>JAACJM010000056.1:0-432862 GCA_013368315.1 Tetrapyrgos nigripes
CGTCGACAAGTCCAAAATCCACACGGATCAACTCTACATCGTGCTCATTTTCGACCACCACGACCACGGTATAAACGGGGGTCCTGCTCTGCTCAATAGCACAGGTGTAGGAATCGACGGGGGCTATGAGGAATATGTGAAGGTTAGGGAGGATCAGTTGGTTCAAGCGGTATGTGTTTAAGAGATTTCTTGCGGTGAAGGGGCGTACTAACCTGTGTGCTTATTTACATTGTAAAAGCCATCTGGAATTCCTCCAGAGGTTGCAGCCATCGCAGCAGATGCTGGAATTACTGCTTACGACGCAGTCGCTAATAAGGCTGGGGTAAGTGATCTCTTAATTCGACGCTATCTACTTTACTTAATCCTTACTGAAAATCTCTAGCTCGGTATTCCGGATACTGGCAGAAACCCAAGGTCCTCATATTCGGTATCGGCGGCCTCGGTCACCTCGCAGTCCAATATGCAAAGCATTTCGGCGCAACAGTGTATGCATGTGACTATAAACCCGAAGCCAGGAAGCTTGCGCTGGAGTTAGGCGCCACTGAGGCTTTCGATCTCATTGAGTTGACGAATAGATTAGTCAGAGAGCGTTTTTACGGTGGATATTACGGTTGATTTTGTTGGGCAGAATGAGAGTGAGTCTTAAAGTTTTCGCAAAAAAGTTTAACAAGGATTTGTACTCACAAAGCCATTTAGCCTTCCAGCTCTGCCTCAACGCTCTCAGAGGCAACGACATTGCCTTCCCTGTTAAATCCACTGCCGTCATTGTTGGTATTAGCACGGAGACGTTCACCGTTGAGCGTAGCGGACTTGCTCACTACGGGAGTCAATAGTGCGTCGGATTCTACGCTTCCTATATGCTGTTTTGCAAAGTCGTTATTGACATTGAAACTCTTTTCTCTCATGACAGTCGTAACTTACTCAATATGGATCCAGAAAGGATGCAGAAGCCGCTCTTGAACTCTTTGCTAACGGTACCCGTAAAGCCGTTGTCAGTACGGTACCGTTGGGGGAAGTGAACAAGGGTCATAGACGAGTTGAGGGCTTCTAAGGTTAGGGGACGTAAGGTCGTTATTCCTGGTCACATGACCATGTATGATAGAGTCTAGAACAAGATGCGTAGTATACTAGTAGTGATTGTTGGCTCTAGTAAGCTGGACATTGTGACCTCAGACGGTGTCTGCGTATATTTGAGCCCATTTAAGAATGCTAGTCTTTTAGTGACTATTATCTATCAGGACCACTTTTTTTTATAACGAGATGGATTCATTCGAATTTTGGAAAGCGCGAGTGACGTGAATAGGGGCCGGAGCTGGACACGGGATTTGTTAAGAACTTTTCCCTCGACATCCTGGGTCTCAACATTGCTCATCTCCCTACTCTCTCTATCTTATCCTCGCTGGCCTGCAAACCTCAAGGTTTTATCTAGGACTCTTTTCCCAACCTCCTCGCTGTTGGGAAGCGGGCCGTGGGCAACCCGCGGATCACTGGAGCCTGGACAGCAGCTGACTAACCAAAATCTGTGCTACTACCAACCTTGACTGACAGCGCTGCGTTTCTGCGAGGCGCTGGAAATGGTGCAACCTACAAAGGATGAGCTAAACTTTGACTAATCTCTTTAGACGCTCGTGCATAAATAAGAAACGAGGCGGACCTGGATATTTGCTTCCTTGCTTTTCAACTTCCAATTGCAACTAGGACTAAGCCAACGCCATGTCCCAGCCCGTTGCCTGGCCAGGAAGTTACTTTTTCTATCCTATTGGAAACACCTCAGCTCTTTGCTTGACTCGAGATGTTGCGGTTGAGGAACCTGCGAGTCTACTGTTACTTGGATGCGGAGATCCTAGGAACGTTTTGTACACCGTTTTCTGTGAAGCAGAATCAGGCGCGTGAAAGAATTGATCACTTTTCGAGCTCCTCACTGACTTTGCCTCTTCATACAGATCGTAAACTGGACTTTACTTGCTGTGACTATGATCCAGCTGTCTTGGGCACGCTCTTCCTTTGTTCCACTTCCCGATTAGAGTCTGAGACATTTCCTTCTACAGCTCGCAATGTACTCCTGTTCTCTATGATCCTCGACAACCAGGACGCGACGACATTATGGAACATATTCTTTCATATCCATATCGATCAACGTTGCCTCTCTGTGCTTACGGAGCAGTGTCGAACCCTCATCGCAGTCTCCGGCAGTCTTCAGAACTGGTCAGCGTCACCCTATGGGAAAATTATGAAGATGTCCACGGAGTACACCCTCACAGAGCTTCGTCGCCATTGGGCACTCTACACAGAGATGCACAGCTTACCCTCCGAGCGTCTCAAGAAGCTCGAGAGTGCCTTCACCTCTGTGTCCAACTCTGTGCACAATGTTTTCGTCGCAGCAGCTTCACGTTCCGCTGGACCTCTCTTCCAATCAGCAATTGAAGTCTCCGCACTCCAGTTCACGAACTATTGGGAACAGGGTACCACCTCCATGGATGCCAACGTTGAAACGACTTTCTCCCCTCCTGCTCAATCCCACCTTCTTCTACTCACTAGCCGACGAGGGCTTCAACGTTCACTACGGTACTGATCCCATGCAACCCTTCCACCTTGCGTCGTTCCTAGGGAACACCAAGGGACCGGTTTTCTGTCAGCGACCTCGTTTCCGCTGCTCAGACGGAGTTCAAGCAGTGGTTGTTTGGCATTTTCGTTCTAGGGTTACTTCCGCGACGAGACCGTCTTCAGCTCTCCCGATCATGCGGTTCTTCCTTGGTGAAGCTATCGCCGTTTGTCGTGCTATCTCCCTCTTCTCGGAGACGGGAGCTACTACCACTAGGATACCGGTCTCTCAATGGAAGGCGCAGACGATTACGCTCAATAGAGAAGCGGATGGCGGATATGGCGATGCACCTACAATCTTTGACGTGATTGATACGTCCAACTTATGTGACCATGTCGGTGAGTCTTTGAGCATCTATTCACGATAAGAGTCACGCTCACTGTGACCTACAAAGGTCTACTCAACGTCCTTATCGCAAGCATTCCCCCTTCTCCAGTCATCATTGCCTTTCTTCCGGTGTCCTGTACACGGAATCGCTGCTGTTCCGCGGAGAAAACGCTACGAAGGAGTTCGCTGAACGACTTTATGGAGACATTACGACGAATAGGCCTTACTTATAGGTCTATGCCCTATCGACTACGTCTCGGGCTTCAGCTCTCGCTCTAATACACACGAAGTCTTGTTTCACGACACTCTTAAGAAACTACAAAAGTCCAGTCATAATATCCGGCCTGGCCAGTTCCAGCAGTTAATTACGTGGAGGAAACCTTCTTTTGGGGATCCGGTTCATGGACACGTTGCAGGTGGTGCTCGCGTCCACTCCTTTCGACCCATGGCAGCTGGGGACCTTCCTCTACGACATGTACCATAAGCTCTTTGAGCAGGAGGACTCGGCGACGTGGTTCTTTATGAACGAGAGAAATCAGCAAAGCCATAGCCTCTTCCAGCATGATCTTCTACAGCCGAGAAACCTTCGTGCTTTTCCTAAAACTCATTCGCCAACGGCTCCGTATACCTTCCTCGCCATGGCAACAAATCATGGACCGTTTCTTCGAAATCCGAGACGCAGACAAATCTATGCCTATGGACACGTATAACGAGAACGACTTGAGTGCCCATCTTCATCGATACGGTCTATACACTATGGCCTATCTCCGACCTCTTCGGAAGCCGGGTCTGTTCTCGAAATGGGACTCGGTTCCAATGGTCGTCCGCATCATCCTCTCCGTCCCTCGTGCCAAGCTTAGAAACGTTTTCTCCGGCCCCGACGTCGGAACACCACTCCTCCAATGTGACATTGCAGCTCATGGGATGCAAAATGTCTTTTCTTCGTTGCATCTTGCTTTTGGAAAGGTCATTTCGGTCGATGATGCGCGTAATCCTCGTGTCATCATCGAAGAAGATCCTCAAGGACAAGAGGGGTCATTACCTCTCCTCGTTTCGTTCATTATGCCCTCCTTCCTCCTCGCGAATATTCCAGACCAGGAAGCTGTGAATGTATCGTTTGGCCTGAGAAGCTATCCCGGATCTTTACCGTTTGTTAAGAAGCTTGGGGATATGCTCAGGATCTTTACTGGCGAAATTGCTCGATAATGAGCATGTTCACGTTCTTCCCGAGTCTGCTCTGGTATTCAAGATGTCTCCTTCGCATGCTACGCCGTCGCCATCGCCTAATCCCATCCCATCTGCAGTACGAGGGGCAGGTCTTCTGAACCAAATTGGAGATTGCGAAGACGTCATGGTCGAGTTGGATGATGATTGCGAGTTCGTAGGGTGGTTGAAATGCAAGGTGCTGGTGAAGGGAGACGGGCCTCTACAGAGGATTTTTGCAGATAGGAGTACACCTGTGTCTGCTACGCAGATTTCTCCGTGTACGATGAGGATTGTCATGAAAGGGGTATCGACAGGATGTAGTATTCCCGTTTCCGGTGATTGGTAGTTGGTACAAGGTCCGCCTCGCTCGGACTTCAATGTACATCGAGGTGAGTACTATAGGAGTTTCTGTCTATTTGTAGTTTCTTATAACTGAGTGGCCGCTTCGCATTCTATCACAGGTCGTCGTCCCACCTTACGGTCCCCTGAAACCCGATGGCATGAAGCTCGGTCTCTTCCCCACCGTCGGTGTCAACGGCAACTTCACTCCATGGAACATCCATCTCCTTCCCTTAGACCGTCTGCCAGTCATCGACATCAAAGTTCCAGGTACAGACAAATGGCTCTGTACTCTCATGGGCTCGCAAATGTCCGCTCGTGAACGTTCTCTCAAAAAACATGAGAGGCATAATGAAGATACTCTCATGGCCGTGAAGGATACCATACATTCTATCATTCTATGCGCAGCTGGGGCCGCAATGGTGGCAGGAGTCCCACAGTCGCATCCTCGTCTTGTATTTGCTCTTCGAGACAAAGCCTCTCAAAACTGTGACACGATCTTCTTCATAAGCGACTTGAGATATGATTTGACGTGTCATTCGGTCGTTTTTGATGGGTATGTTCTTCCATTATCCGAAGGACTTATGGAGAAGATTAGGGTGCCGTTTGGGAGATTGGTCCGGGAAGGGAACATATATAATATAGGGACATATGAAGGGGAGACCGAGGCTTGGAAGCAGTTAATTCCAGCGTTCGTTGAACGATGTAGAACGTGGACGCATAAGCCTAACTGTGAATACGTCTCGACTGGGAAGGTTCCACTTACGGAGGAATTCGACGAAGTGCCAATCTGTAGCTGTGGGAGAGGCAAAGACGTCGATGGCTTGATGAAAAGGGAGATGGGAATGTGGGGGGATTTCGCACCATATGTGACGAGGATCGCTATATCCCCTTTGTTCGCCGTGTCGTATTTGGAAGCGATCGTTAGGGATCCAGAGGCAAGGAGATGTTTTGTCTGCAGAGGGAAAGGAAAGCCGAGGATTAAGACGTGTGCGAAGTGTAAGAAGGTGAGGTATTGCTCGGAAGTATGCCAGAAGAAGGATTGGCAGAAGCATAAGAAGGTGTGCAAGGCCTGAATCGTCTGAGACTAGACATTCGGAACAGTGCATGTATGCGTGTGCATATTTGTAGCTTTTGATGTACTTGGTATGATCAAGCTTTCTTGTTGCGTATTTCGGGCAAAGGATTCGATGAGGAGGGCGAAGAGTTGACTGATGAGGAGTAACTTCTCAGTCTACTACCTTTTTCGAGTCCGGTATGGGTTGGGCGAGGGCGAGAACTTAGAAGGGTGATTCGTCCCTCTTCATTTTCTTTCTGGCCGAGAAGGGCTGGGGCTGAGGACGGGGCCTGAGGTTCGGGAAGGTGGACGATATGGCGACAGTATTGCCGGGGCCATATGACGCTTTGAGTCCCTTCCTTTGGGGGATTGCAATGTCGATTGATCTGTGTCCGGCTATTTACACGACCTTAGATGGGAGGGGTTTTTGCTGATTCGTTTCTTTCCTTCCATGTAACGTGTAGGGACTTTGCTGATGCCTGTTCTTCTTGACCAATATGTTGTACGGTAAGCAGTAGTACGAAGAGCTTTGACCTGTTTCAACAGTGTCACTCAGATTATCTACAGGTGGATATGGAATCCTTTTTTTCAATCTGCATGTATATCGTGCACTGTAAAAGCGGGACTATTCAAAGAATGCACCAAGTTGCCCTCATATCTTTATTTGCTTTAGCAACAATGGGCTTTATCTTTGGTAGTATAGAGGAGAATATGCTTGTCAAGTTCAAAAGTGATTTTGAGATCTCCCGCATCACTAAAACAGCCCAACCCATATTCCACCTGACCAATGCTTATACTCACCCAGGGGGGTCCGAAAATTTTTTTTAAGGTCTGGGGGTGGGAAATCTTTTGAAGGCCTCGAGCTCTGGACCTACCTACCTACACGTGCTTACTAATGACGTCATTTACCTAATATAGCAATTTCACGTGTCTACCTGACTTCCACCTCATCTATAATGAGGTCGGCCTCTGAGATAACAAATGTGAGACTTGAGAACAATGCACAGTTGGCTTTCAATCACTCACCAGGACCGTTGAGTTGTCACTCATCACTTTCTGACTGTAAAACGTGTAGGTGGGCAAGATACCAATGTAGTACAGGTATGTCAGTGGAGCGGATCAGGAAAAAACATTATCCTACTTCCTAGCAGCCTACTACATTGTACTGAGGTATGTGAGCCATGAGTTGGTTCAAAATACTGTTTATGTCCTTTGAAAATCTATGGAAGCCTGCTGCTTTTCAGCAGTGGGCTTCATTTAGAGCATCTATTGACATTTTTGACCTCAACAGCTTGCCAGATTTGACCATCATTAGGGCGCTTGTCATGAATCGTCTCCCGCCTATTCATTTTCTTTCTATTCTTTTCCTTTTACTACCTATTCCCACTCTAACCCCATAAAACATCAACCATTTCTCATCATCGTCTATAGTTACCATCTCTCTAGATCTATGACTCACATCCTTATCTCCTCCGATTCCTATCTCCATGGACATTCTCACTGTCAATCACTTCGTATGATCCAGTACCTTCATCTATCCATATTTGACTCATTATTCTCTCGCCCTTGACATTTCCACATGATACCGTCCATTATTACTTACTTTCTCCCATCTGTTCATATTTTACTTATATACCTGTGATCTTTGTAACCTATTCCTCAGTTCGTTCACTTCGTCTCCGCTCCGTACTCTTACTACGCAGTGTAGAGCCTAGTCAGCTTACTTCTCTCTATCTCTTTACCTCTCTATCTCTCTTAACCAAATCTATTCTCTTGTAAACCGGTTCTCTCGTATTGTGTGACTTGGGTGGTTATCGAGTGTATCGACAACCTTGACACTTGAACGAACTCCCATACACCCACCTCACTACTTGAGTCTTTCTCCTTCTATCCTGTTCACCTCTATTCTCAACTCCTTTCATCCTGTCTATCCCACGTTCCCGAGTTCGTATCGAACCTCCTGAAACCCCTCGTGACTACGAACGGATTCCATTTCCCCTTCCCCGCTACCTCCTATACTCCGAATACGCGGTCTCTCACGGAAGAAAACTATGAACGGATCCTTGGAGTCTCGACCGACACTTTGTTTGCACAAGACGTTGGGTGTGGAAACTTATCTCAGGTGACGTAGTCCTCTCAACGTTCTCGTACATAACGGTGAAAGAAGACTTCGATACAGGAGAAACTGTGGTTCAGATTCAAGGACCTTTATTCCTCAAAGAATACGTCGACTACTCTCCATTAGCACCTTCCCCCGAATACGGCCTAGCATCTTCCTATACCCTAGGGCCCAACTATCTTTCATAAAACCAGTGTATGACTGAGCGACGGTCCGCATCTGCAGATCCGAATCTCCGTTGTGCCAACCGACCACACGTATTCCACCCCGCATCGAACCAAGACGCCTGCTATATTCCTGAAAACGGCGACGACCCTTGGGTTCCGTGTAAAACTCAACCTTGCCTAAACAGGTATAACACTCAGCGACTTACCGACGTAGAACTCCCGAATTGGCTACACGTTATAACCCAGCTCCAAGAACTTGCGATTCAGAAAGCACATCGAAAACCTAGAACCAGATCAGGCCAAGGGACTTCTACGCCTACCAACCAACCTTCCGAACCCAACCCAGTACCAGAAACACCTTCCAATAACCCACCAGAACCAAACGACCCCACTTCCCCACCTTCTTCGCCCATCATTCCATCCGCGAAGGACCATCCGTAGCCCCTCGTCGCCCCCCTACACCTCCTTCTCCAGACCCATCAGACCCAAACGACTCAGTCATGGCTGACACACCTCCTATCGGGTCAAACGGAACTTCTGAACGAGGGAGAAAACCAGACCCCTTCAACGGAGAACGTAGCGAGGCGAAACGATGGTTGGCCCAGTTTAACAACTATCTACGCATGAATCAAGGAAGGTACCCAACCGAAGAAAGTCAGGTTTCATTATTTCTGTCATTCTTCACGGGAGAAAAAGGAGGAGATTGGGCAACGCAGAGATTGACGGAACGAGATGCAGACGAGGAAGATGAGGAGTTGAAAGCTACACCAGATCAACGGAGATGGATAACTTTAAAAGAGATACGTGACCGATTCAAAAGGGACTTCAAACCTTTAGCCTCGGAAGATGTGGCCAGAACAAAGATCAAGTTTGCCAGAATGAGGGGGACGGATATCAGCGGCTATAACAGCATTTTTGATACGTATGGAGAAGAGTCTGAATTCGGAGAAGCAGCACTGTTGGAATTCTACCAGGACGGGCTACCACCCAAACTTCGAGAAGCAGTTGGAAGGACGTATCCGAAATGGAAAGACTTCGACCAGTATCAGGAGAGAGCTGTGGAGCTTCATTTAGAGTGGTTGAAGGAACGAGAGAGACAAGGACGCTGGAAGACTACTTCAACGTCAAAGAATAGTCCAGGTCCGTCTCAAGGAAGAACGGTAGCTAGCGTCAATGCGCTCATGGGATCAGGTGCTAACTCGTCTTTCAATTTGCCACCTAAACTGACACCTGATGAAAGGGACCGACTTCGAAAAGCAGGAGCATGCTTCGCATGTAGACAGACTGGACACATGAGCAACGAATGTCCAACATTCCCGAGAACGTCGTCTCAAAACACTTCCCGAACCTTTCCTCCTCGTACCATTCGAACAGCCGAAACCGCATCCCCTCCACCGGTAACGGTAGCACAGGCATCCTCTTCTCGAAACACGATCAAGGAAATCTCTGATATGGTAAACAGGGTTAAAGGATTAGAAGGAGAGGAAAAAGAACAAGCAACCGTCTATTTGAAGGATATTATGTCTAAATTGGATTTTTAAATCGCTCCTCTGCTACGTCGTCAGCAGGAGTAAAACAGTACACCGGACAGTTAAAGAACAATCGATATAGTGTGTTATACCCTCTTGTGAGCGAACCTTTCCTTCAGAAATAAGAATGTCGGCAATCACTCGCAATAAACAGATACCATCAATCACACTCAAAACTGAACTAATCGGCAAAATTACTGGCAGAAAAATCGACGCAAACGCTCTAATAGACAGCGGTGCAGAAGGCATAATCATTAACAGTCAATTCGCACAAAGAAATCAACTTACCCTCCTTCCTATCAAAAACCCGTTCCCAGTTCGAAACGTTGACGGCTCTGAAAACGCCATGGGATGGGTACGGGAATACACTATCCAAAATCTTCGTATCTATTCTCGAGACAACAAGGCGTACCATGAAGAACAGGCCGAATTCTATGTAACGGACATTGGGGATCACGATATAATCCTCGGTACCGACTGGTTGGAAGAGCATAATCCGGATATAGACTGGTCAGACTCACGGGTAGACATGACTCGATGCCCAGAAACATGTATCACAGCAAAACCTCCCGTCCTCCACTTGAAAACTAAAACCTTGAAACCCACAGTCATCGATCCAAGAACCCATCACAAGGAGTACCAAGTCAGGTGGATAGAACCAGTGGGACGATTCAAACCAATTGCCCAATCGAAAATTGCAGGACGACGACGTCGAATTCCTATTCGATCCTTCCACCGAAATTCAGAAGAAACGGCAATCTTTACCGAAGATGACTACGGGAGAGATACGATCCCAGAACGGTGGGAACAGGACGTAATGGAAGAATTGTTAGGGAAAGAGGAAAGATTCGATGAAGAAGCATCAGGGACACCGGATCTGAACATCCGTGCGGGTTTTACGAAAGCACAAGAACTCGCAGAGGCGGCTCAGAACGTTCAGGTCGATGTACCTCTTAAAGATAAGATTCCTTCGCAGTATCATCAGTTCCTACGAGTCTTTGACAAACAAACCTCAGAAAGATTACCGAAACGTGGCGAATGGGATCACGCCATCGAGTTAAAATCGGACTTTGAACCACGCCCTTGCAAAACATATCCGCTGTCCCCAAATGAACAAGAAGGAACTCGATGAATTCATCAAGGAAAACTTGGAGAAAGGGTACATAAGACCGTCGAAGTCTCCTATGGCAAGTCCCTTCTTCTTTGTAAAAAAGAAAGACGGAAAACTACGACCAGTACAGGATTACCGTGCCCTAAATAAAGGGACCGTCAAGAACGAATACCCTCTACCGCTTATATCGGAACTCGTAGACAAACTTAAAGGGGCACGAATATTTTCTAAAATCGACCTTAGATGGGGATATAACAACATACGTATCAAGAAGGGAGATGAATGGAAAGCGGCGTTTAAAACCAACCGCGGTCTCTTCGAACCAACGGTGATGTTTTTCGGTCTTATGAACTCTCCAGCCACATTCCAAGCGATGATGAATACTCTATTCAAGGATCTGATCGACTCCGGAAAAGTCGTAATCTATATGGACGACATTCTCATATTCACGGAATCACTAGAAGAACATCGATACATGGTGAAACAAGTACTGGCACGACTCCATGATAACGACTTATACGCTAAACCGGAAAAATGCACCTTCGAAACCGACTCAGTAGAATTCCTCGGCCTCATCGTGTCACATAACACATTGGCGATGGATCCAGTCAAGGTCGAAGGTGTAACTAAATGGCCAGTCCCACGGAACGTCAAAGATGTACAGTCGTTCCTCGGCTTCGGGAACTTTTATCGTCGTTTCATACGAGATTTCTCAAAAATCGCACGACCACTGTTCGATCTCACGAAAAAGGAACATCCATGGGAATGGTCCGAGGAAGCTCAAAGGGCCTTCCAGGCACTCAAAGATACGTTTACGACTTCACCAGTTCTCCTCATGCCCGATCATTCTAAACCATACCGAGTAGAAGTTGACGCTTCAGATTACGCCACAGGAGGTATCCTGCAACAACAAGGATCGGATGGCAAATGGCATCCAGTAGCTTACCTGTCAAAAGCGTTATCCGAAACTGAACGGAATTACGACATCCATGACAAAGAACTGCTAGCGATCATACGTGGACTTGAAGCCTGGCGGCACTACCTGGAAGGAGGGCCGCACACCATCGAAATCTTGACCGATCACGACAACCTTAGGTACTTCACCACGGCTCAAAAACTCAGCCGACGGCAAGCAAGGATGGCCTTGTTCCTGACCAGATTCGACTTTACGCTCACCCATAAACCTGGAAATCTGAATCGAAGTGACCCACTTTCTCAGAGATCGGACCATAAAGAGGGGGTCGAAAACGACAACAAGGACAGGGTCTTACTTGACCCTAGATTCTTCAGAATTCGAGCGACACGACCAGGAACGGTAACCGCAATAGGAGATGCGGAGTTGAAAAGGCGGATTAAGGAATGTCCAGATAAGGATGCTGAAGTCGTGGGTGCGTTACAAACTATCTTTGACAATGGACCACGCGCTTTGGCAAAGAATTTACAGGAATGGAACTACGAAGACGGAATTATCCTGTTCCGAGGGAAGATCTACATCCCAAACGATCAACAACTCAGACGGGACATCGTTAAAATGCATCACGACAGCCTTACTGCAGGTCACCCAGGACGTTTCAAAACATACGAACTTGTCAGTAGAGAATTCTGGTGGCCCGGTATGTCAGTATTCGTTCGCAACTACGTTGAAGGATGCGCTACCTGCCAGTTAACCAAGGCAAACAACCACCCTGCGCATGTACCCTTAATCCCGAACGAAATACCGGAACGACCCTTTGGTACCATTACGACCGACTTCATCACAGACCTGCCAGAATGTGACGGCTTCAATGCAATTCACGTCACAGTCGATCGTTCAACAAAAACAGTTGTCATCTCCCCATGCAGAAAAGATATTGATAGCGACGGAACAATCGACCTATTGTTCGACAACACTTGGCGACGGTATGGCTTATGGGATAAAATGATATCTGACCGCGGACCTCAATTCGCAAGCCAAGTGATGAAAGGCATTTACGCTAAGTTAGGTATCACTTCGGCACTTAGTACCGCTTACCATCCGCAGACAGACGGCGAAACAGAGAGGTTCAATCAAGAACTGGAACAATACCTCGAACCTTCTGTAACTATCGCCAAGACGATTGGGTCAAATACCTGCCGTACGCAGAATTCTGTCATAATACCCGGGTTCACTCAGCAACTGGGAAATCACCGTTTGAATTACTCCATGGATTTCTGCCGCGACTATTCCCTTCAATCAACCCAACTTCACACGTACCAAAAGTCGAAGAACGCCTCCAGAACTTGGATACAGTTCGAGAAGAACTGAAAGCAAGTCTGACGACAGCAGCTGAACTAATGAAGGAGCAAAACAAGGACTACCGGAACGAAGGGGTGAAGTTTAAGGTTGGGGATAAAGTGCTGCTGGATGGGAAGAATCTGAAAACGACGAGACCGAAAGCTAAGTTGGCAAATCGTCGTCACGGACCATTCGAAATCACTGACGTTATCAGTGAAGTCAATTATCGACTCAAATTACCGAATGGCTGGCGCATTCACCCAGTGTTCCACGCCTCACTCCTATCGCCGTACAAAGAGACCGAAGCCCACGGAGTGAACTACCTGGGAGAACCTGCTGAGCTATTACCCGAAGACAACGAATATGATGTGGAAGCAATTCTAGATTCAAAACCAACGAGAAACCGATGGGGAGTACAATACCTTGTCAAATGGTTGGATTATGCTGACTCGGAAAATTCATGGGAACCAGCGTCAGGACTGACGAAGGTGAAGGAGATGATCGAGACCTTCCATCAGCAACATCCAGATGCATATCGACCCAAAAACCTGATACGTCCGGGAACAACGGTGCGTTCACTAGGCGTCGCCATGGAAGACATATGGCGAAGTACCCGGGTACTTCAGGCGAAAGCACAACTCCGAGGAGAAACACTGTTACGAACCGTTGGCATCCTATGCCCGCCTTCACACCCCACTCGGCAATCGAACTCAGAATTCTGTCATCACTCGTCAATCGCATTCCCTCGTTAACGGTGTTTACTGTCAAAACCATCCTGGGGTGACTTGACCGTCCATTCAAAATTCCCTCCGTACAGACAAACAAGTATAAAAGACCCCTTCCCACAACGAAGAAGGACAGAACTCAACCACATCCTACCAGTTTCACCTTACTCCCCTCATACTACATCTTCATCATCGCCATGTCTAGCACTTCCTCCACCAACACCAATACAAACGACGCGATCCCAACCAACAGGGGACGCTGCACCTACGGAATCCGTTCCGGACGACGGTGCCGAATGGCAAAACAACACGCAGGACCTCACAACGGATGTCAACGCTGCACATGGGGAGGAGAGGATGGACCAGGACGGTGCAGATTGGGCAGAGGACATAAGGCCCGTTGTGTGGTACAATGGACATCATTACGTGCGGAACATAGAGGGAATCTAGGATGGGGAGACGCGAGCGTATGGGGGGCAAACAACGTTGTACCATGGAGCATGGACGACAATGGAGGAGGATGGGGAACCGCTACCAACACAACGGAGTGGGGGAACTTAGACTGGAACGACCCTAGATGGGAGATTGGGAACTGCACCATGGATTGGGACAAGTATTGGCCGAGCCAGGGGGATGTGGACAGACGACTCCGCAAACAATGGGCGGAGCATTGGAAGACTAGCTTGTCGAGCTCCGGTGAAAGCTCGTCCTAAAGAGGGGGTAATGTCATGAATCGTCTCCCGCCTATTCATTTTCCCTTCTATTCTTTTCCCTTTACTACCTGTTTCCCACTCTAACCCCATAAACATCAACCATTTCTCATCATCGCCTATAGTTACCATCTCTCTAGATCTATGACTCATATTCCTATCTCCTCTGACTCCTACCTCCATGGACATTCTCACCATCAATCACTCCGTATGATCTAGTACCTTCATCTATCCATATTTGACTCATTATTCTCTCGCCCTTGACATTTCCACATGATACCGTCTATTATTACTTACCCTTTCCCATCTGTCCATATTTTACTTATATACCTGTGATCTCTGTAACCTATTCCTTAGTTCGTTCACTTCGTCTCCGCTCCGTACCTTTACTACGCAGTGTAGAGCCTAGTCAGCTTACTTTTCCTCTATCTCTTTATCTCTTCATCTCTCTTGATCAATCTATTCTCTTGTAAATCGGCTCTCTTGCATTGTGTGACTTGGGTGGTTATCGAGTGTATCGACAACCTTGACAGTACTCGCCTGTGGCTCATTGTCATCATCATCTCCACTGTCCTCAGCCCTGGCTCGCTCTGCCCATTTGATAAATTCACGCCTCCATTCCCGCCTACTTCTAACCAGGGGTGATCGACGGTGCAAATCATCATCAATGTCTGAATCCGGACCATCCAATGCCTCGGCATATTGTGGGACATGCAGCAGTGTACTAAGTCTTTCCTCAGAATGATTCTTGCGAGGTTTGCAGCGAGTTCTGAGTCCTGCATTGTAGTGATGTCTTCGAATCCTACCACCAACCTATAGTACATTAGTTATAGCTTACGAAAATAGAAACAAAATTGTACCTTAATCATCTTCTTGACCTTTGGAGTCCCAAGCCTATTGCGCAGACGCGTCTTCTTGACCTTAAGGTCAGAAAACGAGCGCTCATTGGAGGCAGTGTTCAATACAATTGACAATAAAGTCAACACAAAATGAGCGAGGTCAGCGGTACGACCATCCGTGGTCATCTGCTGCCAGAATATAATAGGATCATTGCCCTAAGATATGGAAATTTTCAGAATAAGTATATTGTGAAAGAAAAAAAATCCAAACTCACATGGATTGCTTCCCAGCTAGCACGTTGCTCTGGCCAATGCTGAAATGGACCAGTCATAGCTAAGTAATGGGTAACTGCAGTGGAAACGGACTGCAAACACTTCCGACGCTCTTCTCCAAGATCATTGACTTTGTCCGGATCAAGTGAGTCAGGAACAGGACGATTTGCGTATTTTTTATAAAGCTAAAGGGTTGAGTCAGTGACTAATTCGTGAAATACGCCACCCAAAACTTATCTCTGAAATGAGTGAATTGAGACCAAATGGATTAGCGTTGGCATCAGGTCCAAAATGATCTAGACGTTTGTAGGGATTCAGGATCAGTGCTGCAATCAACAAATGCTGATCGAAGCTCTTCCATCGTTTCTCTAGCTGCTTTGTCATTGCGAGAGAAAGCTGCTTGTCGGTGTGATTCTTGAAGTGAAGGTAGAGACCAACAAAGGCCAAGAGAACGACATCAGGACGGGCGCGGTCACTTTGGAAAATGTTTGTTGTGTAGCAGATTGGCTCCAGGTCTTCAACAACACTGTGTAAATGTCTCCAAAAGTTGTTGTCATTGATAAGATCTAGATGCTCAGTAGCCGCTGAGCACAGAACACTTGCATTGCGTATATTCTTCTCAGCGCCAACTTGTGCTGCAATGACATCATCACGGTGAGACAGTGCAGCAATGCGAAGGGGTTGTTCGATCTCCTCAAGTCAGTGGAAGGAAATTACATGGGTAGTCCATCGCGTAAGATTAGCGAGAATGTAGGAAAGGATTTTGTGGTTTGCTTTGAGTTGTTCCTCATCAAATATAACACGCACACGGCCATGGTTGTTAAACCACCCGACCAAGTCTGTAGCATCCTCTGCAGTCTGGTTTGCTTCGGGATTGACTTTCAGATAGTCATGTAAAATGAGTTGTCCCTGTGATACATCAGCGCCACGTCGAACTGAGTAGAGTATATATTTTTACATACTTGATGAGCTATACATGGGAACGTGAAAAGCCATGGTCACCGTTCCCCAATCAAATTTCTTCCCGCTCTACTCCCACCATCATTGTCCATCCCCATTGCTATGATTCTACATCCATAGATGCTCTCGGCACTATCAATCATCTTTTCAAATGATTCGCACATCGACAGACTGTCCTTTTTGTCTGGCGTGGAGTTGTACAGGTCGATGAGATGTGGCTGGATGCACAATTGGGATTTTTGCTGGTACATGTTGCAAAGGGTCTTACTCACCTGAGTTTCTACTGATATATTGACCCCAGTCAACGAATTTTTCGAGATATCCTTCACACCATCGCAGCTGAAGCCCCCAAAGAATGAGAAAGGTTAATAAAAATAGGGATTTGCCACGTACGTCAACACTACATCTTTGTCCTTGACATCCTGCTTCACCTCCTCCTCAACAAGCTCGTATTCCGCATCAAGTAGACTGGTACTCAGTTGTTTCGCTGAAGGAATCACATCGTCTGCCAGAGCTCAGAACATTTCAAAGAGGGTCTTTATTTCCGGATCCTCCACCCAGTTAAACTTGAGATTGGCGGATAATGTTGCTCAGAGAAACTGGACGTGTATTGCCTTTCTTTGCTTGTCATTGAAAGGTATACTTATACCTTTAAACACCTTCCCATCCAGAGTGCTCTGCTTGTATTCTCGGAGGTCAACTACCTGCCGCTTTTTGGATGAGGCCACACAAGTATTGTCTTCTTCTCCCTGGTCTGTATTCCCATCCTCTGAATCCCTTCCCCGTTTCGAGCCCTGTTTCCTCAACTTGTTTCGTTCTATTGTCGCTTCCTTCTTCGCTTCTTTGCTAGCATGATTGCAAGGTCTTTCGCCTCTGAGGATGTGAGCTACCATGGACTCTTTCACCCCTAAGACATGGCCAGCATCTGCACAAGCTTGGATAACAAGGTGAGCTCCTAACCATGTTGCCGTAACTTGCTACTACTCACCTTGCTTGTACCAGCTCTCGTTCTTCATTGTCTTGATGTCTAATGCTGGCTCGTTCTTTATGTGTGCAGGAGCCTTGTTCTTGATGCACCCAAAGCAGTAGGCCTTGAAGTGACTTTTGTTTTGCTTTTCGCCTTTGTAGAAATAGGCCCAGAGTCGGTTTTCGGGACGAGGCATTGTAGCAGTGTACGAGCACCATAGATGTAGTCTATGAAAAAATTTCTCGGCTGAGTGATGCCATTTCACGTGGTACTCTAAGGCTTAATTAAGTATTTTAAGGTCCAGAAAAAGCGTTAGGCCTTAATTTCTTAATGGATTAAGGCCTTAACTTAATTAAGCCTTACACCTTAGGACGAACACTGGTCACGTTCGCATGGTTGACTTTTCAACAAACCACAACATCTTCAGCTCCCCGCCCCGTTCGACACAGGTTCTTTCTAGTCTTCAACTACTTCAACAAACTGTGCAATCTGCTTCAACGTGCTACTCTGTCCCATTTGTTTAGCAAGTAATTCCCTACCTCAATGCTCACTGTCTTCAAAAGGCTCGCTTCATCTGCTTGTTATAAAACTCTCAATATTTTTTACACAGTATAGCCCTGAAGGTGGTGGATTGGTGAATTGAAGTATAGCCCTGGGTGAGTTGTTTATTTTGTTTCGTTCATATAGTATACTCAGACAATTGCAGGAACAGTTCACGCAAATAGAGTGTGGCATATGTAGGGAAATATTGAAGTAATTGGTGAGTCCTTTTCTGACTTATTGGCCATGCCAGGTGACCAAGCGGTTCTGTTCACATCCAGGTAATTTAGCACTACGCATGGTGTGTATGTAGTCAGTGTCGTTATTGTTGTGATAGCGGCACCCCACATATAATGGTTCGTTTAGTCACATACTCCTTGTTATGACTCTTCCTAACAAACACGTTCTTCAGATTCATTGGAAAGCTACTGTCTGTCGCATGCAGAATGGGGTCTTCGTTGTGGTGGACAGATTGGATCCCATTATTGGATTTGCTGGTGAGCGACATCTTTTAGTTGTTGATAGAATCTGTACAGACATGTATAGACGAGTCAGTAGATACAAATAGAATAGCGTCTATTGGAATAGAAGGACATCTATTTGATAGTCATGTACCTCTAGCCATAGAACAGTTTCTATATGTCTATTCCTTCTATACGTCTAGTACTAGAAGCTATAGAAGGACCTGGTATTTTGCTGATGTGCTCCTATCTTTCTCCTGCATTTCTCCATTCTTGATCCTATGATTGATTCCATCAGATATCTCTGATCTAGCTTCGGACTCTTGTATATATACAGGACTTTGTAGATAGGTTCCTTAGTCTGTCCACTTCTGTCCTGCTGATCCATACTGCTCAGCATTGTCCTCAGTACTATGTAGACTCTGGCCCAGTCTGGCTTACTCACCTATACCATCTATTTGCCTTGTTACTTCATCTTTGGCTCCTGTGTGGTAGCCTGAGAGGCATCCAGTCCTTATCTGAACCTGTTCTTGACACTGGATGCCTCTCAGGCCACCACACAGGAGCCAAAGATGAAATAACAAGGCAAATAGATAGTATAGGTGAGTAAGCCAGTACTGGGCCAGAGTCTACATAGTACTGAGGACAATACTGAGCAGTATGGATCAGAGGGACAGAAGTGGACAGACTAAAGACCTATCTACAAAGCCATGTAGTAAATATACAAAAGTGTGAAGCTAGATCAGCAAGTATCTGATGGAGGCAATCATAGGATGATAGTCAATATGTGCAGTAGAAGCAGATATGATCTGTCAGTCAGAGAAATGATATACCAAAGAAGATAGAAGCCATAGGTACCAGGAGATGAGATCTAAAACAAAGGAAGTGTTACGAGTTGAACAACAACGCGACACATAACTAAGGAATCAGGTGATCCAGAAACACAATGAAAACATAGCCTCAATGATTGCATAGCCATACACAAGCAAACAGAAGCATCAGACAAACAAAACAGTGCCTCGACACCAGATTAGTGAGCATACAGAACACATCTGAAGTAAAGATAAGGAGTCAGGAACCCAAAGAAGGATGAGTAAGATGTTGAGGGAGTATTCCGAAGGCTATTCGGGTAAGAAAGGAAGAATCAGACACAACAAGAAACCAATAGACTTGTTGAGTAACCAGGAAGTGAAGAAGAAGGCTATGGGTAAATAGCAGTGATAAGGCAGTGATCACACGGAGTAAGTATGCCATATATACAAAATTTTAAGTATAAATAACAACCAGAGACTCTGCGTCTCTAGTCCACTATTTTGTCAAACCACTACGTACTACGGAATACAAGTATCTATCAAGACATTCACCTCATTTACTTTTAGCTGGGCCGTTGCATTAATCAACTAGCCAACACCGATGAACGTTGGTATACAGCTCTCATCATCAAATCAAGAACCATTCTATTTATTTCACGGTGATCGCCGCCAAGCCCTGAGTCAACCAACAATCAACATTAAAGGATCTTTCGCATAACCCCATCAACCCCTATTCACACGTGCCTCATTGAGCTGCTTGTGGACCAATTAAGTATATCATTCAACTGTGTATTCCGCCATCTGTACTATTTAGTATCAGTCATACTAGATAACTATAGATTTTGTACACATCGTAACAGGAAGTAGAAGGAATGGAGGACAGGGTCTGGAAGTGAAGACAGGAAGGGATTCATGACACAAAGAGCGGCATATACTGTAGAAAAGTTGTATATGTAGTTTCTACAGCAGGAAGCCTACTAAATGATGCTGGATTTAGAGGGTTCTAGAGGGCCAGATTTTTTAGTGCAGGTGACTTAATTCAGGCTTAAAATGCCCTTAATTAAAAACTATTATTAACAACTTAAGATGTAACTTTGTTGGGCAGCCTTGATTAAGGCCTTAAGGACAACACTGACTGATTCCCCATAACCCTGTAGATTGCCCATGCAATCACTGGAGGCAAGCTCATGGGAAGCCAGCCTCTGGCTTCCTCATGTGAAGCCAACATAGAGCTGACCTTTCAACTTGTCCAGTGATCAAACCTGTAGGGCCCAAGTAAACTTTGGCACTTTTTGCCTCAACACATGATGTTCCCACAGCCCAAAAAGGCAAACCCCTTTGATGGGCCACAGGCCAGGCCTGGAGTTCCATTGTTCTTACTCTGGAAGTGCTTTCATTACATGTTTTTGGCCTCTGATTGAAGTTGTGAGCCTCAGAGCCTTCATGATGCAAAGTCAACATGACATATGAGCTCTTAGATACCATGGAATAGTACAAAAATGATACATTTAGGCATGCTAAGGGAATATAGACTGTAAACCTGATATAAATCAAAACAACATGTTGAATGTGTCTGGAAGGCACTAAACTATGCTGTTCTATCCTTCCTAACTCAGACTAGCACAAAATGGGCCTCAGGCCCTGGAAGAACCACAACACAACCCTGAAAAATATGCACAAAATAGACCACTGAAGGCACACTACAAAAGCAAACTGACAGCAAAAAGGAGAGATGAGGGTGATCAATATTGTAGGAAAGAGAGAAAGAACTGAGCAGGCCTGAGACGAGGGGGAGGGTGGGCACTCGCAAATGGCAGTGGCAGTGGTGGTTGTGGTGATGTTGAAAGAAGAACAAGCAAATAAACAAAACACACAGGATGGCTTTCAGAGGCTGTGCAGATGCAGGATGGCCAACCAGAAGCTCCATTGGGATGTCACGTGTTGAGGGCAAAAAGTGCCAAAGTTTACTTGTGGTGGTGGGCACTCACACCAAAGCTCGCTTAGTGACTAAGCAGCATAGCCACCTCTGAACCTGTCCGCTCTCCTTCCCCTTTGTGTCCGCTGTATTTTTGTCGATTTCAAAGCACATTTCATTAGTACAAGCTTGTGTAATTAGCAAAGTAAGTATGGGAGTGTATGTGTAGTGTGTGAAAACACTAAAATTAATGAATATATTATCATACCTTATTCCTCCATGTCTATATCCTCCTTCTCGTGCCATTCCTCTTCAATCCTGATATCCTCTGGCATGATTTCAATGTCTCCAAGAGTGCTTGGCCACTTCCTGCTCAGCCTAATAAGTTCCTGCTCATAGAACTTGAATCCTGTCTTCAAAGCAGCAAGCTTCTCACCAAGCCTGGAAATCTTGGTTTTGGGTGGAATAGGAACCTCGCGATGCCTCAATGCATCAAGCTGAAGGTTAAGATTATCCCGCATCCACTTCTTGCTATTCTTAGGATCCAATTCTGATTGGGGAATTCCATCGAGTTCTGACAGTTCCCGAATCATTGGTATCTTTGACAGCTTCTCCCGCAACTCAGTTTCCCTTCTCACCCTTGCTGCCTCTTTTTCCTGGTTCATCGCCACCATTCGTTGTTGAAAATCCACCTGCGCCGCTCATCATTTCGCCTCACAACCACTAGCATCAATCCTGTGTGCCTCTCGTATTATGAAGGTGTGGTCCTCATCCTCAAACAACGCGTTCATGAATGATAATGTATTGTTCTGTGAATACATAGCTTCAGCATTGTACTGATGCAACGTTAAAGCTTGCCGTCCACGCGTGGTGACACGAAAGTGTCCAAGAAGACCCTCGCTCACATCGTTTGTCGCTGGCATCCATGCCAACCCTCGTTCTTCAACACTGGCTTCATCAATCAACCCCCCCAGAGCAAATTCAGAGGAAAAACGCGTCCAAGTAGCCAAGGAACCACGAAGAAAAGCGAGAGTGATGGCTTCCAGGTGAGGCAACGTCTTTTTCAAGCGAAATACCTCACCAATGGCCTCCTTATCATGCCATTCTTTCCTGTCCAGAGTGGCCGTCGAGTGAGATGCATCGTCTCTGAATATTAATTGTGGATCGTCAAGAAGGTTTTGTATGTGAGCTCGGACTTCTGCGTGGAGTGGTCCTAGGTCTAACGCGTTTGTTTCACCAGCTCCAGGTCCTCATACAATATCCATATATGGCTTTGATACCATGTTGGTGTACAGTGCCATTGCACACAGTTCGGTAACTGTCAGAGAAGATTTTTCTCGATGTTTGTCTGCAAGATGTTGGCTTTGCTGTAAGGTAAATCTTCCAGGTATTCGATGTACTTCGGGAGCTGAAGAATGGTTTCCAAAGCAGCCTGCCCATGGCTACCAAATCGTGTCTTGCTTGTCACTGGAAAGCGCCTTCCAAAAACGTTCACATGTACGTCTCCTTGTCCCTTCTTGTCATCTTTGTTCTCAAACAAAGCACTGGCCAAATCCATAGCCTTAGCACCACCACATGTCGATTCCTCGAATGCTTTTTGCTCCAACTTGGAGAGTTTGTCGAGGTTCTTTCCGGGTTCAAAGACCTTGAGAAGAATTGTGGCGTTGGACTTGTTGGCGAGAAGAATAGGTGCGTCGACATCAAGTTTTGCCCACTCTGCCATCATCTCCGTGTTTCCTCCCTTGAAACTATTCTGATCCTTGTGCATGCAGCACCCAGCCCAGATGAACAAGTCTAGTTCCCTCTTGTCCTCAGCTGACAACTTGTCATATTCCTCCTGTCCCAAGTCCTTCAAAATCTCGTCCATCAATGCATTATCCCTCTTGGACTTTTCCAGATCAGAAAGAGTCTCCCATGCTTCGTACCCGCCTGCCTCTTCTATCTTTTTTGTGTTCCATGATGCGAGGTAAAGTACCAAGTCACCAAACTCTATCTGCTGCTTCTCACCCAACTTCTTCATGCCCAGCTCTGCAATCAACTCGGTCTTTTCCATTCCCGAATCCCTTCAGCAGTGGCTTTCTCGTTGTTAGCGTGATCACCACTCATACCCTTCAAAACCCGAAGAAAATCAACAGTTCTAAATTGGCGGTTCAGGCGCTGGGCCAGAGGACTTCGGTTGAAGATGTCTTCTAATTCGGCAAGTAGCTCTTTCCAAGTATTGACAGAGCCTTCACTGGTGTGGTCGTTGGGTGAAACAAGGCAGAAAAAACGTATGCGAGGCTTCAAGACACCGTCATTGTCATAATTGGTTGAGTGTACTATGCCATGTTTAGCCTCATAGTTTTGTTTTCAGTGAGATGTGCTGTCTTGACTGATGGTTGTTCCTAGGAAGTGGTCAATATACTGGGCTTATTCCACACGGTAAGATGTTACCTTTTGTGTTTAGGATTTTGTACCCCAACTGTATTTTGGCGGCAACTCCTCCCTCTAGAACAATCTGAGAAACAGTTCGACGACTGATGCCGTAGTCTAACTGAATACCAAAGGTGCGTCCCATTATCCTCATAATCTTCCCAACTTTTGCTCTGGAACAACCCACTGAAACCATTTCCCTAGCCAACTCTCTGCACTTCATGGAATAAGCACGGCCTCTCCCCCGACAACAATTAGCGACATTGATTGTCCGTTCACGAGCCACTGCACGATGTTGTAGGCGCTCCAACCTTTCCGCTTTGCATGCAAGAGCATATATTTGCTCACAAAGCACCTGCTGCTGTTCGCTATGAAGGTATGCAGCACACTTCCCATCCTTGACCTGTTTCAACAATTTCGTTCGGTCAGTGAGGAAATCCTCCTTCCTCTTTCGCAACTCTGTTTCCAATGAGTATAATCTTGTCCGGTACGCCTTCATCTCCCCTTCTAGTCTCGCTAAATTGGCCCTCACCCCTTGGTATTTCTGTTTGTATCTCCGTAAGCTGTGCCGAGTACTTTCCAGTGTCAAAGCTTTCTGAGCTGGTGAGAGGTGTTTTTTCCATTGGAATATGTCGTAAAGGTTCCCAAGGGAGTGCGAGTATATGGTTTTGACGACGGTTGCTCTGAAGCAGAAGTTTTAGGGGAAGCATGGTTGTCAATGCCGCTGTTGGGCTCGTCGTCATTTTCTTTGTTGTGGCGTTTAGCTCGGGCTCTAGCGAGTGCTTCTATCTGCTTTCCGGACTTCTGGTTGAGAGTTCGATGTTTTTGGTTCTTGGTGTTGCCCATGCGCGCACCCGTTGCATACATACTAGGTTGAGCAATAGGTTGTAGTTTGGTTGTAGTATAATACTATTTTCTGCTTTTTTCCTGTTCAGGGGCCAGCTATACGTGTTTTAGACATTAATTACTCACTATAGCTTGTCTGTATTAGTCCTCAACTAGACGTACATAAGATATGAAGCTTTTCGAGGAGGAGGTCGATTTTTTACGTGCGGCAAAGCGTGACAATTCGCGTGACATAACGTGTCTGTGACTTTAATGAGAAAACGCCGTCTTTTGCAGTTTTTGTAGGGAAAATCTTTCCAAACTCGCGTCATTTTCCAAAAATTTTAAACAAACTTTGTCTAATAAAGATTATCTAGGTCCGCGACAGAGGGTTTGATCCAAAACTGACTTTCGGCAGAGCAGCTACGTGACGAAAATGAGATTTCTGAAAACCCTCTGTCCCGGCACTAGATATTCAGAAAAAAATACATTCTGTCTACTCAAATAAAGGATACAACTTTATCTACGAAGAATTTATCGGGCGGACAATTGTCCCTCACAGAGGCAGTGGCAGTGTTGCTTTGTCAGCAAGCGGGCTCTGGTGCGAGTGCCCACCACCATTACTTGGGCCCTACATACAGGTTTGATCACTGGACAAGTTGAAAGGTCGGCTCTGTGTCGGCTTCCCATGAGCTCGCCTCTAGTGAATGGGAAGCCCAGGACCCCCATCAGTTGGTATCTTTTGAATAGTCAGAACCATTGAGGAATACAGCAGATTGCTTTGCAGTGAAGTAACTTCAATTTCTCCAAAATTTCTCCCCCTATTCACATCAATTCAAGGTGTGCAGCATCAATGGCCATAAGTGAGTCATGGTGTCACTCATTCCAAATGTTGCTCTCCTCATAACCTGCTGAATAAAATAAGTATAATGAGCAGTGACAGATCATTGGCACAACATTTCTGAATTTTCAAGTTTGTCTGTAAATAGAGGGACAGTCATAATTTTGAGATACAGGTATTTAATAGAGACCTTGCGCAGAGCCAACAGCTGCCAACCGTTGCGCAGATTTGAATTGGAAAATGACATCATAGCCAGCCATATCAATTCAAATCTGCGCAACGGTTGGCAGCCGTTGGCTCTGCGCAAGGTCTCTAATAGGATAGGCAAGACAGTACAGTTAGTGAATATGCAGCAAACAAGGTTCACTAAGGTTACAGACAGAAGAAATGGCGACTACGGGGCAATTACAAGCCAAACAAACAGCGGAGTTTACAGTAGATATGTATGTATGTGGTGCGAGGTTCATGTATTTATAACTCAGCTTGAGTTGTTTGTCCCGCGCAGTTGGTTACAACAGTCTGTCAGCGTTTACTTACGACCACCGTTAAGGATGCGCAAGATATCCTACGTCCTTACTTTCATAGCAGTCACTATCAGCTTGGTCTTTGTACGTATCCATTTCTCTTTCATTAACCCTTCTACTCACTCCTCTTTGTAGACCATCCTCGCTGCTCGTCGAACAGACTGGCAAGTACTCCCCCAACCGTGACCCACCCAACTCCCCCAACCACTCACTTTCCACCCAGGCTCGTCCTCAAAACCCCTCTCATCGTCGACAATGCCCAGCTTACAACCTGGTTCGGCCTCCACTCCCAATGTCAACGCATAAGCTACGACTCTCCCAACTCCCACGGCGAACTCTCAACCAAATGCCGCCGATTTCCTACACGCGTCCAAGATGCTTGTGAAAAGGAAAATGGTGGATTCTGCACTGCATGGACTAGTGCGGGGTACGCTATGGAGCTTTCTATAGGGTTTGCTGCCATTTCGTTGTTTACTATTCTTATTGGGTTGAGTACTGGGTCGAGGAGGAGGAGGATTTGGAAGGCTGTGGCTGGGTTGATCTCGTTGCATGGTGCGTACTGTCTACTGTCTTCTGTCTTCCATCGTTTCTCGAGATACGTGAATTGTGGTACTTACTTATCGCTATTCGCTTTCATCCCGCAGCCACTTTTGGCATCATCGCATTCGGTATCGTTACCGATGTCAACCGTACAGGTGCCTATCCCGGCTTGGAATACGCGAAGCCAGGTGAGTGGGGCCAGGCAGTTCTAGCTCAATGGCGAAATTATCTCAATAATGGCTAAAACCCCTCTAATCCCTCTTTAGGCTTCGCCTACGCGAGCAACACCTTCTCTTGGATCTTCTCCGTCCTGATCGCAGCCGCCGTTGTTACTACTGGTATCTCTGCTGAAAGAGGACACCAGTGGGCTGCTGGGAATAGGGCTTATCGTCGTATTGATGGTTGATCACTTCCTCCCGACTTCAATTCTATTTCTCTATCCTCAAGCCGCCTATTTTACTTACTTTTTCTTACGAACCCCATTCACGTACTTACAATTACTTCACGCACTCCTCAGAACATATACGATTTTCTGAATAAACTCATCAGTGTCATTGAAGGACGTTGACGAGTCCTGTATCTACATATCTACTTTCAAGCTTGTACTTTACACACATTGGAAATTGTTTGTTCGCAACGTCAACCTGGTTCGCTACGCAATTGTCAAGAGTTAATTCTACACAGTTGCGATAATATATAAACCCCAACTTGAAGTACTACATAAATACATACATACATCGAGTCCATCCCATCCTTTCTTTTTTATTTACAGCTCTTGAACCCTCAGCAACCCATCCAACTCCTTCACCCTCTCCTTCCACTTCTCCGCTTCCTTCAGCCTCTTCTCCAACAACGCCATCTCCTTCAACTCAGTCGCCGTTCCCGATCTCGAAAGTTGTCCATTCCCACCTAACCCATCCAATCCTTTAAGGTCACTACTCCCTACACTGAAAGGATTAACATCTTCCAATGTCCATTTCCCAGTCCCATCTCCGTGAATGGTTAATAGTTGAGTATGATACTTTGCCAATGCAGGTCGGAGGGAGATGGTTATGAGGGTGATGCCTAGCTTTTTGGCGTATTCGTACATGCGGCCTTCGACGTCGGAGGAGACGGCTGAAGTGCATTCTACATGGAATAAGAACGGTGACTTAGCAAATCAGAGACGACTCGAATAAGTAAGACAAAACTCACCGTCTAGAATGACAAACTTGGGTCTATGATAAAACACTCTAGCCATCGCCATCCTCTGTTTTTCACCTATACACAGATTAATAAAATTTAGATAAAACCAGAGCAAGAGATACTCACCACCAGACAACACATCTCTCCACTCCTTCCTCGTAACCCATCCTCCTTCTCTTTCAGGTAAATAAGCCAGATACACAGATTCGAGGATTTCTCGAAGAGTCGGTTTAACCGCTCTCTTGTCCTTGTCTTTCGTTGCACCTGACCGGCCAGCTGCTGAGGCAGATTCATTGTTCTTCTCCTGCTTCAGCTCAACAACGTCTTCATGAGCCTGAGCCTGGGCCTCCTGAGTCCATCCAAACTCCCTCGCATCACCCTCCTTCTCAACGCCTCTTGCTCCTCCTATGCCTCCAGTTTCACTTTCAACCCTCTCTACAAACTTGACATACGAATCCGGATAGATGACTTGGTCTAGTAAGGATCCAGTGGGCATATATGCTCGTTGAGGGATGACCATGAGTGCTTTTCTTCCCTTTCCATTTCCCTTGCCTGTCTTGGTGTCGGGTTCATCTCGAGGACGAATGACCATGGGTTTCTCATCGTCGTCGTCGTCGTCGTCGTCATCGTCATCTTCATCGTCGTCGTCATTCTTCCTTTCTGCACGTCCCTCCCCCTCATTCAATCCCCTCCACAGCCCCGCCAACACCCTCGCAACCGCAGTCTTCCCAACCCCATTACTCCCCGTAATCATCAAATGTTCACCTTCACCTGCTTTCAACCTAAACGTCAAATTCTTCACGAGCAAATGTTCTTCTGGCGTCAATGAACCATCTCCTTCTCCTTCTCCTGGTTCTTTGTCTCGTGAGTAGTAATCCTCGATATCATCCTCTATATCCTCCAGCGTGAATATCTGCGACTGGGAATGAGATTGGGGTGACATGGACATGCTCATGGCAACGCCTGAGGATGCTGAGACGGAGGAGAGTCGTCTTCTCGAGGATGAGCGCTGTGGTTGTGGCTGTTCCCTACTTTCTCTACCCTTACCCTTCCCTCCACTTCCAGGAACACCAACATCCACATTCCTCAACTCGATCACGTCGTTGTCTTCTGCTTTTCTTTCTTGCTCTTCCAGAGAGCGCGGAGAATGCTCATACCCCACAGCATACAACTCACTGATCAACCCCGCCACTCTCGACGTGACACCTTTGAGTTCGAGGATATCTTTGTAGGCGTACATGAGTCGACCACCTGCGTCTGCGAGGGAGAGAAGGAGACGGCGATTGGAGATGTATGTTTCGGTGCGGAGCGATATGTCGCGCGTTGCTGATGATGATGATGACCCAGAGGAGGAGGAAGATGAATGACTACGAGTGATGAGGAGCGGAACAGCTATCAACCCATATCCAGCTGCAGACCAAAGGTATTTGATAACATAGTCTTCTGTCCATTCGTACGCGATTCGGACCTGTAACACTATACATGAACAATAGCAATAGAGAGTAATAATGCTTTGACCGACCTTGTAAACCCCATTGACATGCCTAATCAACTTCTTGTACGCGTTACTCAGAATCCCCTTTTCCCTTTCTCCACCATTATAAAACGCCACTTCCTCACTCTCCCTACCCACTCTCCCCACCCCATTTCGCCATTCACCCTCCAATTTAGCTTCCATAGCCGCCATGGAACCAAAAGCGGGTGTAGCGGCTTTGAGAATTCGTACAGTTGCCCAATAGGTGGTGAAGAGTAGGATGGTACCTCTAAATCCAAGTGAACGTGAAAGTTGGGAGGTAAAGAGTATAAGATCGAGAGAGGGTTTCATGATGTTCCCGTATAACCCACTGACGGCTTCAGCCCAGGCTTCAACGTCGGCAGTGATGTACTGGTCTGCGCCTTGGATAGATTCACTTGGTTCATCGCCGTCAGAGGAAGAAGCACCCTGGCTCCCTTGTTGTTGTTGGATACGGTAGTACCGTACATGCGGGTACTTTGACAAGTACAGAGCGTGGATGAAGGATGTCAATCTGGTTCGGAGACGAATGGCGAGTGTGGATTGGAGGTGTTTGAGCATGACGTTGGTGTAGGTGCTCGGAACGGCGAGAGCGAACCAGAGGACGAGGCCGCGAGCGAATGCTTTTGCATCTGCGCGGACGAGGTCACGGACGATACGGCCGTCGAGTCTGGCGACGAGTATACTGAGATAGGTGCGTATGACGAGGAAGAAGGAGTGTAAGAGAACAGTCAAAGTTTCCTTTGACTTGAGTGATGGAATGGCTATACGGAAAAGTAGAGCAGACAGGGTCTTTGTAAAGTTGTTATCGAGATTCTGAAAGTATTTTGCATTTCTCTCGATTTCATCGTTGGAGGTTTCTTTGAGATTTACTTTGCTGATTCGGTTGGAGTAGGGAACGAGGAGGGTTTTTGAGCCGTCCTTTGCTTGGATGTAGACCTGCTGGAGGACTTGAGAGAGCTGGGACTGGGATAAGGGCTGTCTCCATGCGACACTGATTTTTTTAGAGTATCTGAGGAGGAGAATTATGAGCAGGGCAACAGAAGCTGCTTTTGCCTGGCCTTGACGTTCCCGTAGGGTTGAAAGAACGGCCATGGTTCAGTCCACGCATCGTCTGCTACATCCCCTGAGCCCCTTTTCATGTGATTGTGTGATGTCATGTTATTTTCCGGGACGGAGCTAATAAAAAATACTAACTACATACACAGTTGCGCTGACACCTCGTCCTCAACCCATTCGAGAAACCCACCAACCCATCCAGTCGAAGATCATCAATCATCCCTTAGGCCTCATCGTCATCCCCAAAGGTTTGGAGGGATAACCAATACTTGTAGATATTATTTCATCTCCTGGGCACTAGTGAACTTGATAAGGGCTGGTCGCAAATAATCCGATAGATCTCAATCACTACAAAGCAACTATAATTGTACATATGTACTTCATTTATTCTGCATTTGACAAAGAATCTTCCCTAATAGTAAGAGTCTGAGACCAATTCCCAGAAATAGTCGGAGTTGGTCTTGACTGTAAGGTAGAAGTCACTGTTGTTCTGTGGACCCCTGTCACATGCCTATCACACTTCCATTTTAGGCAGCCCATACTTTCAAAATTCGTTAAAAAGTCTTCCAGGTCAACAATACACTATCGCCGCCATGAAAATGTCCGTATATACAATAAATTTCGTTCTATCAAGTTTGGTGCAATTTGCTCAAGAATTGATGACAGAGTAGCTATTATACTAGCAATTTCTCTACTTTTCAACCTTTCTACTGCTCTATTGCACATTATCCCTCCCTGACGTGTCTGAGAAATAACACATAGGTTTCTGGTATGGTAATTGTGGGGAGACAGGGTTTGAATGGTGATAGAGACTTAGTAGCTCGTCCATAAAGCAGCGCGGCGTGCTCTTACTAGGACTAGCAGGAAGTGTCTCGACTCTCAAGAGCAAAAACTGATGTATGGGAGCTAAAGAGATCTGAAGCACTAGGCGAAGCGTGCTCCTGTGAGTGGTTGCTGGAATGTGTAGAAGTGGTCTGCGCATATGTCAGACTATGCGATATGTGTAAAGTAGGCAATGAGTCTAGGCAGAGTACGCTGTATTTTGCCTACTACTCTCTGAATTTTTACTTCCTCTCAATTTTTTCTATGTCAGGGTATCATTAAGGTCAAAATGAAGAACTTCATGGCAAGATTAGTCTACACCTGTACGCGTAAATATTTGAGACCCTTTTCTACTGAAAAACGCGCCAAATTTGGGTCTGTCACGCTGAGTCATCCGAGTCTGACGACCACGGAAGAACGACCTTACAACGTCGGTCTGGACTCTGCATTGAACTTGTCTCCTCTTCCTCTTGTTGATATACAGCACCATCCTTGCTGGCTCGTGACAACTCATCTGCAAACTCTGTTTCGACGTAACGGCCCAAGTCAGCACCGTGACGACGGTTGGTGTAGGCCTTCAAGTTGTTCCTGCTCGCAGCTTCTCGTGCACGAAACACTCGGACTGCGGCCTCGTATCCAATACTTTTTGCGGTCTCCATTGACAAGGGACCGTCCTGCGAGACAAGGTCGCTATACCCAGACTTGATCCACGAGCTCACTGAAAACTCCCTGCCCATCAGAATTCTTTCCGTAACATCCATTTCCTGGCTCGTCAGTTTGTCAATCGCGAACTTTCGGAGAGTCAGAAACCGCCAGAGAGTAGCTAGTTTCAAAATCGACTTCCATTCATCCATTGTTGTTTCATCTTCTCGCCATGGGATTTGTCTTGGAAGATAAGTCGATGATCATAATGCAGAGTGACACACGTTAAGATGAGATACTCACGAAGGATAAAGAACCTTCAGGAAACGTCGAAAATCGATGGCTTGTATACCTTCCAGTCTGATCGGGTTCGCGTCGGTGTTTCCCTCGGCTTCCTTATCTCCTTGAGGAAGCGAGAACATGCTCTCAAAGACCTCTGAACTCTTCGCGAAATGGTATTTTGGTATTTTGAATACCGTGTCTTCAACCTGTTATGGAAGAGAATACACAGCTTGACATTAAGGATTCGTGTGCAAAGTGTTAGACGTCAAGGTACTCACCAGAAAGACTACCGTTTCCCAGTAGTAGCTCACGTCCGTTTTCGGGAAACTCGTTTTGGTCGCTGCCATCCTGATTTGAATGTTCAGACTCCAGAGCGTCACTAACAATGGATAGAGGTACTTAGGTCTGAGCTCAATGCGGAAAGGAAAGCATGCGAGAAAGAGAAGAGGAAACACTTATGTCTGCTATCGTTGAAGGGAAGATCTAGAGTCCAAGGACAAACAGGAACGTGTCAAAATGACCTACATAATATCTGGTAGGACTAAATCCGGCAATCGCCGTCAACTGCTCGAGCTCGCCTCGAGCTTATAGCCTTATTAGGATGGGCTCCTTCTCGTGTGCCCACGTTTACAAACACGACAATGTAGAATATGAGTAGAAAAATGACAGATTGTCAATTCCAACTTCCAACTCGCAAAAATAATACAGACCGAGTGGAATCAGCGAGTCGTCACATGCACTCCATCTATCAATTACCGTTCCAGCATTCTTCAGTCCAGACGTCGTACAAGTCCAGTGTCTACCACTGGTATCCTGAAGTTTCGCTAGCTTTAGCAGCTAGGCTACGAGAGGAAGTCACCGCCGTGCCAGGAGTACTAGTATTGTTATCTTCGCGAGAGGCACGAGGGATTCGTGTCAGACGGGGCGGTTCAGAGACAAATTCGATGAATACTCTGGTGGGGCGGCAACTCCAACACGGGCATTTTCTTGCACCAGATAGTCGATCCTCCGCCTCAGCTCGTCGATCTGAATTTGCGTGTATCCACCTTGGGAGGACACAGATCCTAGCTCTGATACGGACTGTGGCAATACTGTTCCATTCTGAACGGAGATCGGAAGGAGGGTTATTGACCCTGAAGTCGCTTGTAATTTCGACAAGGAATGAGCTGACACTTCAGAAATAGGATGAAGCGGGAAGGGCTCGATGATATGGCTGGAGGGATGGGGGTTCATGTGGGTCTTTCGGCGTCTTAACAAGAGAAGCACTCCAACGAGGATACCCAGAAGAATTAAACCACCAACCACACCACCTGCTATCGCCCCGACGTTTGGACTGCTTCGTGAGCTGGAGGAAGTTGAATTAGGTCGTGAGCTGGAGGAGGTTGAACTGGGTTCAGCAGGTGGGGTAGACAGCCCATCCGTTGGTCGGACGAACACAGGTTTTGTGGAAAGTGAAGTGAAGTCTGGAGTGTAGAGAATATAATCAAATGCGAATATCTGGTCTCCCGTGGCTTGAGTGATATTGACTACTAGGGTGTGGTTCCCAGCTTCTAAACCCTCGGCGTTGAAAAAGGGATAATGCCGCTGTTCCCAAAATCCTGGATCGGTGTTGGCAAAAATTGTTTTGGAAATGGTTTTATTATCCAAGATGAAGTCCACGTTCAGAATTCCCAAATTCTTCCATTGAAAGACGCCCCAGACTCCTACCTGGGTACCTGCATCGTCTTATCAGTCGCTGACATTGTCTGATGAATGGTGATAAAGAAACGCACCTGAAAATTGGAATTCAAATGAAGAGCCCGGTGTATTACACCGATGTGTGCTATTTCCGAGGGCAGGTCCCTCCATCATATTGGGCAGGGTTTCGAGAAAGGAGTCGCTGCGTGTCCAGTTACCAGAATACGAAATCTCTGCATGGTCGTTATCCACTACGATCGTTGAATTGCTGCTGAAGGGAGTACTTTGCCCAGCGGTAATGAGAGCATAGTCTACATCGATGACTATGGCGGTCAGGTTGATAGAATGGTGACCGTCGGGAAGTGTAGGGGTTGAATACCACTGTATGTAGTATTGAGTCCGTCCCGCCGCGTCTATAGAGACGCTATATGCTTCGTTGGAATCTATCGAGGCCAAGAAGCTCGTCGGCGCATTCGCCGGTGGTGTATTGCCAGTGAATGAGATGGAAGTTCCTGAGTCAAGGCATGAGTGAGCGAGCATTCAATCGTTGAGAACATATTGAACACTTACCTTGAAAATCGACTGACAAAGAAGTGTTGGGCAAGTCGTCTTTACCTTTAACGTAGGCTGTAGAATTGCCGAGCCAGCGAGTATCATTGACTGGTGTCCAGGTTCCACCTAGCTTCATTCCTGGATCGTCTAACAACAACCAAACTGGGTCCATATTGAAGTTTGCTGTTGATGAAGCTGGTATAGTCTGAGTGAAGGGGGTCGTCAAGTTCCCAAAATTGGTGGGCTACTATGTATCGAAAAATTAGTGTGCTGCATCTTCCCGATCTGAATGCTGATTTGCATTGGATTTGCACATAGCTACCACAGCCTGGCAGATGATCCAATGGATCTCAGGCTGGACCTGAGAGCTTGAGATTGGCTTGAGACAAGGTAGTCGTACCGAATCAAGCGCGGCCTTGTACGGCTCAGCGTCGGAACTTTGGCCTCCGCGTCAATTGAGTCTTAGAGTCTGTTCGGCAGTACTTATGAGGACAGCCGTCAGGACGTCCTCTGACAGATTTCCCGGGCGTGACATTTGTCTGATCATGAGAGCTGTAGGCTACTGCTGGTGTCGACGATGGACAAAAACGAGTATGGATACGGCTACGAGGAGCTGCTGGCCTTCTGACAGGAAATCATAAGTAGCTGCTGCAGCATTCGTTTTTCGCACCATCAGCCTGGCTGTGGTGCTCTATGCATCACCCTACTACTGGAAGCAACCATACCATACGCCTTTTGGCTCTGACTTGGACAAACCTCCTCTTAGCGGTCGGGTTCTGGTCAGTATAGGACTTGATGAGAGCCAATATTTCATTGTCATTCCACCTGTTGGGAGGCTTTTTGGGAGCTCGGGCTTGGAGTAGTACAGTTTGCACCAAGAGGGAACCTATCCAAAAACTTGAATTGCTTCAAATCCTGCTCGAACCCATTGATAAACTCCTCATTCGTCTCATTCACAACCCTAAGCCCAGTCCACCTACCATCTATCATACGCTGGTTCAACGACACTAATTTTTCGATAGTATCGAAAAATTAGCGCGCTTTTGTGTTGCATCTTCCCGGTCTGAATGCTGATTTGCATTGGATTTGCACATAGCTACCACAGGCAGATGATCCAACGGAGCTCAGGCTGGACTTGAGAGCTTGAGATTGGCTTGAGACAAGGTAGTCGTACCGAACCAAGCGCGGCCCTGTACGGCTCATGAGCGGAACTTTGGCCTCCGCGTCAACTGAGTTGGTCAATCCGAGCACCTCGCGATCGGAGCACTCACCCGCAGCTTTCCTCCGGTTCACCCGATCTCCCTCGAGCTCTTCGATGCGGAAAATGCAGATAAAACAGTTTATTTCTACGGAACGAATATATACAAGTAGTGTAGCATGCAATGATAACCTGTGTCCTATCCGTAACCCATCTGCTTAACCCGAACCCATTCTCTGTAAAATGTTATTAGTGCAGAAGTAAATGAGGGAATCGAGAACCTAAGGAAGAGGGGGGAGTAGACAAGGAATAAGTCAAGCAGCGATAGCGCATAAAGTAAACGCGAGTATTAGAACTGTTGAAGTTGATGCAGCATTGAGGGACTGGACATAGATTTCACTTGACAACTTGGACATTGAAGAGACCTTTAGTATTTGCGCTGTTGATGTCCCGACTCAATGTCTTGCAGCCTTCAAGGTAGTATGTCTTGGAGCGCATGAGGTTGACAGTTCTGCAACCCTATGTTTAACGGGCAGGAGCACATAAGTTGAAGCCTACAAGTTGCCTTGAAGCCTATGGCGTGATAGTTCATAACCTACGAGGTGACGGCGATCCAGCCTGGGCGTTCTGAGGACGATGTGTTGACGCTCGGGATGGTCGATTGGAGTCTTGATGATTGTAGACGCCAAATCAGAAGTTTTGCACATGAGTTAAGCCTGGTTTACAGGCTCAGAAATGAGCAGAGCTGCAACACGTAGCGCAAATAAATGGACGAGATGGTCAAGGGAGAGCCAGAGAGAGGAGGGAGATAGGACGGGAGGGTATCGCAGTTGACCCGTGAGGTTGTCGTCCTTGTGACACCGAGCATCCTTCTTGTTCCACTGGGCTTTCTTACATCTTCTCGTACACGGTACACTCGAAATGCAGTATCGAACCCGATGCTCTTCGCTGTTTCCGTTGAGAGGTGGTCGGTAAGTGTGACTAGATCGATGTAGCCGGAGCGGATCCAATTAACTGACAGAAAACTGTCTTCCGTCCATTAGTGGCATGAATCACCTTGTCATCTTGGATTGCCAATGTACGGAGTGCTACTTCCTTGTCGATCCCTTGAGTGTGATAAACATGCCCTGAAAAACCTCCGAGCTCTTCTTGAAATGATATTTGGGCACTTTGAAGAGTTAACAAATATAGACGCTCGGCACTGTAATTCAAGCAAGACGTTGTTCGAATACGCACCAGGAAGTCCACTTTTTTTCCAGAAGTACTAGTTGTTGTCCGAAGAAGATGCAGCTTTAGAGGTTGCCACTGCAGGGAAGGTCATCGAGTGCTGGAGTTTACTTGATGATCGGGGACCGGGAAGAGGAAGAACTAGAAGGACAGGAAAGCTGGGAGGCGTACATATGCATTTCGTTTTGGTCCCAAAAGGGTAGAGTTGAGTCGGAGTCAAGTACAAACACAATTAGACTCGTCCCTAGTCGCTGCACTGTCCGCAGAACGTCGTTTGATGAAGAGTCGGACACGGCTCTTTGATCGACTTTTCCTTTGATCGACTGTCATCGAAGTCAACTCCGGGCCGGACAACCCGGCTGGGTACGAGTCTAAAACACAATGCAGAAAGATATCCCTTGGGAACGCGACGCATATAAACAAAATTCGGCAAAGGCCCTTTGCAACCTCAGCTGGACCCGCACGCCATAGATTCATTGTGAAATCAAATATAAATCATGATGAGGAAGCGAGAACATGCTCTCAAAGACCGCTGAACTCTTCGCGAAATGGTTATTTTGAATACCGTGTTATGGAAGAGAATACACAGCTTGACATTAAGGATTCGCGTTCAAAGTGTTAGACGTCAAGGTACTCACCAGAAAGACTACCGTTTCCCAGTAGTAGCTCACGTTCGTTTTCGGGAAACTCGTTTTGGTCGCTGCCATCCTGATTTGAATGTTCAGACTCCAGAGCGTCACTAACAATGGATAGAGGTACTTAGGTCTGAGCTCAATGCGGAAAGGAAAGCATGCGAGAAAGAGAAGAGGAAACACTTATGTCCAACGATAGCAAGGCATGAGTCCCCCCAATCACAGCAACAGGCTTCCCAAAATCAAACGCCGACCTAACAATCCGAATAGGACGCTCTGGAGGGTAGAGCGTCGCAGAACTCCCATCATAATTGAACAAATTCCCAGTCCCATCCGTGACGATGATACCATCAAATGTAGAAGAATGCGGAGCGATATAACTCGCATCGACACCGTCCTGGACAGTTTCGGCTATGACGGTGCTTTGAACGCCGGATCCAGAAAGAGATTGAGCAATGGAGTGTGCTTGGGCTAAAGAACCTGACGAGTTGGTAGTGGCGAGGATACCAATGTGAAGTCCAGCGATAGTTGGGAGGGTAACGTTGAAGACAGAGAGCTCGATAGTGGTATTGTCGTGATAGTAGGTAGGGTCAGGAGAAGGAGCAGGAATGTTAATAGCTCTGGCTACTCGGACGGCGAAATCATTGTCGATTTTGTTGATCTGGGCAATAAAGTTGGCACGAACAGTAGCAGACTGAACGTGAGAGAGCTCGAAACGAAGAGCGTTGACAATCATTTGGTGCTCAGCAGGGAGGATAGAGTTGTAGAAAAGACGAGGCTGAGTCCAGTAGTCCAAGAAGGTGGGAGAGATTTCGCGGACATAATGGGCATCGACAACTTTTCTGGCCGGTGTGGTGAAGAATCCGTTGCCAACAGTGCGATTTGCTGGGTGAGGTGCACCACCGTTAAGAGTGTTGACAGTATACGGAGCGAGATTTTGTATGGAGCATCTGCTGTCCGGCACCATCACGGTTGTTGTTGTGGACGCCACTACGAGCTCGGTTGATGGGAATCTGGTCGAAATTGGGAGAGCCCATGTTCCTGTTGAGCTGGGTATCGAGATAGGAGAAGAGACGACCTTGGAGGAGAGGATCCTCAGTGAAGTCAATTCCACGGACGAGATTTGCGGGACAGAACTGTATCGAAACCAAATCAAATTTAAACTAAACTCAAAGGACGAGAGAGAAAGACTGACCATGACCTGCTCTGTCTCAGCAAAATAATTCATGGGATTCCTATTCAATACCAGCTTTCCGACAGGGATCACTGGCACCAAGGTCTCTGGGAGCAGCTTGGTAGGATCCAACATGTCGAACCCGTAGGCAAGAACATCCTCCTCGTCCACAATCTGTACTCCCACTTCCCACTCCGGGTAATGTTCATTGACAATAGCATTGAACAAATCCTTCCTATGAAAATCCGCATCCTGGCCAGCCAGGGCCTGGGCTTCGGGCCAAAGCAAACCGGCTCTGCCTTGCTTGGTCTTGAAATGCCATTTGATGAGCTTGGATTCGCCGTTTGCATTGACGAAACGGAAGGTATGGACACCGAACCCATCAATGTAGCGGTAGGAACGAGGAATACCGTGACCAGACATGGCCCACAACAAACTGTGCAGAGAAGAGGGAGTCTGAGAGAAGAAGTCGTAGGCAGTATCATGTGCTGTGGCAGCTGTAGGGATCTCATTATCAGCGCGAGGTTTCACGGCATGGATGAGGTCAGGAAATTGGATAGCATCCTGAATAAAGAAAACAGGGATATTGTTGCCAACGATGTCTGACGAGAAGGTTAGTCAGAAGTTCCGAACGAAGTGCTCGCTCTAACTCACCATAATTACCCGCGTCGGTATAGAATCGGAGCGCAAAACCGTGGACATCTCGAGCCATGTCAGCGCTTCCACGGGAACCGGCTACAGTAGAGAAGCGCAAGAAGACGGGGGTCTGCTTTCCAGCTTGGTTCAAAACCGAAGCAGCGGTGAGATTGGTCCAAGATTGGTCAGAAAAAGAGACGGAACAATGTAATGAACAATCACACACCGGCGCGTTCTGGAATACGTTCGTGATCAAATCGAGTGATTTTTGTACGCAGAACGAAGTCCTCCAACAGAGTTGATCCTCGCTGACCCACTTTGAGGGAGTGAGTATCGTCGACAGCTGTACCCGAGTCGGTAGTCGTGAAGGTATCTGTGTCATTGACCACGAATTGCTCTAGAAAGCCATCGTCGCCAGGAAGTCCAGTAGTACCTTTCTCGAGGTGCCCGTCATAGCTGTCCATGAAAGGACACACCGCACCAACGAGGACTGCGACGTCAACGAAGACGAGAAGAATACTGAATCGCATGTCGATCACACTAAAGAGGATGTGTTGTGCGTCCTTGACTAGCCAAAGAAGGGAATTTAAGGAGGTGTCCATTTGCTGTTCCGACTAATTTTTGAAATGTCGTTGCCAAGTCGTTGCGGAGCTGTTCTGGGACGTGTGAGGCCTAGTGTTTCGACTAAAGCTGGTTCCAATCCCGACAAATTTAAAATATGGAAGACATCAAGCTTCCGCGGGATGATGAGACGATAATCTGGGATGACGATAATGAAACCTTTCTTGGAGGTTTCCCTATCCTAAGTCAGCAAGAGGAGGAAGGGTACGAGCGCCGTTTCTCCAGGCAACTCCATAGATAAAGAACAAACAGGACGAGTGTCTTTCCGCTGGAAGACAATTCGGTGGGGTAACGTCGAGCTGTGTCTCTCAATTCATTCGGCCCAAATGTCACGAATCACGATCTCCTCTCTAGCTTCCTAGTTCTCTTACTAGTTTCGTCGTTCGTGCCTTCAAACTCTCCTTACTTCTAGTACATGTTTTATTTGATTTGATTTCTGGATCTAGCTAGATTTCTAGTACTCAAGCCTGGATGTATCTAGTTATTCCTTACTCTTATAATTATTTCCTTCGCAATCACTTCTTCTTTCAGTCTTATCTCCTTAAGGGTCACGGTGTCCCGAACCCTGACAGTTTGATTCGACTTCAACTCTTTTCACTCTCGGCTCACACTCGCTCTTTACTCCTTTATCGCCTCACTATCGTTCCCATGATTACTCCCTTTCACGGCCCCCAACTCGATCCCACCCAGGGCTTCACGTTCGATCCTTCCACAGGAACACTGTGCAACGAATGGACAGTATCTCATTCACGGTGTACTTAGGACTATGTTTCAAAATGATGGTTGATATAATGAACTTGTTGCAATTGCGTCTATACTTGGGGTATAATCTGCATTAAAAGGAAGGATCATATTGAGTGGTTTCACAAAGAATCTATGGCCTGCGGGTTCAGCTGAGCAGTCCCCAAAACGCCCTTTGACGTCAATGTCGCTGTCAGGGCTACACCGTCCGTTGTGACGAGGAAGACGGCCCGAGCTCGGACCGCTTTCCATTTTGCAGGTGATCCTCTTGATAGCCTGCTCCTTTCCTGCTAACATCGAGTAGCTCAACTGCAAATCCAATATCAACTGATAACTGAACCTTGCTCTCGTCAGGACTACCAACAGCAGGCGCTCTCCCGCACGCGCAAGGATTGGAGACAAGTTTTCTCGCATCTTCTCGCGCACGAAACACCCGCAGAGCAGCGTCAAAACCAATGCTTTTCAAGATCTCCATGGACGGTACGTCTGTCTGCATGATCAGCTCGATGTATCCAGACCTAACCCACTGGGTGACAGAACACTGTCTGCCCAATAAGATTTTCTCTGCTGAAGTCATTCTCTGGCTGCCGGTGAGCTTGTCAATAGCTAATTTCCGGAGATCTATAAAACGCCAGAGCGTGGCTAGCTTCAGAATCGACTTCCAATCGTCGTCTGTTCTAGATTCTTCTCGCCATGGGATGGTCCTGTAAAAGCGAACCGAGCATTATAACGAGGCGCAAGAAAGCTATGAGGTACTCACGATGGATATAGAAACTCCATGAAACGCTCAAAATCGACGGCTTGTACACCGTCAAGTTTGATCGGGTTCTCTCTGCTGCTGCCTTTGGCTGGTGTATTTCCTTGAGAAGCTAAGAATATGTCACAGAAAATCTCCGAGCTTTTCTCGAAATGATATCTGGGTACTTTGAAGTACAAGCCCTCTACCTGTCATTAAAGGGGAAGATATCTATAGTGATCCTTTCTGCATGGATGTTGGGTACTCACTTGGAAGACGACAAATTCCCAATAATGTCTCTTTGCCGAACCGAACAATTTCGATAGTTCTCTGGGAGAGGATGAGGTGGAATTTGAGGATGTGGTGAAGAATGGGCCTGAGGCTGGAGCCCAAGTTGAACCTCCAAAGGTTGAGCTTTTGGCTGCTCCAACAGATGATGAGCCTAAGCCGAAGGCGAACCCTTGTGGAGATATGCAAGTTGCAGACCCAAAGGTTGAGAGTGGAGTACCGGTAGGGGTTGCAGATGCGTTGGTTGAGGATGCTCCGAACAGCCCTCCAGATTGAACCGGACCGTTGGAGGTTGCAGACCCAAAGGCTGAGAGTGGAGTACCGGTAGGGGTTGCAGATGCGTTGGTTGAGGATGCTCCGAACAGCCCTCCAGATTGAACCGGACCATTGGAGGTTGCAGGTGGATTGGATGAGGATGCTCCAAACAACCCTCTAGATGAAGCCGGAGCAGTAGAGGACGCAGTGGCATTGAATGAGGATGTTCCAGACAACCCTCCGGAGGATGCGGTACTAGTAGAGGCTGCAGGTGCCCCAGACCCAGAAGCAGAGGGTGCAGTACTCGGTGGGTTGGCTGTGGGCAGTGCACCAGAGACTGAGGCCGTTGCAGGTGCAGGCCCTCCAGAAACTGAGGATTTGGAGGCTGGCATGGGCATTGAATCTGAAGGTCTTGGACACTGACTCAGTGACTGCAGTTGGAAACGAAAGAAGAGACTCCGGTAATTGCCGTTGCCCTTTGTTGCCCGTCACGACGCGTCAACGGCTGTCAACGCGTCACCAAAGACACTTTTTCAAAAGTACTAGTCTAGCTCTGCTGGAAACGCCTTACATTTGGTCGTGCTCTCCGAGGGACAACAAGCTATAATGACAACCTCTCTTTCAAGTCGTCAACTAAGCACAAATCAAAAATTGCCTAAAATGGATCACGCGTCGCTGGCCCTTGTATTCTAATTTGTGTCCCCAGCATCCTTTTTGGGATGGCCATCGGCCTATTGTTCTCCAAATTGGAGAATTTTTGTTGACCGAAGTATATAATGGGACGTGTCCTTCCACCTTCAAGACCACGACGTTACACCGTCAGCTAACCAAAAGCCGTGTACCCTCCTGGTTCTCAACGCGACGATGCCTTCCTCAAGTTCAAAGCCTGTTAGTCTCCTTTTAACCTCTATCGTTGCTTGACCACTGATCGCCTCTCTGTCCTTTTAGATTTCCGAGACTCTTCCCAACACCAGCATGATGCCGTTGTCTAGAGCAGATCAATCCACTCTCGTGCCCGCGCCTTTAACTGTGGACCTTACAGTCACTACCATAGTCACACCCCGTATTTGCGAAGAATCTCATACCTTGACTGCCTACGGAAGTCTAGATGCTGTGGATCCTCGTGTTCCTCAGAAATTCGTTCGTCCTTTGAATGCTAGAAGGAGTAGTAAGAACTATGTGCGTGTCCTCATCATGATCTGCCCTCTCCTAGGCATTGCGATAACTAACATGCGTTTACCTCCAGGGCCCACCGAAGAAGAAAACGCGCTTCATTGCGACGTATCCGTACATGATACCTGCAGATGTTTGACACACCCGATTACAGCTTCTACCAGTTCCACCTAAAGGTATCCAGACGCTGTGACTTCACTTGTTGGTATGAAATCGATGAAAAGGAACGTGTAATTGTATTTGTAGATTGATCCTCCACTAGCAGCCAGCCCCGATAATTCCTTCATAATACATCTATTCCCTCATATACTCTGCCCGTTTTCATTCTAGTGCTGTTCGCATGCCCTCTTGGTTATTTCCGCCTTCCTTGCCTCAGACACGTCCAGGCCCAACATTATCGCATAGCATGCCTGGCTCCATCCAACTCTCCGTGTCTTTCTTTTTCTTGGCAACTATAACTACGAAGTGGCGCAAGATTTCCGCAGCTCTTGGCTCTGCCTCCGGTACGTGAAGTACTCCAGATGGTCAAATATGCAGTGGCAGTCTGGTGGTTCCAGACGCACAGACATTAAAGTTGTCAATTTTTTTAGCGACTTTGCACTCCACCCTTCTCGTATCCTTGACCTCATCTCATTATTACACGGAGTGGATTCCCGGTTTCTCCTATCACTTACGCTTAAAATTTACGATAGTCCAAAAGTTCTAGCTTTTTGGCGGCGCGGTGGCCATGGCCAGGGTGTTGGCGTGAATCCTATCTGTTTACTCCTATTGCTTGATCAACTTGTGATCAACTGCTTGCTTCAAGTGAAAGAACCGTGCATGGTGCCAGAAACGAAGTCGGAGTTGGTCGGCCAGGATGGTGATAGGTTGTATCCGAGAGTCGGGAGTTCGTAAAGCTTTAATATCCCTCAATCCACCTTTATTGGACAGTGAGGTACACATTTTGTCATCGTTGAAACATGTGCATATCTGTTCATGGTATTTTTACCACATCGAGTCTAGCGTACATGACGCGTCGCCGCCGGAAGTTCCAGCTTCTGCAACCAAAACAACCTCGTATCTGCACAATCTGCGCATTGTCAAGAAGTTGTCTAACGAGCTTGATATTTTTTTAGAGGAGGCGCCGAGGTGGTGATCGACCCTAGCCGACAAGGTTTGAGGCTGCGTCGACGTGGGATGATCTGACTAACTCTACCCGACCGCTGCCAGTGCTCGAGGCAATATCTTCGTGTCAGAGTACAAGGGCGGCGGAATGAGGCACCAGTAACTTTTTGCTCTACCACATCTCCTTTTCTTCTTCACTCCATCTCTTTTCAACAAACTAGTCCCATCTTTCCCATTTCACTTAGACCATTTTAGGCATGGACCCGCCAGAATCTCTCGAAAAGGTCAGTTGCTAGCTTGGCTCCTCTTCATCACCTCATGCTGTGGCATAGATCTTTCAAAGGGTAGAGGAGGAGAGTGAAAGGAGAGCGCAGGAAGAGAAGGGCTTGGAAACTCCCCAGCTCGGCGATCGTCTCAAGGCTCTGTCTCCAACGCCTTCGTCATCTTCTTTGAGAACCAGATCAAGGCGACGAGGAAGCGTGTCTATTTCGCGTTTTGGTCAGGTACGTTGGCTACTCTCATGTTTTGACACGCTACAGCAACCTAATGACATTCACCAGTTGGATGAACTCACGCGAAAGCCATCCTCGGACAACATCTCGATTCCACCCAAATCCCCTACTATCATTTCGACACTCGCTGCCCAATCTACTTTCTACAAGCACCACGGAGAAGTGCGTAATACACGTTCTTTTATTCGAGAAGATCCGTCCTTACCTCGGTTACTTTAGAACGGAAGTTACGATTCTGTAAATTCCGTTGAGGAAGAAGACGAAAGAGCACATGCTGAAGATGCTCACCAGGTTACCCAGGTTCATAGGATTGCCCCTCGTCAGTCCATATCACGCACCGTGGGATCGTTGATTCCTCGTCGTCTAAGTCGGGCGTCTCGGCAAGTAATAGCGGAGACCAATGCTGCTGGAGACGTGGTAATTGGCGTTTCTGTCGAAGCTGCGACAGTAGAGGCAGAGGGCGGCGCTGGAGAAGCTGTTCAAGCAACCGTGCATGCTCCAGGGCTACGCCCGAAAGCATCAAAAGCAAGCTTGGTCAGTCTTGGTTCGGGTAGCGGTGGCGGCTGGCTGCATAAAGCAAAGAGTTTTACTGGCAAATTCCGTCGTAAAAGTAAGCCTGTGCTTACTACCGATTCTGTGACTTGACTGCTGCCTGTCTTTCCCTTTACACGCATTCCGCTATCTTTTGTCTGTATGGCTGGGTTCCTTAATAACAAACACCGTTAATCATCTACGATCGATACGAAGGAAGATCTGCGACGAGCTGCTGACTCGTTGTGTGGTTTGACGATAATCAAAAATCACGACAATAAATCCTCAATAAAAGCATGCCACCACTTCGACTCTGGCCCACAATGACATCCGACTGACACATGCACATGTTACAGCCATCTGGGACATCTGGATCTCGAAGAGAAACCAACATCTTTTCATCTTAATGTTTACGTGACAAATGACTTAAGGCTGCTCTAGTTGGTTCATTGGTGATGTCCCCTACTTATCGGCGTTTAGAGGCTAATCAACTTGCCGGCGCATAAACACAATAAATAGCTAAGAATGAAGACGCCACATCCCCCGCTGACCTCTATCCCCCATCAGTAGATACCGACTACGTTAACTTGCTCCTATAAAGGTCTAGGTGAGTGGCGGTCGGATTCACTGGTTACGCCCACTGATCTCCTGATTTCCCATCCTCCTGATTCACTTCTCCTTTGCACAGACAACCATGCACAGTGAACTCGACGAGTCGACATCTTTCGCTGGTTGGGGAACGAGCGCTCGCGTATCATATACTACGTTGTGGTCAACCTCAACGGCCCCAGACACGTATCCTCAGGCGATACTAGAACATTATCCACACGCGTCTCCAGAGACGCCCCCTCTCACTCCTTCTTCCTCTTCTCACTCCGATTCCGATGCACCACCCTCTTTTCATGATTCCCAACCTCTCGATATCGATTTCGACTGGTCTTGCCTCGATGGCTTAGACGAAAAACTCATCTATGATCCGATGGAATCCTTTGGAGATGTATGTTGGGCGGCTGCGGTTGAAGACTATACAGACCGCAGCGCAACGCCCACACAGTCCCATCCTGGCCTTAAAGGCCATACACGTCGATACTCAGACTTTTCAGTTGGCTCAACAACATATTATGGGACAGACGAGGATGAAGATTGGCAATTAGCGCGTCAAAAAGGCTTAATATCGGGTACCAGTACACCGGTGCGTGTTGACTCGCACGTTAATGCTGTCCTTGAAGCTCATGAGAGATGTTATACAGCGCGCTGTAATTCCACAGTGTCCTCCTGTGATCCCCCCGTTCGAATTCAACGGCGATAGGACATCGTTTATACTATTCGAATCATATTTTGCGACTGCGGACCCTGGCGAGGCCGGTTCTTATGCAGCCTCAACTTTCAAGAAACGCGCCTCTGTACCTCTTGCCCCCAGCATCATCTCAATTTGCTCCGCCTTTCGAAGTCGGATAATACAAACATAAACGTTTCTTGGATACAGACGGAGCATATTGTACTTGTACTACTCATCATCTTGGTAGATTTGGAGGATAGGATAGGTGTACTACTTTCTTTATTATTTGGTTAAAGCTCACAGACTGCGTGTAGTGTAGGATCATCCGTAATCTATCTAGTATACCTTGGCTGGGTGCCATTTCATTTCATCCATTTTTGCACTAATTTGGCACATCTGCCGCTGATTCATCTTCAGTCACTTACCGGGTACCTGTTTTATCCGCTATCCCAACAATGGAGAAGAATTGTCGCCAAGGAGACTTTGTGCTCAGTGGTCCCATTCGCAGCCCCGTTTACACCAACCATTACGACTGGATGAGAGCTACCTGCAATCGAGTCGGTGACTCAGGAGGACGCAGTCAGGTATCGGCATGGTGCCCGAGAATGAGACTGCGCGCAGTGCGAAAGCAACCGCTTGATTGCATCAACGTACACCTCTGAGATTCAGAAGCTCAGCCACTGATGCAGATGCCATCCTTCAAGTTCTCCGCTTTCGATATCCACGTGGCTGTGTCCTGTTTGATCTTTTTTCTTCTTCAAGTTTGCCTATAGCCAATTGCTTCCTCCCAATGAAACTCCCGAGACGACACCCAGATTTATTAGACGGACAAAGCATTCATTAGATTACTCGTTGAACCATCCAGAGGTGAGCTTCTACGTTACAGTTTTCTCAGCGCTGACTTTGTACCGAATAGTACTTTCTCATCTTCTCTGCCCAAGTGGCATATCGTGGCTTCTATGAACGACTATTCAAACTCTCTCATTCATTTCCGTCCGAGTCGTCTTGCACTGGACCTTTCCATTGGCCACAAACGGGGAAAATGGTATCTCGTCTTCGCTCGTGCGTACAAAGCCGCCGACAGCCGAGAGGTCACTAGGCTCGATCAACCTTTCCGAATCTCGTACGACCAGGACACTGATTCCCCTGTCTTCTGGTTTGATCCTACGGCTTTCACTGGCTGGGAGAAAGAGGGCCAACCCCTTCTAGACTATCTACTTGAGTTGGGCCCACACCAGCCTGCGGTTCTGAAGGTGGTGACGCCTGCTAGAGAGAATTCAGAACGGAAGGGTAGAGGTTCATTGGTTGAAGTCCTTGTCTCAGAAGGCCGCCTAGCTCATTGGTGTGAACGATGTAGGGAGTGGGAAACGATGACCCTAGCGGAAGAGTCGCGATGGAAAATTTCCTCCAGGTCGAGGAGATTGCCAACCTATCTGTGTCCAGAGGTATGTAATGAGTCAGTCACTAATTTGTCCACATTTTTTCTGACGTATTTATGTACTAGTGTCAGGGAAAAGATTGGTTCGGTCCGAAATTATTCAGAGCTTTGCGCAACACTTTCTGCTGAGGTCTAATTGCATCGTCATTCTCGTCAAAGCTCATGCATCGCATTGGACATTATTCGCTGTAGCATCCTACTTTGTATCGCTATTCTTTCTCCGTAATTCTACATACATTGTATCCATCATTCAACAGACAGCTCATGTCAATCACACTCTCGTTTTGCCAACCTGAACAATCTCTTCATGAGGTCTTTAGGATCCTCCCGAATTCCACTGTGTTCCAGTTGATTCGTGATATACTGCTCCGTATTCTTGATTTTCGATGCAGTTTCCTGGGACAGCTCGAAGGGGACATACCTGCAAACGCTCGTCAAAACCGAAAGAAACGGGTCAAGAAATTACGCACATGTCGTTGTAATATCTATTGCAAACATAACAGTGACGAAAAGTTGGAATCAGAACACATAAGATGCGGAAAGAAGAATCAAAGAAAATAATGAAATGACATACGTCGCGGTCGTTACATGTACCTCATTCCTCGACAATTGATCCAAATCATACAGAGGACCCCATGAGTCATCACGAGCAAGAATCTCTGCAGCACCTTTCAAAGGCCGGAGGTTTTTGTAGTCGTCAAACATTTCCGGGAAAATCTGAAATGGGTAAGATTCGGTGTTGTCAGTAGGCATGGGAAGGAGACAGAAAAGGGGGGAGATAGAACGGGAAACGAGATGCGCGGCTGATAGCTTACCATTTCACCTGTGAAATAAATCGGCTCTGTGTCTGCCAGGTCCTTAATGTGATTCCATGAGAAGTACTGAGGGTGCTTCTGGACGACACGGTGTGCAGACCAACGGGATGATTTCCTACATACATAGAAGGGTGATTAGCCAGTGTGGAATGAGATTTTTTTAAAAAGGAATTCCGAGGTACCCTTGACAGTATAGAGGCTCGTGTAGAATCGCATATATCGGATTGCCATCGAATGATTGGCTGTTCTCAATGGTTTGCAGTGCTTTGTATGATATTTTGCCAAACAGCTCTAGGTCATTCGAAGCACGAAGCACCATTTCTACCTCGGCCAGAGATATCAGTAATAATATCGCCACTGGATATAAGATAGACCACCACACATACGATGGACACGATCAATACCGCCTGGTGTCAAAGTCGGCAGATTGTGAGAAGCGCATATGAGAAGACACCTAAAGACCCACCTTGCATACCAAAATCGATCCCAAGCTGCTGAAAGCGACGAACGGATAGTCTGCCGCCGCTCGGTAGAATCACCTCGTTCCCATCGAGGAAGGTGCAAATATCTCGGATCTTTAGTTTAAAGATGAGTACATTGAAGCTTAGGGCTTAGGCAGAATTAGCAGAATGCTCACTCGTTTCTTATCCCTAGGATATTTCTGATAATATACTTCGTTTCGTCTGATCACCTTGCCTTGGAAATCAAGTCTGTTAGTTCGTCATAGGAAAGTGTCAGTCACAGAAAGACCAACATACGGACTGTCCATTCATAATTAGGATCAGGATGATCTCCCAGGGGTGCTAGTCCTCCAGTTATGAAAACGTCTTTCAAGCCTTCGCTATGAAAGGATAAATAAGTGATGGAACAGAAACCTCCAAAACTCTGCCCCATGATTGTCCATTTGCGGTCTTCCTCCTTCTCCTTGTTTCCTAAGAGAATTTTCCGAATAACTTCACAGTCATTGACTACACGTCAGCGAGAGCGTTTTTCAAGTTAGTCCCAAACCGGCTCTCAGAGATAAGCAAATTACCCACCTATACTATCCGCTCTGAAAAACTTGAAATAGTCGGCAATATCCTGATCTGTCTTCAAGCGTGAAGGAAGTGTATCGGGGGTGATTGGTGTGCTCAGACCAGTTCCTCGAGGGTCTAGCCACAGAGTCTGGAGAATGCAACCAACAGCGGCCAAGAGCGTTAATAACGGATTATGACTCCAGAACACGAAGCGAATACGCAACGCAACACATGGATCTTGGAGGACCATGCCTTTGACTGGAATCTAATGAATCTAGAAAGCTTGTCTACTCACCTGATAACCTTGTTCATGGATCTACATACAATCACGCAAAGATAAACGCACAAAGCAAACGATAACCAGTCAGACGCATGTTTGAGGGTTTGACGTATAAGAAAGAGTTGATAAATTTACCTCTCCCGCGAAGCCAGAGCTGCCCATGAGCCCAACTTCGAAACCAGGACCCCCTTGTTTCGAGAAGATTCAGAACACGAGATGAATTCGATGTTTCATTTACAGACCTTGCAGGTAGACCACTAGGTGGAGATGAATTAATGAGCGTCAATGAAGATGATACGTAGTCAAGACGGTAAGCAGCTGGAATGAAAGATGCGATCAGGAACGTACAATACGGAAGTTCCTCCTCCTCCTTCTGCGTCTTCGCCTTCTTCCTAGGAATCAGGTTTCGAGCAAAGACACGAATTTTCTCCCCTGAAGGGTTCGCATGATCTAGCGGCAAGTCAAAGAATCTTTCAATGACTTTGATATCTTCTATAGACGCGTGTACAGGTCGGGGATTCGAAAAGATGTGAAGAAAGTCAGTTACAGAATCCCGCTGAAGTCCAAGGGACACTCGCACCTTTATTACAGTACGTCTCCACATCGTGGGTCATGGTGTAATTGCAAGAACCTTGTGCTGTTGAGAAAGGGTAAGATCTGTGAGTGGTTCATTAATATAAGCCTGCGCCGCACGGCTATCTGGATCTCAGCGTACGATGAGATTGACAAAGCTCCAAGCTTAGTACGATAACGGCACGTTCGTGAGCGCCAGTTGCAGTTCCAACTAGATGTTGACAATAACGACCGAGTTGCCCAGCGATGGATTTGAGCACTGGCGTGACGCGTACTGTGAACAGTAAAACCGTTCCTTAGTTGGTAGTTGAAAAGCAAGGAAGAGAGCTGTACCATCTCAGCCCAGGTGACTGTTGGAAAGAAGGCCGCGGTGAGAAACAGGTGTGATGACCGGTATAGCAATGTCTCAAAACTTTTCGTGAACTCTTGACGACATGACTATTAAATATTATTAAATGCTTACGCTGCTCGAGTTGCCCAAAAACAACAGCTCTTTCGTGGTTGGGTCCTCACTAGTCACTCCGATGCAAATAGTTGTTCGAACGGGACTCGTTATTTGTGGATTGTCCATAGCTTCTCACCATATACTTAACAGCACCCAATCATGTCCATGCAGATGATGTCTTGAGTATATATACTCAGACGTTTTGTTGCCTTGCAGTGGTACACCCCATCAAGTTCTTTACAACAATTTCTGCCTCACACTCTCTGCTCTGTCCGGATAGAAAGAGACGCTGAAAAACACCTACCAATGCCTGCTCACCATTCGCCTCAGCTCAACTTCAATGGAAAAGAATGAGAAGCAGCCTGATACTGATGGTTTTGGTAAGTAAACCAACTTTAAAATATGACAGCATGTTTCTGATGAAGCAGTGCACAATGAACATCCAGGACGGTTCAAATCCACTGCAAATGACGATGCATGTTTCAAGCTCTGGAATGTGTACATCAGCCAAGCCCACGATTACGACAAGGCTCTTCTTCTTGAAGGCTGGAAAGGTGACATGGATGGAATGGTACTCTTTGTGTCACGTCTCTTCTTATTCTTATATCACTTCAGCCTCCTGAAAAATCCTAGTCTGTTCTTTATTCCGCCATTCTTACCGCCCTAATTGTCGAGAGCTACAAAAAGTTACAACTGGATCCAGCATCGCATTAGACATTATTTGCTGTAGCATCCTACTTTGTATCGCTATTCTTTCTCCGTAATTCTACATATATTGTATCCATCATTCAACAGACAGCTCATGTCAATCATACTCTCGTTTTGCCAACCTGAACAATCTCTTCATGAGGTCTTTAGGATCCTCCCGAATTCCACTGTGTTCCAGTTGATTCGTGATATACTGCTCTGTGTTCTTGATTTTCGATGCAGTTTCCTGGGACAGCTCGAAGGGGACATACCTGCAAACGCTCGTCAAAACCGAAAGAAACGGGTCAAGAAATTACGCACATGTCATTGTAATATCTATCGCAAGCATAACAGTGACGAAAAGTTGGAATCAGAACACATAAGATGCGGGAAGACGAATCAAAAAAAAAAAGAATGAAATGACATACGTCGCGGTCGTTACATGTACCTCATTCCTCGACAATTGATCCAAATCATACAGAGGACCCCATGAGTCATCACGAGCAAGAATCTCTGCAGCACCTTTCAAAGGCCGGAGGTTTTTGTAGTCGTCAAACATTTCTGGGAAAATCTGAAATGGGTAAGATTCGGTGTTGTCAGTAGGCATGGGAAGGAGACAGAAAAGGGGGGAGATAGAACGGAAAATGAGATGCGCGGCTGATAGCTTACCATTTCGCCTGTGAAATAAATTGGATCTGTGTCTGCCAGGTCTTTAATGTGAGTCCATGAGAAGTACTGAGGGTACTTCTGAACGACACGGTGTGCAGACCAACGGGATGATTTCCTACATACATAGAAGGGTGATTAGCCAGTGTGGAATGAGATTTTTTATAAAAAGGAATTCCGAGGTACCCTTGACAGTACACAGGCTCGTGTATAATCGCATATATCGGTCTGCCATCGAATGATTGGCTGTTCTCAATGGTTTGCAGTACCTTGTATGATATTTTGCCAAACAGTTCTAGGTCATTTGAAGCACGAAGCACCATCTCTACTCGGCCAGAGATATCAGTAATAATATCGCCACTGGAGATAAGGAAGACCACCACACATACGATGGACACGATCAATACCGCCTGGTGTCAAAGTCGGAAGATTGTGAGAAGCGCATATGAGGAGACACCTGAAGACCCACCTTGCTTACCAAAATCGATGCCAAGCTGCTGAAAGCGACGAACGGATAGTCTGCCGCCGCTCGGTAGAATCACCTCGTTCCCATCGAGGAAGGTGCAAATATCTCGAATCTTTAGTTTAAAGATGAGTACATTGAAGCTTAGGGCTTAGGCAGAATTAGCAGAATGCTCACTCGTTTCTTATCCCTAGGATATTTCTGATAATATGATTCGTTTCGTCTGATCACCTTGCCTTGGAAATCAAGTCTGTTAGTTCGTCATAGGAAAGTGTCAGTCACAGAAAGACCAACATACGGACTGTCCATTCATAATTAGGATCAGGATGATCTCCCAGGGGTGCTAGTCCTCCAGTTATGAAAACGTCTTTCAAGCCTTCGCTATGAAAGGATAAGTAAGTGATGGAACAGAAACCTCCAAAACTCTGCCCCATGATTGTCCATTTGCGGTCTTCCTCCTTCTCCTTGTTTCCTAGGAGAATTTTCCGAATAGCTTCACAGTCTTTGACTACAAGTCAGCGCGAGCGTTTTTCAAGTTAGTCCCAAACCGGCTCTCAGAGATAAGCAAATCACCCACCTATACTATCCGCTCTGAAAAACTTGAAATAGTCGGCAATATCCTGATCTGTCTTCAAGCGTGAAGGAAGTGTATCGGGGGTAATTGGTGTGCTCAGACCAGTTCCTCGAGGGTCTAGCCATAGAGTCTGGAGAATGCAACCAACAGCGGCCAAGAGCGTTAATAACGGATTATGACTCCAGAACACGAAGCGAAGACGCAACGCAATACATGGATCTTGGAGGACCATGCCTTTGACTGGAATCATTCTAATGAATCTAGAAAGCTTGTCTACTCACCTGATAACCTTGTTCATGGATCTACATACAATCACGCAAAGATAAACGCACAAAGGAAACGATAACTAGTCAGACGCATGTTTGAGGGTTTGACGTATCAGAAAGAGTTGATAAATTTACCTCTCCCGCGAAGCCAGAGCTGCCCATGAGCCCAACTTCGAAACCAGGACCCCCTTGTTTCGAGAAGATTCAGAACATGAGATGAATTCGGTGTTTCATTTACAGACCTGGCAAGTAGATCACTAGGTGGAGATGAATTAATGAGCGTCAACGATGATATTAGGTAGTCAAGACAGTAAGCAGCTAGAATGAAAGATGCGATCAGGAACGTACAATACGGAAGTTCCTCCTCCTCCCTCTGCGACTTCGCCTTCTTCCTAGGAATCAGGTTTCGAGCAAAGACACGAATTTTCTCCCCTGAAGGGTTCGCATGATCTAGCGGCAAGTCAAAGAATCTTTCAATGACTTTGATATCTTCTATAGACGCGTGTACAGGTCGGGGATTCGAAAAGATGTGAAGAAAGTCAGTTACAGAATCCCGCTGAAGTCCAAGGCGCACTCGCACCTTTATTATAGTACGTCTCCACATCGTGGGTCATGGTGTAATCGCAAGAGCCTTGTGCTGTTGAGAAAGGGTAAGATCTGTGAGTGGTTCATTAATATAAGCCTGCGCCGCACGGCTATCTGGATCTCAGCTTACGATGAGATCGACAAAGCTCCAAGCTTGGTACGATAACGGCACGTTCGTGAGCGCCAGTTGCAGTTCCAACTAGATGTTGACAATAACGACCGAGTTGCCCAGCGATGGATTTGAGCACTGGCGTGACGTGTGCTGTGAACAGTAAAAAAACCGTTCCTTAGTTGGTAGTTGAAAAGCAAGGAAGAGAGCTGTACCATCTCAGCCCAGGTGACTGTTGGAAAGAAGGCCGCGGTGATAAACAGGTGACTACCGAATATCCGACTCCCGAGTCGCGTAGTCGGCCATGTCAATCTCAATTCTCAATTCGCGTCCGCTCTGAGTCGACCAGTAGACCCAAGAACTTATGCTGGTTATGTAGGTAGATCCAGTATAGTAATGTAAAAACTAACGTGCAAGGCTATGATACAAGATGGGTATAATATATGCTCAAAGAGATCACCGACCACCCCTAATCAACTGAGCTCCAGTCAACTCATCCTGGCTGGGATCGTCCTCCAGGTCCATAGGGTCTGATTCCTTCTTCTTTATGGGCTCGTCACCACAGCCACAATCATATTCATCGTCTAGATGTGCGCAGTCAAACTCGGGCTTTTCAAGTCGCTCGTTGACTTGGTTGTGTACGAAACATAGCCTGTGTTCACAGTCATATGAGCGATTGAGCTTGGAAGTTGTTTAAAGGGAAAAGCTTACCAGAGTGAAGCAGCTCGTCGATTTGCCGTCTGTGGTCAAAGGTAAATAAGTGTAGAGATAGTATTGCTTCGGGCTTACTTGAGGAGGAAATTTCTTTAACAGTTGTTGGAATTCAGCGGCACATTCACCACAGGGGTAGAGACGTGAAAATAGGTGGAAATATGAGTTTAACGCTCCTCGTTCGTCTTCGGTGGGATTCTGAGAGGTTGGGTATTAGTTTGAGACAATATAGGAGCTCCTCAGGTACTGCTTGCCTCAGGGTACCTTAAAGTCATCGTATGTCTATTCTCGGTAAGTTTAGCAGATATATTCCCTAAAGTTACGTAGAAAGACTCACAATAATTTCCATGTCGCCCTACCGAGTGCTGCCCTGATGTCGGAAAGTTAGATAGCAAGAACAACATCTCGCTTCAGGTACACACTTTGCTGTAGCATTCCCAAGTTGCTCCATAATTACACCTCCCTCCACGCCGGTAATCGGTACATCAAGAGGATTTTTCGATGCTAGATTTTTCGAATTGGCATGGGAGCCAAAGGTTGTTTCACCAAGAAGATCATTCGTGTATATCCTAGCTGTTGGATGTAGAAACCCAACCATTGCCAACACGAGCTAGCAGAATGTCAGCAACTCCGAATATGGTTCACAACGGATCCTGACGAGATTCACCAAGGCAATGACTATGAGAACAAAAGATTTAGCAAACCGAGATATCATTTTGGGTACACTCGAGAGTGCAAGATGAGAAGGAGGAAGAGAGGGGACAAGCTGGGAGAAGGCGCGACGACCCTAACGTGGCCGGCTATTAGTGGCAGTGCAACGTGCAACGTTTCTCCTCCCGATCTAGACTCTAGAGACTAGATGAAAGTTCCAGACAGGATACTCTACTAGACTCTACTAGACATTCAGAACCCCTGCAACGAGTAGCATAAGGATACCGACTGAAAATCTTTATCCCACTTTTTTATTTTTGTTGAAGACATCCTTATCGTGTGCATCCAAAAAAATCCGTGCATATGGGGGTTAAAGAACCCGAGTCATGTATAGTTTTACGAACCGAGTCATATCTGGAAACAAATATCAGCTTGTTGCCAGCAAAGTCGTAAAGTAGACACACTTGCCACCCATCTGATATCTGTTGATATCAACCTTTCCGCGTTATCGCGTCTCCGATCTACCATGTCTACTCTCTACGTCGACGAGGCCGCTGGATCAGATACCACTGGTAAAGGAACCCAGGAGCTTCCTTATCAATCCCTCGGATTCGCTTTATTCTCCGCTACATCCACCGAAGTCAAATTTCTCATTCGAAAAGACGCCTCTGTTCCATATGATGAACCCACACAGTCCTCTCTGAAGAAGGCGAAGAAAACTGCAGAAGGTCTTGAGAAGAAGAAGAAGAAACAAGAGGAGCAGGCTGAACGCGACGCTGCGGAAAAAGCCAAGAAGGATAAAGTACTCGAGGAGAGCAAAAAGATTGTGCTGGCCGAAGATCCCAGTCTTCCAAAAGCTTCCAAGGTGTGTGCTACTACTCAGTTACTTCTTATCGGTCAAATACCAAAAACTTCATCAGGCCAAGATCAGCCAATTGACAGAATGGCGTTCCAAACGAGTACGCGTCTCCGGCTGGGTACATCGTCTGCGACAACAAAAGGACATTACTTTCTTGACTTTGCGTGACGGAACAGGTTATCTGCAAGCAGTTTTATCTGGCACCGTCGTACGTGAATTCCGAGTCCAGTCACTCCCTTCGTCCTGATGATTATCGCAGAACCAAACATATGAAGCTTTGACTCTCACAATGGAGTCCACGGTTGAGCTTACTGGTCTTTTACAAACCGTGCCTGAAGGGAAGACTGCCCCAGGTGGTCATGAATTGACGGTAGATTATTGGAAAGTTCTCGGTGCTGCACCAGGAGCAGATGATGCTTTCACCAATCGTTTGAACGAGGTGAGTAGTATCAAGAATCTGCAGACCATTAGCAACTAAAACCTCGACCATTAGAAATCCGATCCTTCCATCTTGGCAGACCTGCGACACCTGGTTATCCGTGGTGAAACAGCGTCCAGCGTCCTTCGTCTTCGAGCCGGCCTTCTCGATGCTTTCCGTCAAACCTACGCCAAACACTCATGCTTAGAAGTCACTCCTCCATGTCTCGTGCAGACGATGGTCGAAGGTGGTGCTACTCTTTTCCAACTCAACTATTACGGTGAACCCGCATTCCTCACTCAAAGTTCGCAATTGTACCTCGAAACATGTTTACCCAGCCTCGGAGACGTATTTTGTTTCCAGGAAAGTTTCAGAGCGGAGAACAGGTGTGTAGGAGTCTCGCTTTCTTGTGGGCCTTCTGACTGATTTGCCCCAGTCACACCCGACGCCATCTAGCCGAATACACACACTTGGAAGGGGAACTTGCATTCATAACATTTGATGACCTGATGGCTCACATCGAGGCAATTGTACGTCCTGTTATATCCAAGTAGTCACAATGTCCTTCACATCTTTTCCAGATCTGCGAATCGGTCGACATTCTCCTCGCCAATCCTGAAATGACTACCATTATCAAACAACTCAACCCCAACTTTACTGCTCCCGCACGACCCTTCCTACGCCTTTCTTACGCGGACGCTATAGCCTGGCTCAACGAGCACGGTATCAAACATCCTGAAGAGGACGCTGAAGGCAATGTTATCAAGGATGAAAACGGGAAAGAGAAGATGGTGGAACACCGTATTGGTGATGATATCGCAGAAGCTGCAGAAAGACAAATGACGGATATCATTGGAAAGCCTATTTTCCTCCACAGTTTCCCAGCGGAACTCAAAGCTTTCTATATGAAAAAGATACCCGGACAGACGGGAAAGGTCGTGTTTACGGAGAGTTGTGATTTGTTAATGCCGAACGTTGGAGAGATTGTTGGTATGTGGTCAATCTGTCTCTTTATTGGGAACTCTTCATGAATACTTGAGATTTTTAGGTGGATCCATGAGGATAGCTGATTACGATGAGCTTATCGCTGCGTACAAGAGGGAAGGCATCGATCCTACCAACTACTACTGGTACACTGATCAACGCAAGTATGGTACATGCGAACATGGAGGTTACGGTTTGGGTGTTGAGGTACGCTGTCTCTCTGAACTGGATTCTTACCGGTATTCATGTTTTCGCGACCGTAGCGACTTCTTGCATGGCTTGCCAACCGATACACTGTAAGGGAATGTGCTCTGTATCCAAGGTAGGCAACTTTTATATCTCATTCCTATTGACAAGGTGTTCTGACACTCTGCTATAGATGGCCAGGACGTGCGAAGCCATGAGAAGAATGTAAAGAAAGAGATTCTAAAATTGTACTGCCTAGAGTGTTTTTTACATGTATTGATCCTGTAGTCCAACACACTTGCATTGATGAAGCAGAGATGAGCTAGGAAGGGAGAGCCGTGGCCTGGTCTGGAGAATGACAAATGTATCTCTTTTCAAAAATGAAAGTCGGCGGATTGGCCACGCAGACAGACCACAAGCTTGCCCGTGTAGCTCAGTGACCGGGATATCGACTCCTTCAACATTTTCCTCTACATGTATCACTGACGGTGTTGGCTGGGACGGTGCCAGAAAGGTCGACATGTCTTTGAAAAGTACCAATCACCGTTCATATTTCAAGACGGCAGCAAGAACAACACTCACCACTATGTTGAGTCCATATCAGTATCGCTTAACTATCTTGAATCCTAAAAACCTCCAAGACAGCTTTGCTATTCGTCTTTGGAAAATATTCCCGGATACGTTCTTCCGTTACATTTTTCCAACTGCAAGGAATGTCTAGAGTGATATGCTTCAGACTAGGATTACTAGTCTGCATGAGTTGGTCGACTTTGGAGTCAACGCCCTCTCCAAACAGTGCCCATTCGGCAGAAGTGTAGGGTGGAGAGCTGTCACGAACTCTCGACGGAGCTTTCACAAATTGCATGGAGAGTTGTCCGAGCCGGCGCAGGATGGGTACGTGCTCCAGTAGGAGCAGTACAATACCGTGCCGGTCAGGATGTACTGAATGGAGTTCCAGACGGACGAGGTTGGAAAGATGATGGAAGCACTTTTCGAGAATAACACCGTCGTGAATACGATGGGCAATTCCTTTAATAGTAAATCTCATGACGGTCGCTCCGCACATCTTGAGAATAGCCTCGTCGGACTCTATGAATGGAAACTTGAATTCTAATGATTGGAGACAGGATAGGTCGAAGAAGCGACTTGGAGTTGTTAGGAGTGGTATAACGAAGATATCCGCCTCGGTCCTGGAGACATCATGCAATGCCAAAGTCTGCAATGCCGGAGGGTTCGACAATAATGGAAGAGAATGGAGGAATGTAGATTCTGGTTCATGGTAGTCATCGTGGTAGCCGAAGAAATCGTTTAGGTATAAGGAGCGCAACTGAAGTTGCAAACCTGCCAATCTAGAGAAAAAATGAAGAAATTTCTTAGGTTCGGAGTTGACACCATCAAGTCTTAGTTCTTTTAAGGATGGGTTTTCCCTCAAGAACAAAAACAACGCGTCCTGATCATGATCCTCAAAGCGATACAGATCGCTGTCGAGAAGCTCGATGGCATGGAGGTTTTTGAAGGGAAGCTGCGATGTGATTTCCAAGAACCCAAGTTCCGAACTGGTGTCCGTGAAATGCAGCTTCAGGCGACGAACGGCAGCGGACAATGGTGGTTTGATATTTGAGTGTGCCACGTCCATAACCACAGAACGCAAAACCTCTTCGTAGTCGGAACGCCATCTCTCTTCTCCTCGTAATGTGGCGGGCGGGAACGACAGCTCGCAGAATAAATTTTGTCGTGCGCGAGGAAGCCAGTCGTGACGGACCAACGTGCATGCTTTCAAAGTGGTCGAGTCAGAGACAGTATCGATAATCGTGTCAATGATTTCCTGAGGTAAACCGTGGCCTTCAGGAGGGAGGGGAGTAGAGGAAGTCATTCAAAATGAGAGTTCGGGACCAAGACATGATGAAAGACGGTTCGGCTGTATACATTCCCATTCCCAGCCGCCCACAGCGTCAGGAGCATCAGGATATGTCCCGAAACCGCAAATACAGCTCACATTCGATTTGAAGACTATCTACAGTTATTCTGATCTATGAAACTTGCCTTAGATGAATGCTAGGTCGGTGAAGCCATGAGAAAAACGCGAAAAAGTTCTAAAATGTACTGTAACTGCCTAAAGTGTTTAACATATATTGAGCCTCCAGTCCTACAAACCCGAGGCCCGATGAAACTGCGATGACCTTGGAAGAGAGAGCGGCAGCGGCGCCTGGCCAGGGAAAATACCGGAAAAGCTACCAATAGAAATGTAATGAGAGTAGTCCGTGAAGCAATCACTGTTTCAGCGCGGCAAGCGACAACAGTGCAAGGGCAATGTCCTGTCAGACTCAGAGCAGGGTAGACCGTCTGCGATGTTGAAGCGCTATGAAGCGACACAGAGACAGGGGATGTGGGTCTCTATGCGAGAGGCAAAGTTGGCTAGCTCAGAAAGGTAGTACTTTATGCTAGATACACACTAACAACCACAGAACGGAGACAAGGGAGATGAAAACAAATGAAGGAGAAAGGAGAACGATACCAAAAAAAAAAAAACCGTCAGTGAAAATGATATACACCGAAAGGAACGAAACCAAGAAAAAGAAACCAAAAGGCTTTACACCGAGATACCCAAACAAAGTGGAGAAACATAAATAGCCAGAAGAAAACGGCAAAGAAGGGAAACATGAAACGGAATAGACCAAATTGACAGGGAAGCTATCAGAGTAGAACAAGCCACTGAATAAAAACGAAATAGTCGATCTCGCGCCAGGTTACTCCTCCTGCTGCTCCTCCTCAACAGGGAAACATAACACAAACTAGACGAAATCGTCACGGAAGCGTAACCGAGGCATTGGCTAAGAATTGGAAGAGGGATGAGTGCTACACTAGAAGGACATAGCCAATTCCAAAAGCCCTACAGACGCCCCGATAATGTCTTTAGGAGCCAGATGGTGAGACCTCGTAAAAACTTCACAATCTGTACACAAAGCATGTCAGCATCAAAAAAATAGCAAATGTCTTTCTTTGCCAAAAATCCAAGTTGGCGATTTGGCCGCAAAACACGAGCTTCGGTGACCGGGATATCGACTTCTTCAACTTTCTCCCCACATGTATCACAGACGGCGTTGGTTCGAAGGATGGTGTAAAATAAAGTGTCATGTTGCAGCGTTCCAAAACCCTGCACATATCGCGCCAAAGGCCAGCATCTCTTCAAAAAGCACTGGTCACTGTTCACATTCAAGTCTAGAGCAGCAATGACACTTACCACCATCCTCAGTCCGTACTTTCAGTGGCTGTCCCAACTTCATCGAGTCCTAAAAACCTCCAAGACTCCTCTGCCATTCGTCTTTGGAAAATATTTCCGAATCCGTTCTTCCGTCACATTTTTCCAACTACAAGGAATGTCTAGTGTGATGCGTTTCAGACTAGGATTACTAGTCCGTCTGAGCTGGTCGAGTTTGAAGTCAACGCGCTCTCCAAACAGAGCCCATTCGGCAGAAGTGTAGGGTGGAGAGCTGTCACGAAATCTCCAAGGCGCCTCCACAAAGCCGATAGTGAGCTGTTCCAGCTGGCGCAGGAGGGGTACCCCGTGCTCGAGTAGTAGCATCATATTATCTTGTCGCTCTGCAGTTACGTGCTGATCAGGTTCTACCAAATGCAGTTCCAGATGGACGAGCTTGCAAAGGTGACGGAAGCACTCTTCAAACGGAAAGGATTCACCCCGCATAAGGATATTGTCCATGGTCCGAAAGACGAGTTTAGCGACAGACGGACCACAAATCCTGAAGATCTGCTCGTCGTATGATAAGGGAGGAAACGTCGTTTCTAATACTTGAAGACGTGTTAGGTCAAAGAAACGATTCGGAGTTTCCAAGAGCGGCACTACGAAGCTACCCGCATCCAAATTATCAATCTCTGCCAATGTCAGAATTTGTAGAGACGCTGGGTTGTGTAGTAATGGAAGAGAGTCGTAGAATAAGGCTAATGGTCTGTCGCAGACATCGGGTTCCGCGAAACGGGTTAAGTGCATCGAGCGCAGCTGAGGTTGCGTGCTCGCCAATCTAGAACAGAATTGAAGGAACTCTGGAGGCCTAGAGTGATTATCTATCAGCCTCAATTCTGCCAGAGCTGGACTTTCCTTCAAGAACGAAAACAAGGCGTCCTGGCCATCATCACGAAACAAATCACCGCCAACAAACTCGAGAGTTGAGAGGTTTTTGAAGGGAAGTTGGGAAATGAAAGATGAAGTTTGCATAAAAGCAAGGTCCAAACACGAGTCCGTCTTTGGGAAGTGTAATTTCAGGTGACGAACGGCAGAGGAAGCTGGAGAGTGTGCCATATCCATGACCACGGAATGAATCGCCTCTCTAAAATCGGGTCCACCAGATCTGCGCATCGCCTCCACGGTCTCTCGTCTTCGAAAGGCGACCGGAGGGAATGAGAGCTCGCTAAAAAGATGATTCCGAGCGCGAGGAAGCCAGTCGTGATGGACCAGCGTGCATGCCTTCAAGGTCTCGAAATCAGCGATGTCGATGATTTGTTCAATGGTTTCCTGAGGTAGGGAATGGTCTGCACGAGAAATGGTAGAGGAAGTCATTCTAGATGAGAAAGATAGCGTTTCGGTGTACGCAGTGGGACCCTGGTGGCCAGCTGCTCTTAGGTTAGGTTGATCAGCGCTGAAGCGCTGAAGCACTGAATCAACATCGCCTGTCCGTGTGAGGTCCGGGGATCGATCGAGTGTTGGGCACAGGAGCGCAGTGCTCATCGCGACTCTTACTAGTACTATAGTACCCGAGTTATACTTTCTTTGTAACGTAGTCGGCTACTTACAGAAGCAGAAACTTTTCTCACATTAAAGCGTTTCTCTCTAAGAGGCAAGAGGAACCCCGGTCCGTACTCACGGGGGGGTGTCCTATTCAGCTGAGATGCCGAATACCGGCCATAGTCATGCAATGTACGCGTCGACTATACGAGGTTCAGAACCAACTAAGTACTCAATGGCTGGTTGTCTTGCACGACGTCGAGGATGTTGGTCGGAGTTTGGATGTGTCTATGGCCCAACTAACGAAGTGAATATAGATAACCCCCCGGGCCCGATTCCATTGAACGCGTCAGCTTTTCGATCATGACAAGTTCGATATTGCCAAGTGAGCCTCTCAAAAGCCTCTCGGGAAAGACAAGGATATTTATGGCTCACTCATTTCTTGGGCGTCTCGCCTGCGAGTGACTAAATTATAACTCTGCTAAAGGTTGCGATCAGGATATGCTCAACTCATTAAACTCTGCCATGATGACTCTCCGGTCTTGCTCCGGTCGTACTATGTCTAGTACTTGTACTCGCTCTCACCAACGCAGCTACCACTGGCGGGCAATATTTGGTTTTCGCACTAGGAGTCGACGGAGCCTTTGCCGTAAAACATGTCCTCAATGTATACTTATAGGTATAGTCTTCTGACACTTTTCGACCACTACTTAACAGGATCATAGTCATGGCATCCCAACACGAATACTATGGCTCCTCAAGCTATCATTTCTCAGCTCATTGGTCTGTTACTTCTCCCTGTGTTTTGCTTGGGTGCTGTCTTTGAAGATTTTCGCGAACTTCCAAGACAAGATTACGATTTTATCGTCATAGGAGGTATGTTACGATTCCACATCTTGAGCCTCGTTTTCTTATGAAGATTGCAGGAGGAACTGCTGGAAACGTCGTCGCCAATCGTCTTTCGGAAGATTCGAAAATATCTGTTCTGGTCTTGGAGGCAGGTGGATCGTGAGTGGGTTTTGTTTATTGCCAAGATCCACACCTTACTCTGCACTTTGACCAGCAATGAAGGCATTTTTGAATCGACGGTTCCTGGGTTGTACTACCAATTACCTGGTTCAAGAGTAGACTGGAATTACACGGCTCTTTCGGGCCCAGGAAATCTAACCTTTCCATATACGAGAGGCTTTGTGTTGGGTGGTAGCAGCTCTATCAGTAAGCCAGGCTTTCTAAAATATAAAAGGGCCGCATCGGAAGCTAATTGTTTCATGCTAGACTGGATGGCGTACACTCGCGGCAGTTCTGATGACTGGGATCGTTATGCGGCCCTCACAAGAGATCCAGGATGGTCTTGGGACAATATGCAGACTTTTATTCGTATGGTGAGTCTACCTATCATCACTGACACTTGTTCTCCGCTGAATCAGACTGCTCCATTGCATTTTCTATTTTAGAATGAACATTTCACCCAACCCTCCGACAGACATGACACTACAGGAGAATTTGATCCTTCCGCGCACGGTTTCTATGGAATCAACTCAGTCAGCCTTTCTGGATATCGACATAAATTTGAGGATCTTCTCATCAAGGCTAGTCAAGCAGATGGTTCAGAATTTCCTTTCGTGCTTGACTATAACGCTGGAAATCAACTAGGGATTGGTGATTGACTACCCTTTATTAATGGTTTCTTGCCCTTCTGATTACTTTGAATACCAGGTTGGGCTCAGTCTACGATTCTCAATGGCATGAGAAGTAGTTCAGCCACCTCCTACCTTGGACCTGATTTCATCGGAAGGCCCAACCTCCATGTCTTACTTCACTCTCACGTCACTCACGTTCTCCCAACACACTCCAAGAGTACGTCCTTCCATACCGTCGAATTTTCTCAAGATGACGGAGGTACGTGTCTGCGTCGTTGCGTGTCGATCCTTACACAAGATTGACCAACATCAATTCACACATGCAGCCACTCTCCACACTGTCAACGCCACTAAGGAGATTGTTCTATGCTCTGGCACAATAGGCACACCCCAATTGTTGATGGTGAGTCTTTATGGCGTCCTTAACGTCAAATTATGATTTCAAACATATGCATGCAGAACTCGGGCATAGGAGATTCGGATGCTCTTGTCACCCTAGGTATTCAGCCTCTGATTCATCTCCCCAGTGTTGGCCAGAATCTTACGGAACAACCTACAATTGCGTACCCATGGGTGGTCAACGATTCCGATTCGGATCTCGACGGGGTGATAACCAGCAATGCTACATTGGTTGAGGCTTTCACAAGAAAGTGGAATGACAGTCGTACTGGACCGTTTGTCGATCCTCCTATCACGGCATTTGGGTGGTTTAGGCTACCAGACAGTTCACCGATATTTGAGAGGTTTGCGGATCCTTCAGCAGGGCCTAATACGGCTCACGTTGAGTGGGCTGTCCTAGTAAGTTACGCCATATCGCAATGACTCTCATAGCTATCGCTGAGCTCAAAGTTATTCAATAGAATTCTGGCCTTGTCATTCCGTTCAACTCGACTAATAAATCCGTCTCTCTGAGCCCTATAGTTGTCTCTCCTGCTTCTCGTGCGTTGGTTATTTATTCCCCTGCTATGCAGCCAAACTAATCTCCTTTCAATTCTGATCAGGCGGTTCCATCACTCTAACCTCTTCCGACCCTTTTGACCACCCCATCATCAACCTCAACCTCCTTTCATCAGACTTTGATATCTACGCTCTCCGAGAAGGGCTGCGCAACATCACACGTTTTATCGAAACAAATGTAGACATTTTCGATGGGTTCTTGGTTTCGTCGGGAATATCCAGGGATATCAACGTGACCACTGCAACCGACGAAGAACTGGAAGCGTACATCCGGAAGAACGTAGGAATCACGTTACATATAGTCGGAACGGCTGGGATGAGTCCGAAAGGTGCTAGTTGGGGAGTGGTGGATCCGGATTTGAGAGTGAAGGGAGCGAAAGGGTTGAGGGTTGTTGATGCGTCTGTGTTTGTGAGTTTCTACTCTCTCTCTATACTCTGTTATCTGACCGATTGTCTACTGGTATAGCCGAGAGTACCAGCGGGACATACTATGAGTCCCACATACCTCATCGCAGAACGAGGCGCTCATTTGATCAAGACCAGTTGGGATTTGGATGGTGTACAAGATGAAGATGAAGCTTAAATTTCTTCTACTCTCTCAGAGGTAACCGAGACGTAAGCTATATGACAAGAACACCAACAAGTAGATCTCATATATGTCCTGCCTGAAGTGTACCTTCGTTTACCAATCATTTTCTGTGAAACCGGTACACGTCCTTCTTCGTGTATTCAGGCCAACTCTTCACCACACTCATATGTCAGAAAAGAAGTAACAACCTCCTCCCATTCTGGGCCGCCGCTCACCTCACACTTTGGAGTTTGGACCCAGGACCACATAGTTGGCCAATCAACTTGGCTTTTGGGCACATCCGTTGGGTCAATATGAGGACCGGCAAAATGCAGAATTTGCAAGTCAGCCGGCTCGGAATAAGATGTGACAGGCAATGGTGAAAGACCGGAGCATTGAGTGTTAACAGAGCGACCTCTCGGAGTCGAGGGTAATGTCGCACCAAGTAAAAGATAGCGACAATAGTGGTTTGATTTAGACCGGATTTTATGAAAGCTCCAGTGAGACACTATCAACCTCCGTTTCGGGGTATTCTGAAATAGCTGAGTATATTGACCAGGGTATCAAGCCTACGTTCCCAATTTCAAGACAGACAAGAATTATATGATGAACGGGAACATGGCTTTTCTTCCCCTAGGATATTCCTTCCCGAATTCCTTCTTGTAATTCCTATGCTTCTTCAAAGCCCAGAGCAACATCTGACCTGTACCCACAACCAGGAAGAAGTAGGCTATCAAAGAAATAGGAGAAAAAGGAAACGTATTTGAGTAAGATATCTCTCAGAACACAAAATAGGGCTGAAAGCTCTTACCAGCATAGCTACCGGTCATAACAGAGATGACTGCCCAAGCCAATGACTCGAATAGATAGTTTGGGCAGGAAACCAGACCAAAGCCGTATCCGAAGGGGATGGCGCGTTTTTTAGTGCCAACAGGGCGGAGAGATCGAAGGTTGAGGTGAGTGAGTAGATTAGACAATTGGAAGAACTGGACGAGATAGATGGTTAGTTTTGAGAGGCAGAGAAAAGGAAGAGGTCGTACAGCCCATAGCCCAGCGCAGGTGTAGAGGAAAGTCTCGTCGTTTCTCATTGTACCTTTAATGTATGGTGAAGAGGCCGAGAATGCTGGACGATACAGGTCGTAGGCAAGGAAGACACCTGGAAAATTGTCAGCGCAAAGAAAATACGTTTGTACCAATACTACACACCTGACAGGACATGGTAGTGGAAAGAGCTGGGAGCTTCATATGAACAGGTTTGTTAGGACGACTAGCTGAAAATAAGACTTACTTCTTGAAGATATTGAAAAACGGCATAGTGCCATGCGAGAAACGATGAACGCTGACGACATCATTAGCATATAGAAGAAGTACTACCGGCTGACTGCACTCACAACAACGTTTCGAAAATCCTCTTTGCAAAGTGTAATTCGACCATAGCAAAGACAAAGCTGAAGGAAGGTCATGAACAACTTTCTCAGTGACATGGGAGAGTCGGCTCACTTTTGCAGCTGACTGTGGACCACTGGCCTTCCGTAGAATAGCTCAGGGACGCAGTAGAAGATGGGATGGATGAGAAGAGGTCCAGCCTAGGACCGAACAGTTCAACTAACAGTCAACAGATAAGAATATTTGACAACTCACGTATTCCACCACAAATACAGTCTTCCATCCAACCTGGGGACCAAGATCCTTCAACTCCAATTCGGCACCGGGGCCAACACCAGCATCTCTCAACTTGGCATCGTCTGCCAATGGTTTTTTGTCAGCTTTCAAGCTCAAGCGCTGACGTGACGTGTAGAGCTGCAATAGACGCGTTCCAAGGCAGTTGCATCGGTCCATAGAGGTAGAGTTTTCATTAGAGGTAGATAGATAAAAGAGCAGCAAGGACTTTGAATGAGCATAGGAGAAAACCGAAGAGTGAGTGACGAGGCGTACCTTGGGATTCTTTGCAGCAATTTTCTTCTTGACGTCTTCGACTGTTTCATCTGCAGAGTAGGCAATAGTCAGAGGAAACGACTTGCGTGCAAACGGAGGCACTCTGCCCGCTGAAATTGTGATGGTAGACATGAGTCCAAGAGCGAGGGTGATCGTGTGGCTATGCAGGTTTTGTCACGATGAGGAGCGAAACTAGGACTGGTACAAGTGGTTGGCTTCATGTACATACTCGATAATTCTTATTCTGAAAATAATGATACAGGATAGTAGTTATGACTTGCTTCCGAAATCAAGGGTTTTCAGCCAAGGAACCAATTCCGCAACGGTCTCTTGCGCTGCTTCAACAGGTATAAAGTGGCCAACTTGATCATCTCCTACAGACCTTATCTGGATCTTCCCTGGCGCAGCCAAGGGCTCCCATATCCCCTTCACATCGTTCTTTTCCCCGAAACCCACAGAATGAAGGACCAGCAGAGGACAGTCAACAGCTGCCGTACCGTCTCTCTCATCTTCCTCGTCATGCTCCAAATCTATCGAAGCGCCTGCGCGGTAGTCTTCCAGAGCCCCAGTGATAACAGCTGGGTTCCTATACTGTTCCACCCAGCTTGCGACTGCGATGGGATCAAAATTTCCTCTACTTCGAGGACCAGTCCAACTTTCAATCGTATGACTATAGTAAAAGTCGGAAGAAGCTCCAATGAGCGTCTCGGGTAAGGGCGACGGTAAAGCCAAAAAGATCCAATGATACGTTCCAAAGGTCATGCGATGCTTGTCTGAATAGTTCATCCCTAGAGACGCCGCAATATTCGTGAGCCAATGAAACACCTACGCCTACAAAGCAGGACTCACGCTCAAAAACTTTCTTTGTGGGTACAATCTCCATAATACATGTGCCCAAAACTCGGTCTCGATGGTCTTTCGCCAGTCGATACGCGACGCGCGCACCGCGGTCATGACCTGCTACGACAAACTGTTGCTTGGTTCCGAAGAGGGCGTTGATGAGAGAGACGATGTCCGCTGCTACTGCCCTCTTCGAATTAGCAAGATGGGATCCATCGGCCGAAGGTATTTTGGTAGAACGACCGTAGCTGTTAAGAAGCAAGCCTTTAAATTAGACGTCGGTCAAGCGTGTCTCGAGAACGATATGCACCCTGGAAGATCAGGTATGACTATATCCCATTCGTCCAGGATCCCCAACACTGAGAGCTCGCGTACGAAATCGTAGTAGAGAGTGTGGTTCTGTGGGTATCCATGCAGCAAAACAAGCACTTTCTTGTTTGAGACCGTCGGGGAGTGATGGAGACTGAAGATCTTGGTTGAAGGGCGACGAATGCCTTCTTGTGAGAGGTTGAGAAGGACAGATTTCTCCTTGAAGCTTTCAGGAAATAGCATTGGGGTATAGAGTTGGGACAGAGATATGCCAGGGCTTCAAATAGACTCGGACTAGTAATTTCACCTGACAAAAGGATTTGTCTTCCTGATTACGCTCATACGACAAAGGACCGTTCCCATCGTGCAGTGAGATTGGATTCGTACGAGAACCTTGGCAACCACTTGAACAAGTCCGATTGAGATTGAATGTTGAATGAGGATGAGAAAGAAAAGCTAGCCACAGACGCGTTAAAGCGTGACCAACTAACTGAACTCTGCACATCCACCATGGCAAGTATCTAGTTCCTCGTTGAAAGGCTTGCTAACATGCTCTTCAGCTTCCCTTATCACTACTGAATGCCGCCCAAAACAAGCCCATGGCAAGTCGCTGCGTTGCTCGCATACTCTTCCAACCATCTCAATAACAGTTTCATGTGTAGTTAGTCGAACTCAAGAATGGCGAGACATTCAACGGACATCTAGTCAATTGCGACAATTTCATGAACATTACCCTGCGTGAAGTCTACCAAACCAATCCTGACGGAGATAGATTCTGGAAACTGAAGGAGTGCTATATACGAGGCAGTACAGTGCGTGCGGTCTAATTCCAGCTCAATGACAAGCAGAATGACTCCCTGTATAGATAAAATACCTGCGAGTTCCTGATACACTGCTGGACACCGTAAAGGAGGAACAAAACCGGGCACGAGAGGCAAATCGGGGGTCAAGAGGTACTGGAGGTCCCGGACCTAGGGGAGGTGCGTTATAAACTTGTCGTCTCTGTACTAACGCTCACGTATTCTTACAGGACGGGGTGCACCAATACGTGGTATGATCTTCCTTTGCCGCAGTTCACGGGAAACTGATACTGTCCTTCTCTCCAGGACGTGGAGCTCGTGGAACTCCAGTACGCGGTGGAAGAGGACGGGGAGGGCGTGGTGCATGATACAGAAAATTGGGTCGCACTTTGTGTAGATATGTCTTTTCATCTCCTACTCGGGTGAGCTTTTATCAAATGTACTCTCTGACCGTAATACCCTCCATGCAAAAAGAAGGTCTTTGGCTCTCAATAATAACTCGGAAACGGATCAACCATAGATTCGCACCTTCGATTGCAATCACCACCCTTGAAACTCTCAAACAGCCACACAACAGCCTCTAAGTCAACCACGACCGAATTAAAGCACCCCAATGTGACAGGAAATCAGAAAACGGACATCTTTGTTCTTTTTAGGTAGGTCCAGGTTCATGTCACTATCACCGTAGAATTCGTGCGGCGAATCAGAAGCACTTGAGGGTACAACTTAATTTAGACTCCGGGGTGACCTCGAGGCGGCCCTCGAAATTCGAAAAGGTCTATGTATAAGAACCCTTCGTGCTGACATATAGCATTTTCCCGCTTTCTCTCTTCCCCTCTTCCTCTGTTCCCTCATGAGCTCCGACTGTGGTAGCGACTTAGTCTCCTTACCATCTCCCGTTACTTCTTTTCCTGATGAAGAGCCAGTCAAGGCTGTAAGGGACAAAAGATTCTATTTTAGCAATGTTATTTTTCAGGTACGCCCTCATCTCTTCTGTTATCTAGGAGGTCTGAATATCAATTCCTTTTGCGTGCAGGTAGAAGATACTCTCTACAACGTCCCTCGACAGCCCTTTATGCGTGAATCAGATGTTTTTCACGACATGTTCTCGTTACCATTGGCAGAGAATCGGAGGAATGAAGGTCTAAGTGACGAAGAACCCGTTCTGCTTCAATCAGTTTCCAAAGCCGATTTCGAGCGGTTGCTGTCGCTGATGTTGCCTGAGTGAGTTCTCATGATCAGTTTTTTTTTCTTTTTCTTCTTCGAAATTCTTCTATCGGGGCCGCTGAGCTCTAAAACTTGTTCTCGTGCTCACTCTTTCGTTGAAAAAAAATGTTTGACCCCGTATGACTGACTGCATCCAGCGCCGGGGAAGATTTCATACCCACGCTCGACGAATGGATTTCCATTCTGAAACTCTCAACCTTGTGGGATATGCCAAGAATTCGAGAACGAGCGATTAAAAGGATGGTTCCTCTTATGCAAGACCCGATCCAAAAAATCGAAATTGCGAGGGAGTATGAGATTGATGATTGGATGCTACCTGCGCTTAATCAACTAGTTCAGCGGGATGAGGCGTTGAGTGTTGAAGAGGGGAAGAAGCTCGGGTTGGAGTACACGTTGAAGTTGGCGTCTATCAGGGAGTGTTGTCATTTCAACAATCGCACGTACAAATGGGAATTGGGGAGAAGTCGTGGATATACGGATTGGAACTGCGATGACAGGTTGAGAGAGGTTTTTAATGAGCTTAATATTCGTTCTGTGTTGGCTTTGTAGATGGTTTTGGTTCGGTTGGGCTTTATTACAGACATTTCTAATATGTATACAATTTTAATGGGCATCTTGTGTGATGTTAATCCAAAGCACATCCGTACACTTTTGAAGCTACATCTCTCCAGTTGCCCTTGTCCACTGCAAAGTCTTCCGCATACTCGACCTCCAAATGATGTAGCCTCTTGCCTACAATGACGAGACTGTGCAGAGGTTCCCCAAATACTTCAGGCGCTTGTTTTGATAGATTAGCAAGAGTGCCAGCAACTATACGCTGGTGTTGGCTGCCACCGCCCACACGAGAAAGAGCAACGGCAAGAGTTTTTTCTGGATCCAGCGTCCCGGTTCGCCTCAAGGACTCAATTTCAATCAATTGAGAAACGGCCTGAGGGATATTCATATAACGTGGTGGTTCGTAGATCTTGCGACCTCTGTGACCGAGGGTGAGGCTAAAAGTAGCCTCAAACAAATATGGAGGGACTTGCCTGGCTAAATTCTCTTCACTCTGTTCTTTTACTTTTATATCGAGGAGAACCAGAGTGTGCAGCCCGAGATCAGCATTTTCCTTGATTCGGTCGTAGAAACTGTCAGGCTTCCAAGTTTCGGTAAAAAACACGAGAGAGACGGTTTGGCCAAAGTTGTATAACTGAAGGCCTGAAGCACCGACTGCGTTCATGATAGAAGCATTGTGTATAACTCGTGTAGGAATTTTCAGTGCGCGGGCACGTAAGATGATATCGGTATGAGTCGTTGCGCTGAACGTCAGTCAACTTTAGATCTGTCAATGTGACGAATGAATGACAGACCCACCCAAATGGATCTCCTACGACAAGTAAAGAAACGTCTTCTGTATCGGCATTGTGAAGGATTTCGTCGCTTTGTGTTTCGACGACATCACGATCAGCCAAAATGAGCTCTCGTCCATAGAAGGCTTCCTTTCGTAAAGGTTACACGGGAGTTTCAGACAGGCGGGTCGATGTGACGGACCAGACGGTCTTTTTCCACCATCAAGATGCTAGTATAGGCTTCTAGATAGACTCGAGAGGAATTTTTGATAGCCTGAGTAAAATTAGCAAGAAAAATAGATAAAAAGTAGGGTCGTACATTGAGGCCTCTGACGGTAACGTCTGATTCATCGCAGAGACCGAGGCCAATGATATAGAACATGATCAAGAAAGGAAGCGATAGACGGGAAACGGGAAACGGAGCGAAAAGACCGAACTGATGGAAGTCGGGCTCGTCGGACTAGATCAATTCTAAAAGTGAACCACTTGCTCAAAACACCCGTATGTACTCCCTTCTTCCCTTGGATCTCCTTCATCCCATTCTTACTTGTCTTTCAGATAATGTCGACCTCAATAACTGTTCTAGAGTCAACAAGACTTTCAACTCTATCGCAGTTCCAATCCTTTACCATACTTTGGATTCAAGAGTCATCTCAAAGGCAAATCGTCTTTCTTTGACTGAGACATGATATTCATAGTCGAGTCTAGTTCTTCCTACACCATTATTCGACAGCATTCGCACTGAACCCATCGCTGGCGCAGCATGTCCGGCATATCACGGAAACAAGTGAGTCGTCATGACCGCGTCAAATACTGAGATTGATTTGTTTTGCAGGCGTCGTGCAGGACGGTCTTTCTGTGAGCAATCCAGATGCAGTCCAGGATACGCTGTCCGCAATCGAGCTGTGCTCCAATATTTATTCTATAACATGGATCGACGATTGCACCTGTCCTAACAATTTTCTCGGGGCCTTGTTATCCGTTGCCAGACTTCTACCACTCCAAGCCTTGACAATACGCACTCATGGTCACATTGACGAAACTTCATGGGCACAGCTGAGCCTCTTTACTGGTCTTCAAAAATTATCTTTATGGTCAATGAGTGGACCGACAAAAATCCTCGAAGGCTGGTTCTGCAACCTCGGACAAGCACTCACAGAGCTAGAGCTAGGACTCACTTATTTCAATCTGGACACTTGCCTCCACTGTAAGTACACTTGAACTACTCACATCTGTAGTTTGCTCACCTCCGGTGTCCGCAGTCCTCACCCAATTCCCTCATCTCACCAGCCTTCGTCTTAAAGGCGCACCGTCGAACTCTCTCCCAACCATCCTCTCTCATCTGCCCAATCTTGAAAACCTCGACACAGAGTATACACTTTTACCGGTATCCTCATCATCCTTTTCTCGGCGTGCCCATTCCCTTCCCGTCCACGGCCAATCCGCCAACAACAAAGAGGAGCAACCTCAGCCTCCCATCATTCGGACCCTTACTGTCCGTACCACGGCCCTGGATGCTCTCGGACCTCAAAAATTATGGACCTGGATACACAACTTGGTTCCACGGAAGGGACTGCAGAAGCTCAGATTACATTCCTTCACGTTATACGGGAGTGGCTGTAACACCAGCAATATGTGGTTATCAGGCTTCGCGTCTGCTACTGCTTCATCTAGTTACACTTCTGCCAATGCATCTACTCCCGCTGGAGATTCGACGCAATCGACGATGTTTCCGAAGATGTTTATGTTGGAACTTGCTATAGCCCAACGGGACACGCTTTGCTGTCTCGAGATTGATGGTCTAGTGCTGAGTCTGGGAGATTTCGAGACGGTGCTAGAGCTTTTTCCGAGGTTGGAGGAGCTACATTGTGCAATTAGATGCAATGATGCGGTTAGTCGCAGTCTTTATCTTTCTGCCTGCCTTTCCCAACTTCAACTCCAACGTTGACGCTTATTGACCAACGAAATCGTACAGGCATCATTATCCCAAACATTCAGCAACAGCAGATATGGGCAGAATCTGAAAATGTTGAGGTTTGCTCGGGTTCATTGGAATTTGATCCCAACTTGTTCCTTAACCGCTACTGCTGCGAAGAGCGAGCTTGGCTTCACACGAGACAACGCTAAGTGTATGATGCTTCGAAGGCCTAGTTCGAAATTACGTGTTATTGGGGTGGGAGAAGTGCTTTTTGTCGTGAGTTACCTCTACTATGATTTTGGTCATAGATGATGGAGAGACAGTTGACGGCAACTGATTTTTTTCTTAGGGAAAATGGGCTCGAGATAGTACTGCATCCTACTTTGAGGTTACGGAGAATGTAGAGAGGAACCGTTGGTGAAGCTTTGAAAGTTTTAAAGCACCTCGGCCTGTCCCTAGCCCCGCTTTTCTCACTTTTCATCATTACCCATCACGAACATACATATACAAGCATGCACACTACAAGATACGACCACACACTACCAGGAACATCCATAATTTATTGGAGGCTTATGTCTCCGACATCATGACACTCATTGCTCTATATTTTCTAGGCTACGCTTGTTCTTCAATGGAGTTTTTGCTTTGCCCTGCTTTGCTGGTCATTGGTTGATCACTCACTCAGACCTGTACCAAGGTACATGTTAGTCTCTTCTAGGTAGACTCAAGCTAGCAGGGCTAGCTTGTCAGCCTTGAGTGATCACCGGCCCAGCCACAAGTCTGAGTCTTGGCTTCGATTAGAGATTAATGAGACTGACCGTCTGGCAGGAAGCTGGCCATGGCCAATGGCCGCCTGTTTAACGATGCGAGGTCTAAACTTTTCGGAGCTGTACTACAGAATAGAGTGTTTGTCAATGTCCGTATTTCATGTCTTAGAGTCTAGACCTCATATCGATTTTGTATCGATTGACTCAGGTACAAGACCCACAACAATTGGACTCCAATGTGCTTTGAATGGTATAGCCTCGATGGCATTCGCTCTTATCTCTGAGCTGTACTTGGCCTATGCCTACAAGAGCGGTGTACGGTGCATACATTGTTACTCTACGGACCATGGGCCATGTGAGCACATAATGACATATGCATGTCCATAGAGATGGTGTCTAGAAAGTTTGGGTCTAGGTCCAACTTTGTTTCTCATTCAATCCTACATATATCACATCGCTACTAGAAGACGGAGTCTTGTATTACAAGAGTTTTATGTCCGTTCCTTCTGGTACTAGTACTTACTGGGAATGCTCGGTACCGAATCATTGTCATGGGACTCTGGCTGAATGAAGGGAGGAAGGAAGGAAGGAATTGTGACTGATGGACCCTGAGCCAGCAGGACTGCCACTTTACAAGTTCCATAGGATCTGGAGGCGTTAGAGAGTAGGTTCGAGAACCGGCAGTCGTAGCAAAACCGCCTGAGACCAAATACATGTAAGTGTGGCTGACTTGACGAGAAGCCGAACCCATGCCCGACAAGCCTAGGCGGGACAGTCGGCGACGAGTTAAAGACAGGCGAGGAGCCGGAGCCTGAGGTGGCAGGGACTAAGTTGCAGATAAGTCCCGGATCTGGAGGCGTTAGAGAGTAGGTTCGGGAACCGACAATCGTAGCAAAACTGCCTGAGAGCAAATGTAAATGTGACTGACTTGACGAGTTGAAGGTGAAGTTCTGAACCCATGCCACCCGACTCAGATAGGCGCGACAGTCGGCGACGACTTAAAGACTAGGTGAGGACCCCGATCCCGGGCCTGATCATGAGGTGGCAGGGATTTTGCAGACAGGTCTCAGTTCCGAAACATTTGTCGGCCGTCCTAGCTATAGAATTATCGGACACTGTGACAACTTGAATTTTCGCGGAGAACGTTACGGTCGGAGTTGCCACTGGACTTGATTTATTTATTTAAGAAAAAACGGAACTTATAACACGCCACAATGCCACGTTGAACTATAAGACTGAGTATAAGGCTTGATGAGGACGAAAAAAGGCTTCATGGCCCAGTAGAGTCCTATCACTAGCTTGTTGTACCAAATGGAACATGAACTAGGTGGACGATTCCGATATGGGACTCGGATATGTGACGAGAAAATGACGACTCGGACTCACTCTGACGAGCCTATGTTGAGGCTAGTGGATTGTCTTCGGAGTGTCAGCCTATGTACTAAGCTAGGTCTAGGTACACCGTACACCATCACACGTGAAGGACAATCGAAATGAGGTACATACGTTGAAAGGTTATCGACGTAACATATGTGAATCGAATCTGACTCAGTATGATCATCGCGACCGTTCCGGGGGCGTACCAGTGAGCATGAAATTAATCTAGTAGCTTGACTGGTGGGCTTTCGTGTATGTAATCGTGTATATTGAAGGGTAAGAAGGGGTACTGTGAGCATATAAGCGAATATTTTATACCCACTCGCGAAAAGTTCCAGGGCATACATCCCGTGTGCAGAAGCGAGTCCAGCCTACTAAGCTAGGCCTACGTACACCGCACACCGTCACACGTAGAGGACGATCGAAATGAGAAGGGGTATCGACGTACACTGGCATATGTGAATCTGACTCAGTATGATCATCGCGACCGCCGTTCCGGGGGCGTACCAGTCACCAGTGAGCATGAAATTAACCTAGTAAGTATGTAGCTTGACTGGTGCCTTTTGTGTACTGTGTACCTGGCGATAACTGAAGGGGTAAGAAGGGGAATTATAAGCATATAAACAAATATTTTTATACGCACTTGCGAAAAAGTTTCAGGACATACATACGTAGATGTAAAAAATACGAAGCTTGAGTGAGCGTTCGTTAGATCTTGCTACTTGAAACTTGAATAAAGGCTGATCGATAGGACTTAGTAAGGAACTCCGAAATTGGGCCCAGGGCAGGGACAAGGACCGGGAGAGGCTAAGAGTTCGAGCTCGAGGATAGGGATCTGAGTTTGAACTGAAACCTCTTCACTAGAGTAGATTAATGATTATGTACAAAACACGCAAAAGTACGACGGTAGTACGTGTACGTGTTATTGAAGTTTGAACGCAGAACGCAGCGTGTGTGGCTTTATGGCAACTGGCAACTTGAAGCTTGAGGCTTCTCTGAAAGCCTGAGAGTCTGAGAGCCTGAATGCTCGAGGCTACCGGTACCGCCGAAAGTCAAAGGACTGCCATTCGCCGCAGGCGCAGGCCTCAGCCTGAGACGCTATGGTCCTGGATGCAATCTGCTACTTATCGATTAAGTCAGGACCGCAGGGAGCCTGAGAGCCCAGTAGGATTATGTAGTTCGGTGCAGACTCGGAGAGCAGTGTGATTTATTTTTATTAAGGACTGATTCGAGGAAATTGTGTTTCAGTTTGAAGTCGGAGTCGCTGCGAGCTTCCGACGTCGACGTGCGGTGAATGGACGAGTTGGACAGGTACGTGCGGCACACAAATGGATCCAGAGAATGACATTGAGGGAGGTGACGCAACACTTGAACTTTTATTTGCGCCAATGACCAATACGACCGGTGCCGGTGGTACCTGTTCCAATAAGTGTTCCGATAAGAAAAACAGTGCTAATCATGAAGTTTGAACAGGTACGAGTCTCCGGACTCTAGCTGCTTACTCGTATGTATTCCCGGGGCTCAGGCTGCCACATCAAATGACATTGGTACGAGATCTCGGGACTGACGTTATTTCCTCGAGGCCTCAGGCTAGAGGCCAGGGTTTAACACTCACGAGGGAGCTGTGCCTCATGAACTGCAATGTTAAATTGCGCCATCATCACTGAGGAGTCCTGAGCACTGGTAGACCCTAGATCCTAGATCCTCCGTGCCCTGCGACTGACTAAAAGATGATGGATGATAAGATTGAGTACAGTTCTACAGCTCTACAACAGGAACGGGACAGGACTTACCAATGGCGTTATAATTAGAGCAAGGTCCAAAAGCCGGCGAGTTCCAGACTCCAGTCCGATGAGATGGACAAGGTTGGATGGGATGGTCATGAGATGAGGGTATTGCCAAAGCGGTACTATACCGGTGTGTGGCATGTAGCGCTTTGGAAAGCATGAAATACTACTGAAATACTTCATACTAGGCCTTGTGATGATATGGTTATTATCATCAACCACCTGTATCAGAAACACCAACAGTAACAGCAACAGCCCAATATCAACATCAGTGACCCCCCAGGCCCGATTCCTCTTCGAGCTTCGAACCTCAGATCTCATGAGTCGTGGTCCTGGCATCTGTTCGTGTCCAGGGGTAATATTGAAGTAAATGGTAGTATGTAGTAGTATTTTTGAATGGGAAAAGGAATGGGAACAGGAACGGGAGCGGTTTCTAGTGATAGGATCTAAGGATACGTACATACCTAGGTAAAAGCCGGTATAAGCGCTTAAGCATTCATTGTCAACAACTTTAACAACTTGCAAGATCAAGGCCAAATCAAGGTCCCAGGGGAAGAAATATTCAAATAAGTATGCCATGGCCATACAGTGATAACTTTTACTCACCGGATGTATCCCAAGTGTATTTAGATGAGATGTATCAGCTATATATCATGTATGGTCCTGATCCTGGTACAGCACTCAGCTAAGCGCTATGGACGAAAATACAAGCGCCATCGCCATCTGCAACTCGAGTCAGACCAACTCCAGGACCGGGTCCAAAAGAAAAGCTAAATCCAAAGATGAAGACACTGGCCATGATGATAACGATGATGATGGAGCTTCTGATTGACAATGAAAGGAAAGGGCGTGAAGAAAGCAACCGACCTGAGATTTTGGAAGTTGACACTATGAATCTGAATATCAGTATATTTACAGCGGTAAGGTGTCAAACGTGGCTGGCGTACCTGACGGTCCTGCTCATTACTGAACAGTGAAGAGAACTATGTACAGTACCTGAAAAGCGTTAACATCGAATGAAGTCTTGCGTTCACAAGTGCTCGAGCCTCGTGGTTTGATGCGACCCTGTGAAGCAGTTAGCTGTTTTCAATTTTGTAGTTGCCAAGTGGTATGTAGTGTTGGCGGCGTCTGTGCATGTGTACTGTAACAGCTACTTGCAAGGTTCACAACACGTCCTACGACCCTATCTTGAAAGAGAAAAAAAATGACGGCTGACTCACCAATCGATCCAGGGACCGAGGATGCGAAGTGAGAGCGGAGAACGGAGATGAAGGTGAAGATGAAGAAGCGTAGTGCAGCAGACTGGGGCCCTGGATGTGACAGAAGCAGAAACGGGACTGGTGACGCGGACGCGTTGAGCCATTGGTGATACTCGGACTCGATTCATAATGGAAATTTGCAGCAAAGGCAGTGTTCCGGAGCGTATGTGCGCTTTCCGAGGAGTCGAGGTATTCCGCAACGGGATAGAATTGCGTAGCTCGGGAAGCCGAAAATCTTGCTGAGATATGAATAAAGTCTAATTTTGCGTACAAGAAAAAGACAAGACAGCAATTAGGAGCAGCCAAGCGCCTTGGCCGAACTTGGATTGCGCTTCAGGCTGAAATTCAACGTCGACGAGGTCGGCTATTTACAGATCATTTTAAATTGGAATTTTGCGCCCCTGAGCTTTGCGGGCCGGCGGATTGTATCCAAAACTTTGGTGTGTGTACCATCCTTCGTGAGGGATTTTAGTCGCATTTTGGAAGGGTCGCGCGTCGGCGAACGGAAACAGAACATTTAGCTACATATAGGGTTCGTTGACAGCCTTCAAGCTATAGGAGCCTTGCGGCGTCCCAGAGATCTTTGAGCGAAGAGAGAGGCTGGAGTGGTGCTTTGGGACGGTCTAAATATCTATACAGAGGATGGCTATATGCAGACGGACGGTAACAGGCACAGTCTGAGTTACAGCCTTTGAAGGACAAAAGGCAGGGAATGTGACAGGACAGTGTGCCTGTCACGGGTTATGTAAGATGTGACAGACCTTGAATGCCTATTCGTTGATAATTGTCGACGCTTCAGTTTTGCAGCCGCAAGGATGCGACCTACCACCTCAGCTGGCGGGCCCCGCCCCCCACCTCCTCCGCCGGCCCCCACTTCCATCAGGACCAACAGTTCGCTTACCAACAGTACGACGACGACGACTACGAAGACGACGAAGAGTCCGACGACGGCGACGTCTTCGCCTTTGGCCCCCCCACCACCCCTGACAACTCCTCGTCGCAGCCAGCCCATCCAGCCTATCCTTCCCCTACATTCGACCCCACTGCCCGCTTTCCAGCAGACTACACCCCCAGCTCCACCTTCCCTTCCCAGCAGCAGCCCCATTCCCCTCCTTCTACCGTCTCACGAGATGTTCCTCCATCCAGTGAGTCTGGCTACCCCATGCAGCGCATGAACCTCTCCCTGCCTGCAACAGCAACCACAAACAGCCCTCCCTCCTCACGCCGAGTCCGCATACCATTACCGCCCTCCCCAACCACCTCCATAGAGAAAAACAGAGACATAGAGTCGGCGCCTCGAAGCTCTCGTATAAAGAGCGCAGATCCAGATGCCGATAGCTTTGGCGAGACGTTGAGTGCAGCGGATGATTACAGCAGTCGTGAAGGTAGCATCAAGATGGAATTTGACTTTGATGCTATCGAGGAGGAAGACTCTCCCTTCCCCGAAGTTCGCGCCTCAGTATCGAATATAGACGATCCTGACATGCCCGCACTCACGATAAGGATGTGGTTTGTCGGTTTGGGGCTCTGTTTGGTCAGCAGTGCCCTCAACGTCTTCTTCAATTTCCGGTCACCCGCACCCTCAGTCGTTCCTCTCGCCCTTCTTCTCCTCTCCTATCCCTTGGGCAAGTTCCTATCATTCACCCTACCTATAACAACATATCGTGTACCATTACCCCATCTGCCAGCCTTCCTGGTGCCTAATGTCCCGCCTCCTAAAGAATCCCTTCCTCGCTCCGTCTCCAGAACAACCTCTGAAAAATTCATTTCCTCTCTGTGGTCCTTCTCTTCCTCGTCCCATCGTTCTTTCGCCGCTCTCCTAAAATCCATGTCAGAGCCCAGGTCCGTCGAGTTCTCACTGAACCCTGGTCCTTGGAACATTAAGGAGCACGTCCTGGTGTTCATCATGGCTAACGTAGCAGTTGCCAATCCCTATGCTATCAATGCTGTCGTTGTCTCCGAAATCTACTACGAGAAGGACTGGGGCTATTGGTTTTCACTCGTATTCGTTATGGCGACTCAGTTGACTGGTTTTGGCCTTGCCGGCCTTTGCCGTCGATTCCTGGTTTGGCCTGCCTCCATGGTGTGGCCGCAAAACCTGGTCGCATGTACTCTTCTGAACACTCTTCACGCCGAGGAAGAGTACGACGACCCAACAGCTGCCGACGGCTCAGTAGCTTATCGTGGGATAACCAGGTACCGATTCTTCATGTGGCTCACAATGGCAGCATTCGCGTTCTTCTTCTTTCCGGGATTTATCTTTGAGGCGTTATCTATATTCTCCTTTGTTTGTTGGGCCGCTCCTGACAACGTTCCAGTCAACCAGCTTTTCGGTGTCTATAGCGGTCTAGGCATGGGTTTCATTACCTTTGACTGGACACAAATCAGTTGGATTGGCAGTCCGCTGATGGTACCTTGGTGGGCCCAGGTCCACGTCTTTTTGGGCTTCGTCATGTTCTACTGGATATTGACTCCGATACTGTATTATACCAATGTGAGTTCGCCTCGGCTTTGCAAGTGTCTCCCAGCTCACAGACTATTCCCAGTCCTGGCAACTCGCACACTTCCCGATATCCGCTAATGAGCCCTATGACCGTTTTGGACAAAGTTACAACGTGACCAGGGTCCTCAGGAAGGATGACACCTTTGATCCTCAGGCCTATGCAGATTATTCGCCCCTTTACCTCCCCGCGACATATGCTGTCTGCTACCTCATCGCCTTTGCGCTGTCCACTTGTGTCATCACACACACCCTCTTATACCACGGTCGTTCCCTTCTTAATGGTATCAAAAAGATGAGAGTGGAGACGGATGACATCCATGCCAAACTGATGAGGAATTACCCCGAAGTCCCTGATTGGTGGTATCTATTGGCATTCTGTGTGTTCTTCGGTCTCGCGATTGTCGCAGTGGAAGTATGGCATACCGATGTCCCTGTTTGGGCGCTCGTCCTTGCTGTCCTCTTACCCGTGATCTACATCCTTCCGAGTGGCTTCATTTACGCCATGACCGGGCAGGGTATCACGCTCAACATCCTTGCGCAGATCATTCCGGGCACTCTTCTTCCCGGAAATCCTATGGCCAACATGGTCTTCAAATCGTATTCTGTGCAAACTCTTACGGAAGCTACGAGTTTTGTGCAAGATTTGAAGCTTGGGCATTATATCAAAATTCCCCCTCGTGCAACCTTTGTGGTTCAGTTAGTTGGCACAATTTTGGCCGCGTTTGTGCAGGTCGGAGTGAAGACATGGATCTTTGACAATGTTCACGACATTTGTCAACCCGAACAGAAGAGTCAACTGACGTGTCCTCACAACCAAGTCTTCTTCACCGCATCGGCCGTTTGGGGACTTATTGGACCTACTAGACAGTTTGGGACTGGCTCCATATACCATCCTCATTTATATGCCCTCGCCATTGGGGCGGTTCTGCCTCTACCGTTCTGGTTCTGGCAGAGGAGGTACCCCAACTCGTGGACAAAGTACGTCAGTACACCAGTTGTGCTGAATGGTGTCTCTGCGATACCTCCTGCTACGGGCATAAATTATTCGAGTTGGTTTGCCGTTGGGTTCGTATTCCAGTATTTGATCAGGAGGCGCAACTTCCGTTGGTGGTCAAAGTTCAACTACGTTGCGAGTGCCGCCATGGATTGTGGGACAGTGTTGAGCTTGATTTTTATCTTCTTCACGTTGCAGGTGAGCTAGCTTGTTGGTTTCATCGCGGTTGGGAGGTCTGACGTTATCTTTTTACAGTTCCCGAAAAATGGAGCTTTACAACCTGTTTGGTGGGGTAACAACGTGTTCATGAACAGTGAGTTTCGCGACCTTGTTCGGGTTTTCCTGGAGTTCTGACTAGAGTTCTTCGTAGCTGCTGATTTCTTCCGTAAACCACTCATATCAATACCGGACGGTGGATTGCCCTGGCCCTCGAGACCAGAAGCATGACATCTGCAGATGTGTTTTTGTGTGTTGGGTTAGTGTTGTGTACTCTCTTTTCTTGCCCTTGTCATGTTGTGTTTCATTATCTTGATCTCGATTTTTTTCTGCGTTCATCATATTGACACTTTTATTCAGACATTTCTTGACGTTTCAGTCGCTACTCCTTTTCTCGTTTATTTCTATCCACCACCTTCACTCCTTCATCCTCTCCTTCCTTTTTCCGTCGCCCTAGCAGCGACTAGCTTTTATTGGTCACCTCGTCTGGTTCTTGTCACCTTGGTATATTATTCTCGTCCATTCATGCCGATATAGTTTCGCAGTGATCTTATCCTGACATGCCGCGCCATTGCTTCCTTCATATTTTTTATTCCATTTTATTTTACTATCTTCCAGCAGAGCCATATTTGTGACCTCCCCTGATCCCGTTCTCTCTGTTCTCCTCCCATACTGAAATCTTTCGGGAATGTATAAATGGCATCGTATCTAAAAATTACAGCAATCACAAATCAATCAAGCAAAAAGGAAAAACTTGCTCGTTTTGAATGTCGTGGGCATGGGGCTTGGCCGTGGCCAGCGCTGTGTCAATGTCATTTGTCGGTGTCGAGTTGGGTGGAGTGGGAGCAGTAGGATTTAATTCGAGGTCCGCGAGTGGTGACTGATTAGATTGCGTCGTAGTGGTGGGAGTGCCTAGGGTTATTTGTGGGTTGGCGCACTATTTTCAGTCTCTACCCAGCGTTCCTGGGCTTCTGCTTCGTCCTCTTTCACTGTACATCCATATCCTATCCTTTTCATCCCGTACTTTTGGTTCACACTTTGCATTTTCCTTTGCACTTTTTTCTCCGAGTTTTTCCTTCTTGCATTACATCGTTGGGTTTTTTTGGGTTAGTTGTAGCAGCATAATGGGATGAGATGGGACGGGACGGGAATCATCTACGCACATGTACTCTGAATATTTCTTTACTCGGATGTAAAGACGTATCATACAATCCATATAGATAGACAGAATAGCCAAAGGTTTTTTTTTTTCTGCGTTGACGAGTAGCAGGCTTGCAATTTATGCCCAGACTACATATGAACGTTATCAACAGCAAATGATGTAGATGACGTACGCCGAGCCTGACCGCGTCGACCGACACGGTCTCGATCCACTCTCATGTAGAAAATGACTTCCTCTCCCGAAGACCACGTCCTACATACCTCGGGAAATCATTGAAAATTTATCGATAAAGTGTCTTACTCAATACCTTCTTTGCAATTGAGGGTATGCATATGCACACTGGTTCATCATGCATCATGACTGGCTTCCTCGGGCTCGAAACCGTCTTTTTCGCAAATTGTTCGCAAGCTCTCTTTTTCCGCTGCTCGCGTTACGCGTACGAGAACTAGGCACTTGGGAGACGTTGGCCCAATCTGGCAAACCAGATTTCAGAGAAGCGATTCTTTCCGTGGTCATGGATATGTCATTCCTGCCGTTTGTCACTTTAAACTGGATTTCACGCAACTCAGGGAAAAAAAGTGTGATAGATCTGGGCTGCTGGACCTGGATTTTATGCTGTCTTCATATTTCACATCGCAACTTCCCTTCAAAAACCACCAATTCGTCGAGTTTGTTTACCTGTATCGCTTTAATCAGGACGCGCTGTTTCCACTCTTGGAGGAAAATCCAGCTCTACAAGAGTTGATACTCGGAGGCATCGACCCCAATCCCGAAGAATTCCTCTTATTTTGTTCCAAGTTGGCGGGCTCGCAACATCAGTTGCGCTTGTTGCGCTTATCTCGTTTCTTCGGCGGTCATTGGCATGGCGAACCAAGACCTATGTTCTGCGAGTCTTCCCACTACTACAGAATTCCCTGGGTTTGGAGACTTTGGTTTTGGAGGATGTAAACGAAAGAGAGAAAGATATCTTCGTGACATCACTATTGGCAGCTCCAAATCGTTTCTTCGACCTATCACCTTTGCAATCAATAGAGATCATCTCCTCCGTAGATCTCGTTGAGCCCATCCTCCTAGCATTTGCGGAGCGGGTATCACAAAATTTGCCTTTAGAGGAGAGGTCGAGCTTGCCTCAGATCATTCTGGTCAAAGAGTGGTTTCATCACCTTCCTCGGCTCCTCCGACATCTGGAACTGCATTTGGTAGATCTAGCTGGCACAATCATATGCTACTCCTACTCGAGTATGGTGTACCCATCCTGCACCAGCTGGAACATTTCTCCATTGGGTTTGTAGAAGCCACCATATTGGGCTCTCCAGACCATTCTTCACCCACCGATCTCACCAAGGCCTGGATAATTGTTTTGGACAGAGAGTGGTGAGTGCCAATTTCAATGTCGTGGTTCCCCATTGATCATTTGTAAACGGTCCTGCCATTTTCCACAGATGTATATGATGTTGTATGCACGGGTATGTCACGCACTGGCGCTTTGACTCCGAGTTAACTATACCCTGATGTACGTCATGTGTCCGACCACAGCGGCGGCACAAGCCCTGAAGCCTATCGTATGCATTTCAGTCCGCCATTAGAACATGTCGCTCAGATAAAGACCATGCATCTTCGTGCTGCGGACTCTGCTGGAAGCTAAGAATGTTGAGCACGAGTACGCCAAAGCGTAGAAAGATAGCTGCGGAATTGGGAGAGTAGTATTGATTACAATGGTCTTGTTTTAAGCGCGTATTTGATACACATCTTTGGCGCAGTCAGCACATGGTCTGTTTTGAACACTTGAAATATGGGAAGTGGAAGAAACTAGCTTGCACCGAGACGCCCTCGTCCACATTTCGCGACCATGATCATCGCAGACGATACGCCCCAGTCGCCTGTAAAAAGTCCTAATCCCACTCACCCACATCCACCTTCACTTAGTCAAGATCCTCCTCCTTCATATGGCGCGGCTCAGACGTCTCAAACACCTTTAATGCAGTCAAATGCAGGTCCTTCGCATCCATACACCATCACCTCAGCTCCCCAAGGGGAGTCTCCAGCACGACGATTTTTCAAAGCTTTTGCAGTCGCGCTGTTGATATGGGTATTGTTCGGGGTATTTGTAGGTACCTCAATCAATGTTAGAACGAGCAGGCATGTAAGTAGACGTCTTTGAGCCGTTGTCTCCAGTGCTGTATTTATTGCATCTAAACCAGGCTGTCTTCCAGGAACGCGAAAGCTATGATATACCGAAAGACCTGCATCTCGACTCTTGCGTAAACGGCCCCGACATGCACTCTTCCAGCATTTTCTCACCTCAAACTGTCTCGGAATCTTTCAAGTTACCACTCTCCTCGAAAAACCTCTTTATCATATCAAGGGGTGCAAGCTACGGGCTTGGAGGTCCAAGAACATTCAGTATAGTCCCATCTTCTGATATCTCTGAGGATGTTGTCAGGGTGGACGTTAAAATCATGTACCTTCACGAGGATATGCTGGCCAGGACAAAAGTATGTCGTGTAAGGCGACGAGGAGGAGAAAATGGCGTTGGTTTCTTCGTGAGTACTGGAATGTGACTCGTTGCGGAGACGATACTAATGGAATTCGAAAGACGCTTCCTCTCCATCCAAGGAACGCTGAAGATTGGTTCTACGTCGATATCGTCCTGAATGTGCCAGAAGTCGGCTATGATCCTGTCAAGATTCAGAGCTTTGAAACCGACTTGCCCCAGTTCCAACACAGTAACTTGGGTTCGTTGTCCGACTTTGTTGAATTCGACAAACTCTCACTTAGCTCTTCGAATGCAAAAATCGACGCGAAGGTCGGTTAAAATCGGTTCCAAAACTACGCGCAGACGCTCATATCTTTTGCAGTCGATTGTTGTTCATAACCAATGTGATATACACACTTCTAATGCACCTATCGAAATTCAGGCAAGCATTCTTCTCCTTTTCGCGGAACTGGACTCTCATGTGCCTTATTCTCCAGTCGCTCATCGCTTCCAATGCACACGTCGAAACCTCCTCCGGCTCTATCACAGGCACATATGATGCCGTTGGCGATCTTTCGTTAAAGACGTCCAATGGCAAAATTGAGGTCACCGTCAATCTTACTAGTTCGTCCAATAAAGGTGTCTTGGCCATGAAAAATAGCAATGGGTAAGTCCACATACCCTCATACCTGATGAATCAGACGTCGACTACAACAAATGTTCCAGCCGCATTGAAGCAGACGTAAACCTGCTCTCTGGCTCCGGGAAAGCCCAAGACGATCACTTCACCGCTTCATCAATCACTTCAAATGGGGAAATCATCCTCAACGTGTTGTCACTACCCTACGAATCCTCTCTTAACCTCGAAGCGAAAACATCCAATCAGGATGCAACAGTGAAAGTTCCTCAGACTTTTGAGGGACATTACACACTCTCTACCTCCAATGCAGCGCCTGCTTTACATCGTGATGAACGTTCTGAGAACGACCCTGCAGGTGAAGGGAGGGCACGTCAAGTTGTTAGCAAGTCGAGGATGAAGTCTTGGATGCAGGGGAATGTGTATTGGGAGAAAGAGCATGAGAATAGGTCGGATGTGAGGGTTCGCAGTTCTAATGCAAGAGTTACACTTTGGATATGAGGAAGGGTTGGTTTTGAGGTCAGTGCCCTCGTAGCTATTTTTGGTCGTTTGCTGGTACTGAAGGAATTACAGTTAATCTGTGTTATATCTACACTCACATGTACGCATATTGTATTACTTAGAGTATATGAACTCCATTCATTACTGCCCTTCCATTGAAAGAGAGGTATTGGCACCGCCTACATTTGCGTCGCAGACGTTACGTCAAAGTTGTTGAGGCTACCAGCAGCAATTATGGAACGGATCCCCATTTTGGACGGCTCGTCCGACCTTATCCTTGAATGTGGCTTAGGTGTTACTCGTGTTTTGTTTTTATTTCCACTTGCAATGGTGACGTAGAGCATCTCAAAATTGTTCAGACCTAGAATATTCTTAAACATGCTATCACTATTGGACACAAAATAAGTACGTAACGTCATGAAAAACTACACATGCACGATCAAGATAATGCCACCCTCTGCGCCTTCGCGCCGTTATGGTCCACCATAAACAGCAAACTCGAAGAATCGATATCAACCATCCCAGGCCAATTACTCTGCACTGCCGAGACCGTGATTTTGTTCCCCCAGGTCGCGCCACCATCCGAACTGACAACCAGTTTAGCATCAGCACCTGTGATCCACTGGTGTAGGGACGTGTCCTCGTCCGTCATGAAACTGACCACCAAATTCCCACCAACTTGAACGATCTGCGGAGCCCCAGCGTTGTTATTTGATCCCGTGGCTGTATAAACCCTTCTTCGGTTTCCCCAGGTCTTCCCATCGTCAGAGCTCGTGACGGAGTTGACGGTGAAAATGCCATTTTGACCCGTCTCAAATACAGCGATGAGGTTGTTTCCTGAGATGGTGGCTACACCGGTCATACCGTCCCTAGCGTCAGTCAAGTCTCCCCCCGAGATGGTTTTGGCCGAAGACCATGTGGCACCGCCATCGGTGGAACTTCGCATGAGAGAATCTTGGTCTGACGCACTGTTTTCGCGCGAGTAGTAGAGCTGTAATGTGCCGTCGTTCGCGTTCCGAAGGAACGGCTCCCAAATACCGTTAACTTGTGATCATCGAAGAGAAGAGAAGGTCAGTATTTAGTTGAGGATGACCACAGGATGGCAAGTAAGACCTACCAGAATTGGTTTCTGTAGCCGGTGTGCTGAGGAAAGTCCACGTCGCTCCATTATCCGTGGATTGGCAAACGGTGATACGGAAGATTGTAGGCCTCGCTGCACTCGACGCGCGATCATGATTTCTAAACGCAGCCAGGACGTGCCCATTGGGAAGCTGAAGGACGAAAGGATTGTCGAGGTCGTGCGTATTTGTGACTTCGGTTGCAATTGAACCGATCTGGGTCCAGCTCGCGCCATTGTCGGTAGAACGGACAGTCGTGAGGACGGTGTTATCACCTGAATGACCAGTGAAGACTCCGAGGAGGTTGCCGTTGGCGAGACGGGTTGCACGAGGGTACGTCCCGCTGCCCATGGATACAGCGCCGCCGACGAGAGAAGGAGTCGCACGCTTCTCTAGGAAGGCATTGGAATTGGGGATGGCGGATACAAGCACGAGCGATGCCAATGCCCAAGCGAGTAGGGCAGAAGAGAAAGCTCGGAATGAGAGTGTCCACATTATTGGCAAGATGGTTTCTCGATTGGACATGTTTTGTCCATCTTTATAGGCAGACTTTTAACTCAGCTAACGAGGTTCACCCAAGGGAGATGTGTTTCCATGCACTGGTGTGAAGCTCTGAAGCTTAGCCCATGTGGATATACGGGATGTTGCTACTTTGGACTGCGTCAGGGAATTGAAACATGCGATTGCGCCTGCTGGGAGTTTGAATACAGGATGGTTACGAAGAAGGCAGCAAGAGACGAACTATTTGAATTTCGCTTCCGTGTCAGCCCACCTCAGGCTCCATGCGATGGATAATCGATAATCATACATGATGGGATTTCTTTAAGTTTGAGACCACAGGACCCAGCAAGCCAATCCCATCTGAAACTGGAGAAATTCCGTCGGTTGAGACCACAGGATCCAGCCAAAACTGTAGAAAATCCATCAGTTGATGGGATCGTGTTGGATTTGAACTAACACACCCAGCAGTAACCAATATTCCGTGGCCAGAAGTTAATTAGGAAACATCAAATCTCTGGTGCTCGAAAACGGATTCGAAAACTTTAAATTTCCGAAGCCTCGCTTCCGATAAATTTCTGAAGCACGAAAACCTTTCGCTTCCAAATGAGTTTCCTGGTCCCTCGAAAACTTGACCTTTCCGAACTAACTTTTGGCCAATGAATATTGGTTAGTGCTGGGTGTGTAAAGTCGTTATCACTGGCAGCAAGTCAACAGAAAAAAAGTAATGCAGTGAATGGAAGAGGAAGAGTGTTTCACCTGGGCTGCGACCAAGTTTCGAAGATCGGCGGCGTGAAAGAACATATTGAAGGCAACGACGAAATCAGAGAAGCAACGCATCATTACATCAACATGCTGGGACAGTACCGAGCGCTCTTCACGGTGAATCTGGATGACTTGGCCAGATTTATTGTTGAGTGACCACAATCTCACTTGGCGATATTTCTGTCTTCATGTGGTGGCTTCAGCTTGATGGGAATTTGGGAAAGGCAATGTCGAAATATTTCCATAATGGCCGGAATACTCTATATGAGACCGTGTATTTGCCGAACTTCTATATGTAGTAGCTTCGGCGCCGGGAGAAAATCCAAGATTATTCTCATCTAAAAATTTCGTCCAAATATGCACTCATCCCTACCCCTCCCTGCCCTCATTTGGCCTTCATCGCTCCTAATGCACACATTATTGAAACTTCGTCTGTCACAGGCGGATACGATGTCACCGGTGATCTCTCCCTGAAACCGTCCATTATGCATAGGTTGAAGTAACCGTCAATCTCACTCGCTCGTCCAACAGGACCGTGTCTTGTGAAATGCAGCGGTCGAATGGAGCGCCTGATTTCAAATTTGTGGCGTGATGAGGGTTGTGAAAGCAGTCCTGCAGGCCGAGTGAGGATACGAAGTCAGTATTGAGGCCAGGCTAGTGAAAGCAGGGGAATTTGATATTGGGAGAAAAAGTGTAGATGTGCGCAGCTCTAATGCAAGAGTTTAGCGTTGGCGGGAAGTCCACGGCAGGATTTGCGTTTTCCTTCGGTCATTATCTTCGACCATCAGTCCAGGTCTAGGGCCTAGACTGTCGCCGTCTTACGTTTTGGCTATTGGGTGGCAAGGCTCTCTAGCTATTCTATGGTGTTTATACTCCTGTCCCAGCTACTGAGGGGCCCTAAGGTGCTGTTACATACATGACTTAATAGACGAAGGGCAGCACTTCAAAAGGCTTTCAGAGGGCAATTACATCATTCTCTGAGGACACTGGAGTTCCCCGAGATGCTACGCGCGGTGCTTACATGTTTGCAACATACCCAGATACCGTGCAATCTGTTAAATTTTTCCATACAGCTAGTAAAGGACTGTAGCGCTGTGGTATCATGGCAAGGGGGGACTTCGAGACGCGTCGATTGGAGCTCTGGGAGATGCGACGCGTGTCTTAGTAATACTCAGATAAACCTTTTACTATTCGTGACCTAGAAGTGGAAGAAGAAAATGTCGATGAATTAAAACTTTCCCAAATCTTTACCGTTGTCCAAAAAAAAATTACACACCTCAAGTCTATGGTATAAAACTTTGGTTTATCAAATCTGCAGGGTTTTCCGAGGGATGTGGATATAAGCCGTGGAGGGCCGACGAGGGACGTTTTGTGACGGCGTATTGGCGGGGAAGTGAAAGATGTCACAGGTGTGACCCTCTTTCAAAAAAGCAGGCGCCGAGCGAAGTTGGAAGCAACTTTTCTATCACTTCCACCTCGTTTGCTGCGTAAAAAGGCACAACACCTAAATTTTTGGCCCGGGACTGTTGGATTTTGGGTTTCCGCTGATGAGCTCAGAAGCTCGGAAATGCATCGACGCCTCCGTTAACGAGTTCGATATATTAATTGTAAATACGATTGACTGCAAAAACCCCTATTTAGCTAGATATATACTGTTATGTACGAATTGGGAACCTTGTGCGCTTGCAACGGGTTCCCTGCCTATCTGAATTTTACTTCTTGTTGCTCCGAAGTCTTTTCACTCGCCTACACCGAACGTAAAATTCAACAGGGACAAGGCTGGATACAAATAAAATCAGTCGTAGGGACTGCCATATTAAGTTTCACAAAAGATTTTCGACGGGATAGCTTATGCGAAAGCCTTTCACTTCTGTCACGCTCGCGGAAATGCACTTTGTTCGTCGTTTTCAGCCCATGGCAAACGTCTCAGTGCAAACCTGGTAAACCTGGTTACATAGAAATGTAATTAATATGTGAAAGTATCTATTATTCAATTTTTATGAAGGGAGATGAGGGAGAAACAAAGATATGGTCAGATTTCTTCGGAATCTTCCAATTCTAGGGCCCATGTCACTTCTAGGTCACGAATAGTATAGCAATGATGGTAGATAAGTGATCTCCGCTCGGCAAGTTCCGGATGATGACTCCGCTCTGACCTTGTCTTCAGCTCCCTTTTCATGCCGTCTCCTAATAAGCGAGGGTAGCGAGCAAGAGTCTGCCTAGGGGAGACTACCTCTGAATTACGCCCTGCTCATGCTGTTTGTGAAGCTCTAGGGCTTCGTCCGACCGCGTGGAGGGCTTCAAGGACAAGAAAAATACTAGCATTACTGATGAATTAGCCTGAAGATACAATGACATAATAAACGCGGTGACGGGGTAGAAATCCTGCCGTGGACTTCCCGCCAAAGTTAAGAGTTACACTTGGATTTGAGGAACGGATGATTTTGAGGTGAGTGTCGTCGTTGCTTTTCTTCTTCATTGGCTGGTATTGAACGCAGGTGCAGAAGATTTTTGCTACAGTATATTCGGACCCTCCAGACCAAGAGACTCCAGTTCGTTTGTGAAACGGATCTGGTCTTCACGTAGATACGTAGTGTGCCACTGGCAGTCTTCCAAGACTGCCTACATACCTTCGTGTCGATGTTGAAGTTGCTCAACTGCGTAGGTTCAAGTCTACTAGAGAAGTTCTTCTAGATTTCGCAAAGACTCGTTTCTTCCACATTGCGGTTCGTTGGACTGCGTGTTCTATGGGAAGACCTTCGCACTCGAAGCCTTCTACTGATTTGACAGGAATCTGTTGCCCAGCTTTCGTCCGTGCCAATTATACATATCTTTACGGGTGTGACACCACTTTTAGTACGTAGCGCGACATATTGTCGATCCTTTGGGCGTCAGCGCTAGATATACTCCTTGAAGGAAAGTGCAGTTCAAATGATGTGTGCGATTCATTCACTACACTATACATGTTCTCTTCTACGCTCTTGAAGAGGACGGCAGTCCGACTAGTATGCCTCGCAATACCCATCATCCTCATTCTGGTCGCCAGTCATTCCGTCTTGCAATCCTCCAAGTCCTTCCAGCTCTACGGCACCGATCATAAAACGAGAACTACATCGCCATATGCCCACTCCCGTCCTGGAAGCAAAGGTTCAGAAGGCATCCTCCTAGTCTCCTGTCTCTTTCCTCTTTCCAAAGCCAAGCACTCTGCGGACGACTATGCTTACTGGATGTCCAACTTTCTCGGAAAAGTGAAAACTGATATCTACTTTTACACCACACCAGGGATGGCAAGCACTATAGCTAGACTACGTGGTGACCTTCCCATAATCATCAACACGACATTTTCTTCTCCATACGACATTCCTCCTCTCTTGGGTCTTGAAGACCATTATGAAGAGATGCATAGGAAGGATAGAGAGCGTAAAATTCATTCACCCGAGTTGTACGCTGTTTGGAATGGGAAAGCGTATTATTTGGATGAGGCTTTGAAGAATTCGGTGAACGAGTATGAATATGTGTTCTGGACGGATGCGGGGAGTTTTAGGAGGGAACATTTTTATGAAGATTGGCCTGATTATGACCGGGTGGAGGAACTTTGGGAAGAAGGGAGCAAAATGAGTGGGATGAGGAAGGAGGATCTATTTTTCATACCTACCGCTGAAGCACCAGGTACCTCACATCGGTATTGGGAAGAGAATATGGGCCCTGTGGATACTGACTTCACTGAAGGTGCGTTGCGACGCGAATTTGTACGCATATATTTTTAAAGTCTCATTTGCAATAGGTTCATTCTTTGGAGGACGAGTTGAAGCCATCGAATGGTTTCGCAAGGTATTCTACGCATATCACGACCACTACCTCTCTCTAGGCATGTTTGTCGGGAAAGATCAAACCGTCTTCAATTCCATCATGCTTTTATACCCTTCAAGAATTATCACAGTCTGGTTAACCGACCCCCATGCTCCTGCACACAAAGGACTGTATCGCAGTGTTGACGCGGGTATGTTGGGCGATTGTGGCAATCCGTGGTTTTATTACCAGTTTTTCCTTGCGGAAGTGTCGACGAGAGGGAAGATGAGAGAGTTTTGGAAGGCGGAGAGGGAATATACTTGGGATTGGTGGGAGCAGCGACAGACGTGTCGGTTGACAAGGCTTTTGACGATGAAGGATTTATTGGGGAGAAGGTATGGGTATAGATACATTCCGCCTGGGCCCACTTTACGTCTCTAGGCAGCGGTTGATATCATGGATGGTTTTGTGGAGTCTTCTCCCGCAGCTTGTGGAACAACAGGGTATAATAGGAACGGGTTCTGACCGCAGCTCAGCGCTCAGCGCTCAATAGCGCAGTAACTCTGTAGTGTTCTGCTTAATATATTCTTAGATCTAGTGCTTATTATACATGTGGATATATGCACTTATATAGTACAAGTACACTACAAGAACATAGGGGTATACGAATTGTGTTGGTCAAAGTATCAAGGTATTCGAAGCGTCCGACGTGCGTACATAGACTGCGCTTTTCAGTGTCATATGTTCCTTGTGGACTACTGACCCCTTCAGCCTATCATCTTGGTTCTCTGACTCAACAAGACGCCTTCCTAAACTTTCTTCATCGTGATCTCGGCGTAAAACCACTGGTGTATGACCTGCTGACGAGGTAAGTAGGAATGTGCCTTCATAAGTGTCAGGTAAGGCCAATGACACAGGCTCTTGGGATGTCTCTATCTTCGAGTGCAGACTGGCGTCAATTGGGAGCTCCGTGATAGACATATTTACTGGAGCATTTACTCCAGTAATGTCAATGGCGTACTTGGTGTTGCGGTCAGGTTTCGGGGTAACGAGCTTGACACTTGAATCGATAGGTCTGGTGAGAGTGTCAGACGTAGATGCTAGAAGACTTATGATGTAGCTTACGCATTAGTGTTCTGTATCTCCAGACGAGATGAACCTTCATGAGTATTATCGAGAGCAATCTCAGCGCTGATTGGATAGTCTGAAGTAGCAAGCGACAGGCTGCTTTCAATGTTGAAAGTCCCAATAATTGGAGCAGCGGAGGTCTCGATGTGAGCGGTCTTGGCGTATAAGGGCTGGATGGAACGAGAGTGAGCATGAATAAGCATTGCAATTGTAGTATAACTGCCTACTTTGAGTATGATTGGCATTCCAGAGGATTTCACCGAGAACAGATTGAAGTAAGCCTTTGTTTCGACTATGAAGCCAAACATTGGCAGGTCGGCTTCAAGAATATGGTAATGGGGTTGGTTGTGCATCATATTAGGCGGGAGTAGGATGACCATATCGAAGTCCAATGTATCTGTTCTGGAGTTTCCAAGAGTCTGTTGAAGTGGGAGTTTTGAGAACAAGGCCAATCAGGTAGAGACCCTTCACTTACAAACAGACCAACGCCCACTTCACCGGGAAACCTTTCCATTAGGCACGCTGTGGTACTATTCTTACTTTGTGGGTCTTGATAACGCATTGTCACATATACTCTGACGATACCATCAGCTATGGCAGAGTCAAGGATCTGTATTTTCCCCGAAGAATGAGCTACCCGTGAAATAAGGAAAAGGCGCTCAGAAGTCGCTGGTATCTGAAACGATACATCTGCAGAGAAGTATGGCACGCGACTTGTCGCATAGGTCACGGTTTCAGACCAAGACGCATCCTCAAGGCAAAGACTGCGAAGAGCATCTGGATTCGAGGTATTTGGAATATTGTGAGGATCTTGGTTCTAGAATCAGAAGAGACATATGTGACTAGAGCGTTCTATGTGAATGCCACTACCAACTCACCCTGTTGTCAGGTATGGGGGGAGCCTCACTATGATCACCATGATGCTTTCCTGGGATGTGAAACGGCTGACGCGTTTCCGTTAGTAATCTGTTGGTATTGAGTATTTAAAGTCATGAAAAACTGACTCACCAAATCAACCCTGCCCTACACAGACAAAATAACTGATCAGAGCAGCCAATGGAAATATAATAATAACCAACAATCACGCCAGCATCCCATCCTACCTTCTCCAAGATTACAGGGCCGGCGATAGTCAACAATAAGCAAAAGATCAAGAAAGTTGGGACCCAGAGAATACATTTGAGGATCTTTCTTCTCTTGCGCCGGGCATTGCGACTGTGTCGAGTAGGTTGCTCCTCAATCGATGCATAATTTTGCGGCTCAACAGAGCTCACGACTCTTCCGGAAGATGAGTACGGAGGAGGCGTTTCTGGTGCTGCATAAGTCGGAGCAGGTTCGTTGAGGCTCCTAACCTCAGTCATTTCTGGTTGCTTCAGAGGGTCATTGGGGTCGGGAATGATCATGGTAGGAAGCAAGGTTTGTCAATTGTGTCAAAGAACTAGTTTACATGCATTGCTGCGCATTAGCTGTCGAGGACAATGAATGATGACAGAAAATCAGGAACTGAAGTGGGTTATTCGCCCACGTGAGTCGACCAAAATTCTTTTCCTCTTCGATGCTTTCCGACTCGGAATCCGACTCTGGCGATGTCCACCAACTTACAGTCAACGAGCATTATGCAAAAGCGTTTCAGTACCGGAAAGAACGCGAGGAACTTGATAAATGTCCGTGAAGCAATGCTTGATACTTTACTTATTTAACAAGTCTCTTTTCTTATCCTTTGATTTTAGTGAAAGCAAAGTATGGTTCCGATTATGACGAAGACGACGATGAAGACGAGACGAATTCTGAATCAGACGAGTCGGAGGACGAAGACGGCGAAGAGCTTACACCTGCAGTCGACGCTGCTATCCTTCGGACACTAGCCAAAATTAAACGCAAGGACCCCGAAATTTATGATTCAAAATTGGGCGTCTTTGAAGGTATAGCAATAATACTATATATCAGCTGAGTTTTTCTATCTTAATCTCTCATTCTGACAGAGGAACAAAAGAAGCTCGGGCCCGCTGAGCCCAGAATACGGCAACGTTCTGACAAGGTGTGTTGAACTCTTTTCTGCTAGTTGAAAACGGAATTTACTCTTATGTAGTCTAAACCAGTCACACTCCGTCAAGTAGCCCTCGAAGCTGCATTGGAGCGTGATTCACAGTCTCCAGAGCCAGAGCCTCTCACTCACGTCGAAGAACAACGTCTGTTACGAGACGAGACAATCGCTGCATTCCATACCAAAGGTGCTGGCAACGCGGATGACGAAGAAGACGATTTTCTCATTCCCAGAGAAAGGACAAAAGATGAACTAGAAAAAGAGGAGGAAGAGTACAAGACTTTTCTAGAACGAGAGGTTGGAAAGGATTTGAATGGGCTAATCACTGTTGAACCGACCGGAGAAAGATCATCTGTAGATGAAAGCTTGGTGAAAGCCGAGGAGGATAGTGGCAAGAAGAAGGAAAAGCAACAGAAGAAGAAGAAGGAAGGACAGTCGAGTGGTGGTGCAAAAGGGAAGAGTAAAGAAGAAGAGGATCAAGAGTTCCTTATGAGGTTGGTCTCCATTGCATAGGCAATGTCGCTTCCACTGATCTCATTTTCAACAACTTAGCTACATTCTCAACCGTGGATGGATCGACCGTTCTGCCAAACGTGTACCGACCTATGGCGAAATTACTTCATCAAAAGGCAAAGGCAAGGATAAAATCAAGGAAAAGCCAGAAGACGAAGAGGATGTGGAAGCTCTCCCGGAGAATGAGGACGACCTCTTACCCACTGTTCATTCTGACGTCGATCAAGACGATTTCGAGGACATTGTCGATCGCTTCGAGAGCTCTTACAATTTCCGTTTCGAGGAACCGTGCGTTTATTCGTCATTTCTTTTGCAAGCTACCTACTCTAAACAATGTCCTGCAGAGAGGCAGCCGAAATAAAATCATATCCACGTAACATCGACTCTCTAGTTCGTCGAGAGGACAGCACAAGGAAGGAAGCTCGTGAAAGGAAGAAGAAGAGGAAGGAAGAAGAATTACAGAAGAAGCGAGAAGAAGTCAAACGTCTCAAATCTCTGAAGATGAAAGAATTACGTGCCAAACTGGAACGTATAGGACGAGAAGGAGGCAAGAACTTTGAGGAAGACCCCGGTGCGTGTCATACCACTGCAAAAGCAGATTTACTTATTCAGATTGCAATCCAGCTCTTCAGCAACTCGATCTCGAGGGTGACTGGGATCCTGCTAAGCATGACCAACAGATGTCCGGACTCTACGGAGACGATGCTGATTACGATGCTGACGGGAAACCCACATGGGATGATGATATTGACATTGGGGACATTATCGTTGACGACGAAGCGCCAGAGCCATCGTCGAAGAAGGACAAGAAGAAAAAGAAGAAGAAGGACAAGGAAGGTCTTCAGGAAGATGGCGTTGACGTTGAGGCTATGGACGCAGATGTTGAGATGGGCGATGATGAAGAATGGGATGGTACCGAAGAAATGCGGAAGAGAAAACTGGAAGAGTACATGAACGAGATCTATGCTCTTGATTTCAACGACATGGTATGCGTAATCTTCATTCCTCTCCCTCTACCCGAATTGGAATTAATTGCGCTCCCTTCTGCCCATTTCTCCATTCTTCAGGTCGGCGGCATGCCAACCCGATTTCAGTATACTCAAGTTCAACCCCAAAACTTTGCTTTAACACCAGTTGAAATTCTCATGGCAACAGATCAAGAGCTGAACGAGTACATGGGTATCAAGAAGTATGCGCCATATCGAGAGAATTCGAAAAAGTGGGACAACCAGCGCAATGACCGGCTTCAGGAACTGAAGACCAAGATCGCAGCGAGGACGTCTGGTGGTGAAATGGAAGGTCTCGCTGATGAGCAACCGCGGCAATCGAAGAAAAGGAAGGGCAAAAAGGAACGTATGCGGGCGAAGATGTTTGCAGAACCCGAAGAGGATGGCGAAGACAAGAAGGCTGTAGAAGGGGAGAATGGCAAAAGGAAAAGAGCCGAGGTAGATGAAGACTCAGAGGACGAGGTCAAGGGTGAGCCTGAGGTTGACGAGGTCGAGAAGACTGGCAAGAAGAAAAGGAGAAGACATAGGAAAAAAGAGGCTCACGCGACATGATGACCGGATGCAAGTATATACATACGTACTATGGTACTATGTCATCCATCCCATCACGAGAACACGAAGGTTACCTCCTCTAGGTCAAATCCGCACTCAAAGCTATTCAGAGCATTTCGAGAACATTTCGAGAACTCCACGACTCCTCCATCAGCTCTTTGAAATCGGCCGACAGTGCCTAGATCTGCAGCCTCTCTCACTACATATCATTACTCGTTCTTCACACTCATTCAGTTAAGCTTTCCCACATCAGCGTCTTCTGTTTGGCATCTAGATAACTTTTTCCCCTTGTTCAATTGATCTCTTATGATCAGTACCTCCACTGACTCTGATTTACATGGCCGCCCCCATGTCCCCATGCTGGCAAGACGCGCCGCAAATTTGGCAGCCGTCCACCCTCACGTATACCCCACCGAACAAGCCATCTCGGAATCTCCAAGCCCTATTCGCATTTGTCGAGGCCCGTAATTCATGGCATAAACATCTGGCCAAATACCTGGATCTCTTTGACGAGAGCTTGGAACACCGAATTCATCCTCGTTCACTCAACAAGCCTGTTCTCAACAAAAAGCAATATTCGGACTTTGTTTCAGGACTTTTACGCTTCGTCAAATCATACAAGGTGTGTTTTGCCTTTTCGTCAGCTGTAATTGATGACGCGATGACGTGCCAAAATTTTTGATCGTTCTGCCCATGGCGACCAACCCACCCCGAATTTTGGCTGGCATAGATGACTTTACACGATGTTGTTGAGACAGAAAACACGATGATCGTACATGTGAGCATTTTGCTTTCACCCTGGACTTGGTTGACCTGACTGGGATACGTAGGCATCGTCAATGACTGAAGGCATATACGGCACTTGTATGCCTAACGAATATATGATCACATTGCGGTTCTTACCCCCACGAAATGAGGATGAGCTGCCGAAGATATCATATGTGAAAGAGTTTGTGGACAGTATGGCATCAACGGAGTTCTACAAAGAGGAGCGCAGGAAAGCGACCGAGGCTAGATCCCGGTGAAGCTCATTTGGGTTGGTGGTATCAGGACTTGCATTATGGTAGACATGGATAGATGTATCATTTAGTTATATTCATACAAGATGACCTTCAGACGACATAGACATTCTCCTTGTGCACTTGATAAGCCTCCAGCTTCTTGAAATATTCGAGACGGGCTTTGCGCTCATCTGCCCATTTCTGTGTGCAACAACTTCAGAGATATGCGTCGCGCCAGCCAAATAAAATTACTCACCTCTTCATCTTCAACAGGCATTTCGCTTACATCGCGTTTCTTCACCGTCCTGCCTTTGTCTTTCCTCCTCGAAGTCTTCTCTTCTTCGCTTTCATCATCACTGTCCTCTGTGCGTTTCCGCCGCTGATGGGCAGCAGTGCCTCGTCGACGTGGAAGCAAAGCTCTGAGGTCCTTGGCGAGGCGGTCTGGACTGCTCGCTCGGGTCTTCTTCTTCCGGACACCCTTGCTGGGTTGCGGTTCTTCATCGTCGACCGAACTAGTCGCTCGAGCCTTCTTCTTCCGACCGTTGCGGGGTAGCGATTGCTGCTCCTCCTCGTCAGCAGTAATATTTTCCGCTGAGGGCTCGTCTACGAGAGGTCGTCTCTTCGCAGGACGTTTCATGGGCGATGGTGAACTAGGCAGTAAATCGTCCAAGATATTAGCGCTAGATGTATCCGAGAAAGTCGCAGAAGGGCGCTTCCCAATACCCCGTTTGTGAGGGGTACGCGGGGGCTTCAGAGACTCGGTGCTGATAGAAGGTGGTGGTCGAATACAGGGTTTGGGCTTTGGTGGAGGTGGAGGGTGTTTCAGACGCTCTTCCTTGAGCTTCTGTTCAACAGCAAAGAAGCCAAAGGGATCCGAAGCCTGAGAAGGGCGTATGTACTGAGGTGACGGAGGTGAATGAGCTTCATCCTCCTCCTCGTCCATCTGGTAATATTCGGGATCCGCGTCACCGTCCACACCATCCTCTCGCTCCTGCCACCATTTGGTCACGGTAGGCTGGATGCCTTCAGAGCTAGCGACAGGTAAAGAATCGTGATGTGAAGACGGAGAAAGGATGGGTGAAGATGGTGGCAGTGACGATGGAGTGGCTTTCTCTTTGAGCTTCCTGCCCAGCTCTCCGACGGGTGCTTTGACTCTACGTCTGGGTCTGGGAGTATCTGTGGTATCTGGTATAGATTGATTGGTATGTGTAGTATTTCGCGTACGAGGCATATTCAAGAATCAAGAACGATAAACAAAAAAAGTTGAGGAAAAGGCGCGACGGTCACGTACCATTAAACAAACGCGAGTCATAGAGGTCAGGTGACAGCTCTGTAAATCCGGCTCTGTAATACCCGGTAGCCGGCTCTTCTCCTTTTGCCAACACCGCTTTCATAGAGGTGGGCGTCTTTTGTTACATGTTGTAGACACAAAACAATACGTTCTGACTCATATATCGGTCAATCGAACGATCTTGAAATCACCGACTGTTTCACCACAGATTTATAGCACGATGAGGAATCGATGACTGATTTTTTCATGCGGTTGCCTGGGTCATCACCAATCCGAGTGCGATCTTCGTTGATGTCGTCGATTACCTGGAAGGGTAGACAAACGGTGCTGCGTCTGTGTAATGGTGCACACAACCAGCGTCGATGGATGAGTGTGCGTCCTCCGGAAGTTGCGTCGTCAGGTGAGTTCTATTACAACTTCCGGATAGCTTCTTATCTGTCTCGCCAGCTCTCCCGCGAAAGAAAGTCACAATCCAATCCCTATCTGCCATGAAATCAAATAAGACTCCTATCACCATGATTACAGCCTATGACTATCCCACCGCCCTTGCCTGCTCTTCCAATCCACTCGTCGACATGACTCTTGTCGGCGATTCACTTGCTCAGACCTGTCTCGGATATTCATCTACTACTCAACTCACACTCTCTGAAATGATTCATCACGCTCGTGCCGTTGCCCGAGGCACCAGCCACCCATTCCTGGTCGCTGACATGCCATTTGGGACTTATCACTGCTCTCTCTCAGAAACAACCCGGAATGCCATCAAACTTGTTCAAGATGGATTTGTCGAAGGAGTCAAAATGGAAGGTGGATCTGAATTAGTAGACACTGTCCGGAAATTGACATCTATTGGAATACCTGTCATGGCACATGTCGGTCTTCTTCCTCAAAGACATGTTGCGATGTCCGGATACAAAGTCCAGGGAAGAAGTATGGAAGGTGCAAAAAGGCTTGTAGACGACGCGGTTGCTCTGCAAGAAGCTGGAGCCTTCTCAATCGTGCTGGAGGCAATTCCGAAGGAACTAGCTAGGTATATGACACAAATTTTACGAATACCGACTATTGGTATCGGGGGAGGTCCTTGGACTGACGGACAGGTGCGCTATGAGCTATGATATTTCCCATCGAGAACAATCACTAAGATGTTTTTGCAGGTCCTGGTCTGGGATGATATCATGGGCACTTGGTCAGGGCACAAGGCCAAGTTTGTCAGACGATTCGGGGACCTAAAAGCAGAGCGCGATGCCGCTGTGCAGCGTTATGCAGAAGCAGTCAAAAGCAGAACCTTCCCAAATCCGGACTCGGAGAGCTACGGGATTGAAGAGGCAGAATGGGAGAAGTTTTTGAAGGAGGAACAGAAACAATAGTCTCCGACTCACATATCTATTGATACACTTTAGTATGCTATAATAACAGTTGAACTTCTTATCATGTTGAGAAAGATTTTAGGGCATTTTCGTCTGAGAGACAGTATGCATAGAGTCTTGCTAGAAGAAGCGTGAAGCAAAAACCGTTCGTATATAATCATGACTGCTACTTGACCCCGCGCGCTGCAATCGGGCTTGCACTCGAATGTGCTCACATCACCGTCTTTGCCACCTTTTTGTCCCTGGACATACCCATTATTGGTTGCCACACTACTTCCTGTCAAGAGCAAGGTGTCAGTCTTCCTGAGCCTGAGTACTGTATTCTGTGGTTAACAAAGTTAGACTGTATGTCTCCGTGCGCGGCGTCATGCTGGATTCTGGAGGTAGTCGAAGAGGGTTGAGAATGATTCTACATCCCTGCGGTTGGCGGAGGCAAGAATTGAGTTCAAACGAGGCCACGAAGATGAAATGAAAAAATTGCTTACAGCAGACGCGCCAAAAGACAAAAGCCAACTGTCAAATGATACTGAGGTCAGGCTCTGACAGGTCCAAAGTAAGAGAGGTTCCTACTGATAGAAAACAGGCTGGTATGGACTCCTCATAGCGGTCGTTATTACCCATCCGCAGGTCATTGCTAGAGCATTGCATTGGCTATCAGCACTTGGGCAGAATAGACAGGGATGAAATGCTCACCAAAAAGCAGGAAGAAAGCAATACTCCCATCTCGTATCATGAGAGTGATAATAGGTGTTCTATGACCCCACCCACGGCGCATTGCCCGTCGGGACCTGAGCAGAGTGAGAACCACCACACTGAGCTGGATTGAAACAGGCACGACTCTGTAGTTCCATTAAAGTGGTATAATGTCAGTGCTTTGGCGCAGAATTGCATTTGGAGCCTAGACGGACGCACCCAAAAATCACGAACAGAGTAGGGGGTGGAGCGACATCTCTATCCGAGTCGTGACCGTTTCGCAAATGCACCGAAAAGGCCACATTGAGAACCGTTGTGAAGCATTCCATGGTAAGTAACACTGCGAATATGCGTGCAAGGAGTTTGCTTCGGTTGTAGAGGGCGTATACTAGAAGTGTTCAAGAACTTGAGCGACGAGATACTTTAAAAACGATTCGCATACTTGCCTCGGATTATCAGCAATGCTTGTACCACTATTATTAAGATGTTCCCGACGACTGTCTTCAAAACGGACCAGTGCTTGACAGAGAAATTCGATGGTACGTCTCCAGACTCGCATGAGATCTCCAGACCGAGCACTAGTCTAGTGAAATGATACGTATAAGTCACTGCGTCTATGAATTGCACGGAAGCACGTACGAGAGATATATCAGTGAGCAGTATCTGATAACGACAAAGTACCATTTTAACCAGCAATGCTTATAGCGGCTAAAGAGACGCATTGGAAATCGCAATGAATGCTAAATGAAGATGGAAACTACGCACCTCCAGATGAACTCGATCTCCGCCCCAAGAGTCAGAAGACTGTCGTAGACCAGAAAAGTGACCGAAGACACTGTGGAAAACAAAGTCAGTATGAAAGCTATGAGACTACAGTCATCACTACGCACTGAGCATTAGAAGAACGATCATGTGCGTCTGCTCCTCATCATACATGACCGGAGCCAGATTCACAAGCTCACTGCATCCACGGGCAAGTCTTGGAAAGCTAACTTCAGGGAGTGTCTGCAAATAAGAGAAAGTGGTGGAAATAAAGGAAGAATGGATCGCCGTCGGTGAATGCAAGTTGTTATAGTGATCAATACAGTAGGTCGCCGTATTCAAGAATTCGGGGCAAACCTGCAGGTACTACTGGTGGCTGACAAGATGCACCAGTCTGGTGCATCTTGTCATTTGGTATGGACGCTACCATCTTGGGATGGAATGCTGAGACTCGGTGAATGAAAATTAAAAGGGGGCAGCAATAGTATATACGCACATAGTTGAGCCTCGGAATTAACATGAAACACACTAGGCTTCTCTGCAATCTTCCGAAACTGTAGTCTGCCTCCAAGTTTTGACAGACGGATTGATGCTCGTACAGCTGCAGCCTCAAGCTATTTCAAGTTCTAGCCTATGCAAGGTCTTCGTACACAACCAGACTGTGAGGACGGAATCCAACTAACTTGATTTCTTGGATGATTGGAATGATGACTTTGGAGTTCGAACTTTCGTCCAACCAACTTGATTTCTCCGAGTCAGTTCTTGGGCTGTTTTTAGACAGACATACTCGTCTAATTTGGGTCATTGCCGCAGGGATGCATCAGGATGAGAGTTGAGTGAGGCCCTATTCGGATAATAACATCTTAGTGGCACACTTTAGTCTGCTGTGGGGCAAATCACCGTGTCCCACGCGAGTGTACTGCCACTACCCCACCCTGCACCAACCCTCGAAAGTGCTCTTACAAAAACAACGGTTTCGACAACAATGTCCCCCTTGGTTTTTGCACAGTAAGTCCTTTACTTACCTCTATATCAAAATGACGATTTTCCCGCAGTTTTATGGTCGGAAATACATACGTAGGCATTGATGCCATGTCTATACGCTCGTTGCGGTTAAGAATAACCATCCTGGAAGCCATATTCTATCAAGGATTGGGCCGAAGACATCGATTTGGCCCTCAAATCAAACCTGTCCGTTTCCATTGAAATCATTAGTGGAGTCCTATAGTCACTGACGGACTTGCTGGGGTCAGTGATGGCTTTGTCCTCAACGTTGGAAAAGAAAGATGGCAATTGGATCGCGTCTCCGATTGTTTCGAAGCTGCTTCGAGAGCTGGATGTAATATCAAGTTTTTTCTGAGTTTTGACATGAGGTATAGTACGCCGCGTTGTACTCGCACTCGCTGACTCCTCTACATCTCATCATAGTTCCATACCGGCCAAAACGGAATCAGACATACAACTCCTTGCAGGTTACCTGGAAAAGTTTGCCAACAGTGACAAAATGCTTCACATTTCTGATAAAGTTGTCGTCTCCACTTTCGCCGGAGAGAACAGCCTCTTTGGGCAATCTTCTTTGGACAGTGCCTGGCTCTGGGTGAAGAGAGTTCTTCGGGATACGGTCGGCATCGAGGTGAGTGTATCGTCTGACATTACTCAAATCCTTCAATAAATGTTGTTTAGATCCATTATTTACCCTCCTTATTCATTGATCCTGAACAATACACTCAACTGTCATGCTTGGACGGCGTATTCCATGTTCGTTTGTTGCTCCTTCCTGTATTATGGCGTTCAATACTGAGGAGTTGCCAGTGGAATGGGGCTTGGCCGGTCCATCTCGGTTCCGGTTCTTCTCCAGGCGAGAAGGTGTTTCCCAAGCTCGATTCTGATCTTAAGCACATATCTCATCTGAATGGTCGCCCCTACACCTACATGGCCTCCGTGTCGCCCTGGTTTTTCACGGTGTGTACATTGTCTGTGCATGGACGCCGTTCCTCGTCAACTTATTTTGTTCCAGCATTATGGTGCCGACAGCTGGAATAAAAACGTGAGTTTTTTAATTTCTTTTGATTATATCATGCCGACAGTCACTTTCTTGCAGTGGATATATCGTGGCGATGACTGGTTACTCGTCAAAAGATGGGAGTTTTTGATTGAGAACCGTCATAAAATCGACATCGTCCAAGTCATCTCGTGGAATGGTGAGGAAATTAGCTTTCTCTTTCTCTTTCTTCGCTTCCTGATCTGTCGTCATACAGATTACGGCGAATCTCACTATATCGGCCCAGTCAAAGGCGCACAGCCCAACTCGGAAGCTTGGGTGAACGGGTTTCCTCACGAGGCATGGCTACATCTCAACAGTCACTATATTCGGGCTTTCAAAGAGGGGACCAGGCATCCCATTATCGAGAAGGATATGATCTTCATGTGGGCTCGGCCCCATCCCCGAGATGCTCAAGCTCTAGAGGATCCTCTACCGAGACCGAACAACTGGCAATTGGTGCGTCGAGTCTATATCGATAAACTAAAATCAATCTGACGAAGTCTCCATCAGGCTGACGATGATTTGCGGGTAGTAATTTTAGCCAAAGACCACGCCGGAGTAGTGGTAACGGCCGGAGACACCGACAAGCAGTTCCGAATTTATAAAGGGGTTAACTTACTCTCAATGCCACTGCAAACAGGAGGTGGGATGTCTGCCAAGATGTACCGAGAAACTGTTCTAGTAGCAGAGTGTAGCGCGTCTGGATACCGTTTTGAAGCAAACCCCAAGACCTATAATTTCAATGCATTCACAGCAATGTCGGCCTGATGTAGTCGGTAGCTCTACTTAGCTGTAATTATAACTGGAAGTTTGCAATCTAGCCTGTTGTGAGTTTGTCAGCCTGTCTCAGTTCCAATCCACGACGAGCATACCTTGTGTATGGACAAGAAGCAGATCAAAAACGCAGAAGTACGAGTTAATCGCTCTATAGTCCGAAGAATCGTATGCTGACCGTGCTGCGACTCAGTCCGCATATTCGAAAGCAACACAAGCCGAGCTTGCCAAGGATTTTGACTCGGCGTATCGGTTATACATCAAGTCGGCTGAATCATTCATCTACCTCAGTGGCTCAACCTCTGCTGGTGAAAGCAAGACTAGATGGAATAACAGTGCTAGGAAGGCGTTGGAAAGAGCGGAGAAGCTAAAAGCTGTACTAAACAAGCCAAGCACGACTGGGCAAGCGGAAACGGGATACCAATTAGCATCAGTTGCAGTTGACCATTTCTCAGTTGGTGAGTATTCTTTGGTCCTTCTTCAGAAGTCGCGCTTTGACGATGTCTACCCAGAGGAGCAAGCTCAAATTGTACGAAGAGGAGCAGTTATAAACGGAAGGACATATCCACCTTGGGACCAGGACCTGATCAGTGATCCGGAACTCTCAAAGTGCATATCCACGATTCAAGCTCCTGGTGCAACACTGATTTTGCCTCTTAGGATAGATCAGCCTGCCCTCTCTTCTCTTCAACAGGAGATGGGAGCGGTGTGGCGAAGAGACAATTCGGAAGACGTCGACTGCTCTATCCCAAAAGATGCACCTGTTCTACCGGAAGACATTTCCCAGAATATTGTCACCGACTGTTCCCTTTGCGCTTCCATTTCGGTTTGCCTTGAGCACGACCGCAGGTTTCGTTCAAGAGTCAGTTGAGTTCCCATTTTGTCAATACCCGTTTATACCTAACTTAGACTGTAAAGCTTGCCGAATCTGTCCTGCATAAAGGACGTCGTGTAAGTGGGATCTACGACCTCAGAATTCTGTACAACGGTACTTGGAGACGTGTAAGTACTCTAATTCCCTTCACAAGAGCTATGAGCTAAGCAACCTTTCAGTTGAGTGAGTAGGATCGCGCGAATTACCAACACGGGCTTCATCCGTCTCCCTCTAGCAATTGACGATAGACTTCCTTATCATTCGGGAAAAAAATCCCCGCTGTGCCTCACATGCAACCCTAGTTCTTCGGAACAACGACAAAGGGTCTTATGGCCCAGTTTTATTGAGAAAGGGGTATGTCAACCATACCTTCTCCATTAGAATGTACAATGTGACACTATCATCTTATTGCAGTACATGAAGTTGATGGGTGGATACGACTTCCCTGGATCGTCAGTGGCAGTTTAGGTTGAGTATTGATATCGTTTCTCACCACCTCAAACAGGAATTCGGGTATAGATCTGCAGTAAGCTATGCGCTGGTCCATCGTATGCAGTGCTTCACTCACAGTCAGCTAGTGCGTTGATTGGATGGATACCCGAGCATGTCAGTACCAGAAGGTAATCCAAGCAAGTGCTTTCCATTCCGAGAACTCCACAAATTAATGTCATGCAGTTCTAAACGTGAAGAGACATGGGCCAGAATACTGAAGGGTTTCTTCTCCGGTGAGTCTTTTTGGCAGAATTGGCATCTAGCGCTGATATTTTGGACAGGTCGTTGTATGGTCACTCTGGGAACAGGTGTCAACCCAGCTGCCTACCGAGGAGACTTGAAACTTTTACCCTCCCACTGTTATGCTGTCACTAGTGCGCGCCTTTATACGCTCCACTGCATTGGCTGATGTTTTGTTGATGAAGATGTCCGAGAGGTTGATGGAGCACGGTTCCTGACGATCCTAGATTCTTGGGTCAGCTCCACAGAGCCAAGCACTGGGAAACCGAGTAAGCAATTGCTAGATCTGAAAGAGTTCCGATAATGAGATGCTGCCCCAGGAGTACTTGAACTAGCTTGGTCAGACGTACTGGATATCTTCGATGGGATCTATCTCAGTTGGGATCCCACAATGTGGCATCAGACATTGACCTATCATGGGTGTGTCTCGTGTCTCCACACTTATTATTCCGCTTCTCATCTGAGGCTACTGTAGGAAGTGGAAGGTGAAGGATGACCAAACCTGTATGTTCAGCCATCTCTTCGCCCACTCGCTCACGGCCGTTGACTGCTTAAATTGAAGCTGCCTCTCGCCAGATACGAGTCAATCTACAAACGCCCCATGTCAGACCTAATGATAAGGAAATTTGGGTGTTGCTCACGAGACATGTTGTAGACACCCGAGGATCTTCCGAGTTCATAGCTCTGAACGTTCAGCTCGAGGACGATTTCCTTGGCCACTCTGTCACTTGTACCACCAGTGGTATATCCGATCGGAAAGTAAGTTTATCCTTTGTCATTGTCCTCCGTCATTGAACTGGTTGTGCATCCATGTGTACTAGGGACCGTATACAAACAGCCCCCATTTTCTCGTAAGATCCCATCGTCTTATTTGACATCTTTCTTTCTGAGTCTCGACAAGACCAGGGTTTCCATGCCTGTGCTGCAGGCTTCAGGCACATTATCGATCGAGGCGCTGTATGAAGGCTCTTCAAAGGACGTCGGCTTTTCCTTGACTGTTTATGCCGACTCTGAAATCAACGTCGATTGGATCAAGGACACGCCTTCTGCACTGTTCAGCGAGCCGGTCAGTCTAGTTACTCTTGACAGCGCGCCCTTCTAACTCATTGCTATGGCTTCTAGATTGATGGTGTCTTGACTAGCAAAAATTCCGGAGGGAATCCGACTCAGCCAACCTTCATGATCAATCCTCAATATCTTCTTCGCATCCCATCACCTACCAAAGGATCCGCAAAGGCCAAAGTGACATTAACTATGAAAACCCTAAAAGATGTTCCCGTACAAATTATGCTTGTATGGTCTAATAATGGCGAAAGGTTGTTCGAGTACGTATATCTTTCCAGTATCGAGATCTATGAAACCTTCTGACCTCCATTGGTCAGACCTTCGGAAAAAGACATTGTATCGACATCTGGAAAACACAGCTACGGTTTCGCCAGATTAGTGGTTGAGCTTTCGCGTGAGTGTTCTAGTCTGTGTCTCCTCTCTAAAACTTACCAGTTTCAATATACCAGCGGGAGACTACAACATCATTCTCTCTGCTTTTGAACCCCACCATACCGGTCCATACTCGCTTGTGGTTGATAGCTCGTTAAGATTCAGCTTATCGGCAGTCCCTCAAGAAGGTGCAGGGAAGTTCAGCAAGCTAATAAAAGGGAGCTGGTGAGCTAACATCGTCATTTCTCTCTTCATTGTGTTTCATTTCTATCAGGAATGCTTCAAATGCAATGGGGGGGCCTAGCTTCCAACAGCATTTTGAGAACCCAGTCTACGAGTTGGAGCTCAAGTCGCAGGCTTCTGTGCAGTGAGTCGCTCTGTCTTTCCCTTCACATCCATGCTCCACAGCAGACTCATCAATTCCGTAACCAGAGTCCGTCTACAACTCCTGGAACAATCAAATACTGCGATCAATGTGACGATATACGCTGCATCCGAACACATATCTCCAGACCGTCATTTCGCGACATCGGGTGCCTACGACAGTGCGATATCCGGCGTGGTCACTCCCGACACAACGTTGAGCAAAGGGAAATGGTGGATTATCCCCTCCACGTACAACCCTGGCGTACAAGCAGCATTTCAGCTCATTGTGTATAGCACAGCTTCCATTGACATCCAGCTTAGACGATAAAATGCATAGAAACTTTGTGTACGTCTACAGTCATCCCCTGTCCTTAAAGCCAAACTATGGTCTTTCCCAGAGGGAATGGCGTCACAGTCCCTCGAAAACTACTTATCGTCAGGTCGTGGAAGAGCGGAAAGAGGCAGGAGACATCAGGAACTCGTTGACCCTCTTCAGAGTTGTTCTAGTAGGATTGGCTTCGGGACGATCGTTAATTACCCATTCTAGTCTCTTTCGAATCGTCTTTTTGTCTGCGTAGAGATAGTCAGCTGTAATTCGTGTATTGAGAAGGCGAGAGGACGTACCCGGAATCACTTGTGCGTTGGTACCAATGAAGTTCCCGTTCTCGTCGAAATACTGTTGCAGAGCGACGACTGCCACGCCTACGCTCAAATCCTTTCCATCTTCGCAAGCTACATAGACCTTCATCCCTTGAGATAGTTGATTCCCAATGAATGCAAGACTCCGAGGGAGGATGTGTTGCAAGAAATGAGCCTGTCCTTTTTTGCCTTCGGAAGTGAGCAGTGGTAGTATGCGCGGGCTCTCCTCAATTACGGTTTCTTGGTCAGAAGTAATCATCACCCATGCTGTTTTATCTTTGATGGCTTCTGGTGCAGGAAGGTCGCTGACTGAGCAGACAAGTATACGCGCGCCAACTTTGCGAATTTCAGAAGGCTTGCGCGTTTCCTGTTTGCCCGCATCTTTGACGAAGGTTGCAGCAACCTTCATGACTTCTGAGCGGTCTGCTGACAGGATAGCTTCTCGATGTTGCCAGAAGATCTTTGGCGTCAGACCCTGCAAAAGTATCAGAAGCAAAACAAGACTCGACAATCTGACACGAACCACACCCCAGAGTTCATGATCATCTCCAGAACCTTGAATGTAGACAAACCCTCCCGTACGACGGTCTACACCACTCTCTATGCATTGGGAAGCAGACGCGCATATGATGGGTATGAAGGACTGAGAATCGTTCGAGAAGTTGGGAAACTTTGACGTGCTTGGTGTTATCCATATTGGACGAAGAGGACGAGGAAGTTCTGGGAGGGTGTAAGACGATTCCTGGATAGTGTGAAATCGTCTTTGTTCAGAAGAGAAAGGTAAACAGAAAACATACGTTTAGGTTTTGAGCCCAGCTATCCAACAACTCTTCAATCTGATCATGTTCACTCTTACTGACGACGGCTGGAGGAGTGTACAATGCGGTGTCCCAGGCCGTTGCATCTGCTTTTGGAAAACGGAGAAGAAAGGCTCGATTCACGACAGCACACCAGATAGGAGCGGTCTTTGACAGTGCATCCGGCATTCGCTTTCCTGACCTTGTAGAATCTACGAGGACTATGCTGTTTAGTGTGAGCAGAATACGGGAAACATTCCATGTACTCACATACCCGCCATGTGCCAGTACTACAGGCAACAGATGAAGGTTAGGTCGTCGAAGATTGAAGCTCCAATTCGATGTATGACCGTCGGTGGATTTGAAGTAAGCACCAGTTTGGTTTCCGGTTATTGCAGGGTCTGTATACCATGCGCCACATCGTAGATTAGCTGTGAAGATGATCAGAGAAGTTGGTAAGAAGAAAGTGCAACGGGTACCGAGTCACATACGAATGAGAGGTAGACGAGGGTAGGCGCCATGTACCTGGTTTACAAACTGTATATCTTCTTCGATTGAGTGTAGCCTGTTGTAAAGATCCAGGGTTTCTTTTCGAATGTGGGTCAAGACATGGCTCCTTAAGTGCGTCTTGTCGATATCAAGAGGAAGGGTGGACATGAAGTGATGGACGTGTCCAAATGAATCTAGTATTACAGTAGAGTACATAGGGATACAAAACATTGAAAAGGCTCAGGAATGTGCTTGATATCATCTAACAGATCGTGCTCCAACGATCCACAAAGGACTGCAGCTTGCGTTGAGTCCGGACATTGTGCACCGATTCCATTTCCTGTCAGAAGGATGATCAGGTTAAACTTCACGATGGATTGCGAGCACGCAATCTACACTAACCTGTTGTAACTTCTTGACGGTCTCGACAAGTTGTGCACTTTTCACCTCAACATCATGAAATAGGGTAGAGGATGATGGTGCAAAGGGAGGAGACGTGTTGAGTGGTGAGTTCGCATATATCTTCGAAAGAGCTACATCGTGCACGGAAAGCCTACGTGATAAAAAAGGTGAGGACAAAAAGCTGAAAATGCAAGGAATACGGCGCACAACCGATTCAGCATTGCAGGAGTGGTTTTGTCGAGTTCGCCTGCTTGGAGATCAAGACGTTCTTTTCTTCTAAGGACGTTGGTCACTACATTCAAGACGTCTTCTTCATCCAGTATTATCAGTGGAGTCTTAGACGTCTCTGAATTCACGCAGAGCTTTTGTGAGTAAAGACGCTCCCTTGAAATCGGGCATATACAGACCTCGCGAAGATTTCAGGAGACTCCTGATAGCCTGATATTCGTTAGTTTGATCGGGTGTGGTAGGAACCATCTTCTCCTGCTCTGAGGGTTCCAGTTCGGCAATTATTCTATCCATCTCTTTACCAATGTCCCCGATCAGGTTGAGGACTGCATCAACGTCCATCTGAATGGCAGACAACGTCGTATGCACATTCTTGATCGGAGGCAAAGTCGTATTATCCATCGCAGCTATGGCCTGACTACACTTTTAGAGCACAGTAAGGTGATAAACTGATCAGACTCACTTGATCTAGCACTCCGCTATAAGCAGTGAGGTATGTTGCTTGGTCGCGATTCCAAGCGGTTTCCAGTTCTCCCTGTATATCAACAAATAGACCGCTGTCCCCTGCAGGCTGAGATTCTGAGGCAACCTGCTGAAGAATATCGTAGATTTCCCCGTCTTCTTCACTCGTTTGATCGATTATGGCTGCGAGGCGATTCAGCTCTTGACAGTAAGCAACTTCCTCAGCCAGTACCCGAAGATTCTTGCTTTCGTCGGTGTTTGCGTTGATGGAAGCATTCAACCGGGAAGCTTCTGCTTGGACTTCCGCACTTGAAGGAATACGGTAGATGTTGTCCTGGACTTCCTCTATCTGATTTTGGGTGTGCTTGAGTACCTGATTATGCAAGTTTGCAGAGTCTCGTAGAGCAGCTTCAATCTTCACTGCATTATAACGTCTTCTCAATGTGCAGAATGGAATAATTTGGAAAAGGAATACCTCTGTCGTTCCCTCTCAAAACGTACTCAAGCGTCTCCGAAGCGTGGCGGCACAGTTTTACAATGCTTGCATCTGACTGTAAATGTCTCATCAGAGCTAGTCAATCCAGTGACAGAAGGGGACTGACTTGTATAGACAGCTCGGCAAGTTCATTTTGCTTTGCTTGAATTTTGGTGTCTAGAGTCTGTATTTCGTTTTTCAGCTTGTGTACGGAGAGAACGAGTTGCTTGGAGACTGCTCTGCATGGATCTGAAAGTGAGCTTTCGGGATAGGCCTATTCAAGTACCACCCACATTGTCTGTCTAAGGCGTGCTTTCAGCGTGCGCACTTCATCCTCAGTTAGAGATGCCTGTTTGCCAAGGAAAGAAAGACGGGCTCTGAAAAAACACGTTTCAGCGACTCCTACACCGACAAACTATTAGCTCACCTTCGCGTGTAAGATGCCATACCCTGGTCAGAACCAGTGCCTGTTTCAGACGACACGATGCGGTTCAGAGCAATTTCTTTCATTAGTTCATTGTCTTCTAGCGATGCCACGCCTTGTTGTAGAGGAGGGTCAATTTGCGACGCGATGAATCGCATCAGTTTTCTGCCAAATTCGAATTCGGTTACCCATTGCAGTTCTGAGGGGTTGATGATAGGGCCACCCAAGAGAGAGACAATGTCAGTGACAGCTTTGCACGTATTATCCTGCATTTAGAGACGAGTAATTAGAGGAGAAGTCTGGATTCTTGAGAGCTGGCCGCAGTGCTAGCTTGAGACGCGAACAGTAGCCATCACGTGGCCCACATGGAAGTTAACTTCGGCGCGCGAGCAAAAAATGCGTTGAAAAATCCGGAATCAAGTTTGCTCAAATTCTCTCCAATATGCAACGCCGCCCTTGGTGTTTCTGCTTGGAGGAACTGTTCGTAGTCATGGAGTGTCTACTCGTCGACCAACCCGCTCGTGGATCTGCAAAGTGCTAAATGCATTCCTGGTAGGGCTACGCGCCGTCCCGTATCATACGGTTATACTGATACTGTATGACGGGCACGGACCCGTACCGTACCATTTTTTTTCAAGGCCATACTGGTATGGTACGGTACGGGTTGAAATCCGTATTGACCGTATTTTTGACGGCAGTAAGTATACGGGTTGTGACGGTGTACGGGTTGGGTATGCCTCGGTCAAGGTTTATGCTCGCTATCTGTTCAAAATCAGCAAATATTATCCAAAGTGATCATATTCCTGACCCAAAGTTCACTTACTAAGAGTTGAAATGCTCAATTGAAAGGTGAGTATTTGGTCAAATCTTTTCGGATTGCTCACCTGCTAAGATGTCAACAGCGTATAGACAATGGCCAGGGTCGATGGAAAACGTCTCGACAGCGTTGGCAACACTCGGGCAGTGTTATACCAGCTCTAAACTCGACTGTCAGTGTCTTTCTTCGCTTTCTTAGCGTGATTCACAAATTTTATCTATCAGTACCTGCCGTAACCCGTAATACTGCCGTATTCAGACCGTACCAGTATTGTCAAACCTTCCCTCTGAACCCGTAAGCTACGGTGTAGGTTGGTCCGTATCAGTATCTGACCCGTAAGTTTTACGGGGGTACCAGTATACTGTACGATGCGAAGCCCTAAAATTTCCTGGGCGGCTTCTTGTGGTTCTTATCTTTTCGATCATCAAAGGTAGTAATAAGTTCTACCCACCCAAAACCAGTTAGTTGATCGACTGACAGTCACACAGGACATCAGCGTTGCGTCTCTCACAGTCATTTTTAATCGATCCCAAATGAACAACGCATTTGATACGCTTTCACCGGCCCTGACACGAGTGAATTTTCTGCTCAGCTCAACATGGTTTTCTCATCGAATACTTAGAGAGCAGTCGAGGTCGATTTGAAGCACCGGAAGGAGCAAAGGAATATGAACCTTGCTGGATTTGGCTGCCCATATGTATTGGATAGGAGTCCAGGTGACCCACTATACTCACCGTGGATTCTTCACATATGTTACGATCCATCAGAATAGCTCATATAAAGGGCCCGGATGCTGTGGAGCTGGCAGACAACCCATCTGCCAGTTCTAATGGACATCCTGACCCTTTATCCTACCCCAGCACTTCTCCTTGGGTCTCTGTCGGCATGGCTCGTGGTTGTACTTGCGTACAGACTCTTCGTCCATCCGCTTTCGAGATTTCCTGGCCCAAAACTTGCAGCTCTAACCGAATATTACGGGGGGTATTATGATCTTATCGAAGATGGAGGACTACTATTCCAAATAGAACGGCTTCACGTCAAGTATGGTGAGCAGAAGATTAGGACTTGCTCAGTCATGGTTTAAACCAGCCCTCGCAGGTCCGATTGTCAGAGTTGGACCCAACACCGTGTGTTATCATGTCATTTCGTCTAGTTGATTATTTTACTAACCGCTTCGCAAATAGCTTCATTTCTCAGATCCTCAGGCATTTGCTGATATCTACACAAATGGAACGACGTTCGCAAAGTCAAGCCTTCTATATGACTCCTTCTTTCACAGCTACGAGTCTTCACACGGTTATGTTGATTTACACGAAGCCCGAGTACGTCGAGGCATGTTGAACCCTTTCTTCTCGCGTCGGGCAATCCTCAAGCTTCGGTATGTGATCCAGGGAAAGGTATTTATCCACTTACTTGTGAGCTTTACAGAGTGTTGATTATTTACAGATCGACAGATTGATTACACGAATCAAAGAATACCCTAAAGGGCGACCAATCGATCTATCATTTGCTTTTCGGTCGCTGACAATGGAAATCATCACGGAGTATTGTTTCTCGGCGAGTTATGATGCACTGGAATATCCAGACTTTCGCCATCCTTTGGTCGTTGTTTTCCAGGAACTCATCCAGAATTTCTGGCTATCCAAGTACTTCACCACTCCAATGCGTCTATTCGCATCTTCGCCTACGTGGTTACTTCTGAAAATGAATCCAGGAATGCTGGATTATATCAATATGAAACAAGACCTGGAAGATAGGATTGATCGCTATATCAAGGACGAAAGCGCCCTGGAGGCTGTCGAGCATGAAACTATCTTCCATCATCTAATCCTCCCACGAACCAAGGACGGTGTCATTGATCGCTCTCTTCGTCCATCAAGGAGGTCTCTTGTTGATGAGGCTTTTTCATTACTTGGAGCTGGAAGTGACACGGTCGGAAACACATCTTGCATTGCAACCCTCTACGCACTTAGCAACCCTGATATCTGTCGGAAAGTCAAGGAGGAGCTGCGCCAAGCTTGGCCCGACCCAGAGACTGTTCCAGAATTGACGGTGCTTGAGCAGTTACCATATTTGGTGAGACAGGACTCTCTTGTGAAGTCCATCTTAACCGATTCGATATACCCTACAGACAGCTTTCATCAAAGAATCTCTCCGATTTTCTCATGGAGTTGTAACGCCTCTCCCTCGTGTCGTCGGCCCATCTGATACGAGAATCGGCGGCGTCTTGGTTCCAGCAGGAGTGAGTCTCTTCAGCTATCCTACTATGTATCTAACAGGCTGAGAATACGATGTTTATTCTACTAGACTGTCGTGGAGATGAGCTGTGTTCTAATTCATAAGAACCCTGAAATCTTCAAAGACCCCGAAACCTTCAACCCTGACAGATGGTTAACTCCCGAGTCCAAGGATTTGGAAACCTATCTTGTACCGTTTTCTCGTGGGCCTCGTATGTGGTGAGTGGTTTTGGCTTGACCTCATGCAAAGATCTAACCTAGATATTTTTGTAGCTTGGGCATCAAGTCAGTGTTTGACATTTTCGTCGACGTATAGCGTAGTCTGATCAAGCTATCCTTTAGCTTGGCGTGGTGTGAACTGTACCTCATCCTCGGGAGTGTGTTCAGGAGATTGGATTTTGAGCTTTACGATACTTCGTGAGTCTTTTCTGTCTAAAATCCAATTTTACTGCTGCTCATGGAGACTTTAGTATTGAGGATTTCAAGGATTTCAAGGAGATATTTGTACCAGTTTGGAAAGGGAGCATGAAAGTGACGGTGAAGCAGTAGATCTCGTCGAAGGATATTGATATTTGTTTCAACCGAAAAATTGTGATGTAGCTATGTATTATGTAAATTTGAATCCCTAGAGTAAATGTACGACCGAGTGCACGTCGACGGAAACGTGTATGCCCGCGAAAAAAATAGTCTCTGTAAATACTTACCCTCAGGGCGAGGACCAGCCAACGATACGGTACCTGGTTTTACGTCTTGGAAGGACTCCAGCGCCGTTTATATATAGAATAGAACGATTGTCTTCTAATCTACATCACTAGCGGAAAAAATGTCTTGCAAGCCGCGATGAACAGCAATAAACCAAATCCACCATCACAGTCCCCTACGCCTTCCAGCGGTGCTCAATCGTCAGGCTCAGGACCATATACAACATCAGGACAGCAAAGCAATGCGATTGCAGGATCCAGTGCTGTCGGCAGTCAAGCGTACTATGATGCGTCTGGCAGCACTCAGCCATGGAAAACTGGCTGGTCAATGACAGCTGCATATCCCTATTCTACTACCAATACTCCGCCTGCATATCCGCACCAGTATTCGTACACTCATTTCCGCCCTCAAACCTACCCTACGCCAACTCCATCTCAACCTCAGACCCATCCACAACTGCAAGCAACCTCCACGTTACCGAAACCAACGATACAGAGTAATAAAGGGAAGGATAAAGCCAAATCTCCTAGTCCTTCACCTCCTCCACTTGAATATGTGCGATATTGGGATACTGCCATCAAGGGTTTCTTGGAGCAATTGGGAATGACACAGGCTTTGAGAGGTTTCGAGTTGGACATGCTGACGTTGAACGAGGAGTATGAACGATCTGTAGTACCTGATGCTCTGGAAAAACTCGTGAAAAACTTGGAGGTGCGTAATTTGCCTCCAGCAACACAGTTTTCCTTGGTTCATTCTGGATTTCAGGCATTAAAAAATCGCAACGAGCAAAGCGAACCGATGGAAGTAGAAGAAGACAAAAAGTCTTTGGAGGAGAGAAAATTGGAGCATGTCCGTTTTCCGCCTGGCACCCAACCAACGTTGCCCTCGACAGTCCGTATTTTTCTGTATGTTCGCTTTCATGACTTGACCCGTATCTTAGATCAACAAGTCTATCTCCTCGTTCCTAGCCAACAAACGCGCTTATAACGATGCATCCAATCGTACAGAGTTTCTTCGTTCCCTTGCAGAAAAACGAGCTTCTATGCCGGATCCTCTTGAAACTATCGCGTCTTGTGCACGTACCGACGCGAAGGCGGTCAACAGAGATGTCCAAATGAAATACGATGTCGCAAAAAACGAAGACGGCCCTCTACGTCGTACAGTGAAGCTTACTCTCAGGCCTCCTGCTGAACCAGGAGCGTCGTCGTCGTCCTCCGCATCAGTTGTCGTGAAAGGGAAAGGGAAAGCGCAAAATACAAAAGAAGCCGTGGCTAAACCTATTGTAGCGGTAGAGGACCCACTGACTGCGGAGCGTTATCCTGGGCTGGATGAACGACTGGGTAATATTGAGAGTCACTTGGCAGTTCGCTTCGGTAAATTTCATTCCATTCTTCTTCCAGACGTATTAATCAATACAGTCTACCTGCAGTGCCTGCTCTTCCTCGAAGTCTTCTTGACCGCCTCAAATACCTCGAAGAACATATAATTAGGCTGGAGAAGGAGTATCCTCCTTGGGCGGCTCTTCACTTCAATCAGCCCAATCGAGGCGTAAGTACTAACTACATAATCAAACACTGGACTTTAACGATTAGTTCTACGCGCTCTATAGTGGCCACCTCCCAAGTCAACGCCGATCATTGTGCCATCTCATCTCACTGATAGCAAGAAGGAACCCGGCAGCCAGAACGGCAGTACAGCCGTTACTACTCCCTCTGGAACAGCTATCCTTCCCAAAGGCAGAAAGGATTCGAGCTTACACCGCGCAATCTTAGAGAAGTTGGAGATACAGAACGCCAAGAATGACTTGAGTACCACGGGAAGATGAATATTTTGTAACTAGTTTGTCGCCACAAGTGTGGGCTGGGCAGTCCAAGGGGCATCTGTCAAATGAAACCTCTCTTCAGTCTGACGCGGCTAAGTTCTATCCTAAACCATGCGGAAATTTACCTCGACCAATGTCCTTCCTAGAGCTTTGGAAACAAGATCCGGAGCCGGTCACATCTCGTTTGAAAAGTCTGACTGGTGTCCTCGATCCTATCAGTGATCGAACATGTTTTTCCACCACAATAGGGAAAACTAATCTCCCTCGAATCTCCCTCTCTCGCTCCAGTGATAGTACGTCGAGCTGGGCTGTGCCTCTTGTCTGTTACTGCCAAGGCGGGTTGAGAGTCTCGAAGAGTCTCGAGAAATTATCTTGGACGAACGTGCTTCCAGCCTTTGACCTACAAAGGCGATCATCTTTCGAGCAGGCAGATTGTGCCGCCTGCTGCCTGCTCCCAGACCTCAAGATGTCGGCCATAGTCAAAGCATGGAGATGTACACTCTTTTCTTTCGACATGCATAGCGTTCACTGACCAGAATTGTACAGCCTACACTCCGATGGAAAGACGCAACATGTCGGTTACCTGGACACATTTCGTTCATTCTTGATGTTCATTCCATTTCAGCGCACTTTACATCGGTGGTATCATGTGTTACAAGATGGGGTTGGAGTTCTTCAATGGTTCCATCACGGCGCTGGCTACTGACCGGTTCAACGAGGAAAATACTTTCACAAAACGTGGGTCCTGCTATCTTCAAAGATTTTACTGAAATTGACGGAAACGACAGTGGGTGCCGCGCAAGGACTGAACCAGGCCGCACAATGTGTTGGTGCTATTTTGATAGCACCTATGATCAAGCGTTGGCCTACTCGAACCGTTCTGTCTGGAGCAATCGTTTTCTTCGCCTTTATGACTGTTATTTTGTTGATAGTCGATGCTGCAACAGGTGTTTTCGATTTCTTCTTCAGAGACAAGCGACTGACGGAGTTTTCGTGTTTACGTAGGTGGAGAAATGAAATTGAATACGCCGGATAAGAAGGTCGATTATGGTGACTGGGACCCGGATGCTGTATGTTGATATGGCCATTGGCGTTGCTCGTTCAAGAGGAACCTAACTTCCAGAACTTTCAGATATTCGTTATATGGACCCTTGCTGGTATCGCCTATGGAATGGTTGAGCTTATACGTCGGGTTATGTATGAGAGGCCCTCCTTTCTGCATGTCAGTTCCACAATCTAAATAAACTCTTAGTCCCTGTGATATCGTAGGCGGGGAAGTCAACAAACTGAGGAGAATGGATGCGACAGTGGTAAGTAGTCCAACCTACAACTTTGCAATCGTAGATTGACCTTCTATGTCAGCATGTGTTCTATGAAGTTGCAGGAACCGCTGGCGCGTTCGCTTCCTCGTCTGCCATTCAAAGATTCGGCAATAATTATAGCTTCTTCTTGACACCTAGTAGGAGTCTATGATTGTTTTAAAAAGGGAAATGTCTGATCTTTCACCAGTCTTCTTCACCTTTGCGGGTGGCATCTGGATCACCCTTAGTCGTGGTACCACTGGTCCAAAGAACGAGGCTAAACTGGGAGAAATCGAAAAGAAAAGGTTCGGCCCCATGAACTATGTTTACCAGCTTTGGTCGGGTGTTGTTGGCTTTGTTCAGTCGGTGTGGGTAGGATTCTTGATTGTGTTTGGGCACAGGTCCTTTATCTGTAAGTTTCACCATGCGACTTGATGACTGGACACTAATGAGCATGATTAGGGCTTTTCCCCGGATATGCCCTTGCTCTCTACCTCCATCGATTCCTCGAGTCTAGTCTTGCTCCTGCATATGCTAGGAGAGTACTCGGCACGAGTGCTTGGAGTCAAATCATTGTCGGTGGATCAAACTTTGGTGAATTACTCGGAGCTCTGGCCGTTTTCTTCTTGTCAGACATAGTAACAACACCCGTAAGTCTGCCAAAGCTTCCTTTGACTGACACATACATGTAATGCGGTCTTAGATCCCATGGCTCCGTTTCGACGCCCTTGCACTTAACATTGTTTGGGTTCTGCCCTACTTCAGTACCATCGCCACACAAAACGTTGGTTGGGCATGGAGGGCTGCTGGGTGTTTCATCCCGATTTCTATGGTGAGCATTCTCTTTCCTCGGCCTAGTGAATACTCTAAGTCGCTCTAGGGTTGGGCTGCTGGCGATGTCTCCCTCGCTGCATACATTCAAGCTAGTCTCTCAGAGGGCTCCTACAGTGAGAACAGCCCACTTTTTTGCGGGTTGTAGTGACTGACCTTCTCTTCCGAAGGCGAACAGTTCCCAGATGTCTCGCCTCTGGGTGCCGTCATGGCGTTCCTCTATTCAACGTATATTGTGCTCAATGCGATAAACAGTTCCGTTCTCGGCAGAGTGATAGATAGGGACTGGACTCAGCACCGAAGTATCGAGAGCAGCCTGAGAAGAGTAGGAGGGTGAGTAAAGTACTTTCCAACCATTTGTCTTTCACAAGGGCTCATTCGTTCACTTTCAGCATCCAATTCAGTATTTGCTCTGGAATAATTTTGCTGGCTACATTGGTGCCCCGTGGCGCGCTTGCACTAAACCCGAAACGCCTAGAAAAAAGCAAGTCTGGACTGGAGCAGAAGGAGGAGGAGGATCTGAAGAAGGGAGCGTCAGCCTCGTCGGCTGACTCGATTGAAAAGGAGGTTGTTTAGTACTTAGTGTTGATGTATATGACTCAGATGATTTTCGTTTAGTACTTAGTGTTGATTTTCGTTTAGCACTTAGTGTATGACTGAGACGATTGTTTAGTACATAATGTATGACTGTCTTTGTCTTGAGACTGTAACTTGGCGTACCTCAATCTCTATCTCAACGTGTACCAGGCAGTTTAGGAAGGTAACTGCCGAACTGCTTCAGCGTTGGGACGGACAATGAGTATTACCAGAAGCCAATCCACAACTTTAGACAAACAGTACGTAGTAACGACTACTGAGAACATATGTATCGAAACCCGATCCACTTCCCATCAGTAATTCTAGATTCGTGTAGCGATGCTACTTCCCAGCTGTAAGAACCTCAACACCATCCTCCGTAATCCTTTACACCATTCATTAGATCACTTTCGGTGTCTGATGCAACGAAAAACCTACAATAAAGTTTCTTCAAACTGAGCACTACGTTTGCCATCGACGGTAGTAGCAGTCCAGTTATCTGGCCAGTGGACTTCACCCCAGTTGTGTCCGAGATTGATCATCTGCAAGGACGAAAATGTTTAATCAATGGATATATCGAGCGAAAGAAAGTACTCACAGGTTCAATGGTGAAGACCTATAGAGTACCTATCAATTATCAATCAAAAGGAGAGATTTCACAAAGGCTTGCCATTCCAGGTTTCATGTTTCCAACGGCTTTATTCTTTGCATAGTGCGGAATATTAGGAGAACCTGCATGGAAAAGCTCATGAATACCATGACCCGTGTATGTACGGACGCTACTGCAGCCATTCGCCCGTGCAATGGGTTCGCTGGATGAGAACAGATGAAGCAGATAAGAAGACGGTGGCAAAGTACATGGAGAAAGAACTCGGGAACTCCGAGGCGCACATAGTCTTTCCAATGTCCCTGATGAGAGCACCGGGTTTACATATCTTGATAGACTCGTCCAGGCATTCACGAGTGGTTCGGATGAGTTTCTGAGATTCTTCATCGATCTGGCCAACCGGGTAGGTTGCATTAACGTCTCCGTGATAACCTTGAAATGAATACTGGTTAGAAGAAGAACCGGGAGGCGACACAGGCAAGGAGATTACCATCGTAGTACAGGGAGACATCTAAACGCCAAGTGGTGAGCGGACAAAAATAACGGGTCCAGAAGCAAAAACCTACCGATATTAATGATGTCTCCTTCCTGCAGTTTTCTCTGGTCCGGAATACCATGACAGATGACTTCGTTCACGGATCTATCAAACGATGAGTTTAGTTGAAGGAAGAAAAAAACGCGGTTCGAGTACTGACGTGCAAACCGACTTGGGGAAGTTTCGATAATTTAGAGGAGATGGATACGCATTGCGTTCAATAGTAGCATTGTGAACGATTTCATCTAGCTCATCAGTTGTGATTCCGGGCCGTACGTGTGATGCAGCAATGTCCAGAACCTCCCTAGTAAGCTTTCCAATCGCTAGATTAGCTGAGCGACAGGCAAAAGGTATGCTAGAAACATACATGGCATGCGGTTCTCATTTTTTCTTGCTCCTCCTTGTTCAAGATGCGAGGAGGCTGGCCGGCTGCCCTGACTTCAGCTTTGGGATATCCTACGGATGAAAAGGACCGAATGAGGAACTTCGTTTGACAGAAGAAAGCTTTAACTCTACCATCTGCGGCATATTCAGGACGAGGGATGTGATCAGGCACTCTGCGTCTTGCGGACAGAGGATACATGGGTCTGATGGAACCGGTGTAGGAATAATTAGGGAAGGGATTGTAAGAATCTGAACAAATGCACTCGATGTCTCAGCACCAATTTTTTCATGTAGTGTATGGAACGCACCTTTGCCTCCAACATTAACTGTTGACAATGGATTCTTGACCAGGTCATGAACGACTTTGTGGATTTTCTGAGGAGCGCAGCGTCACTGTCGTTAAGCTCTGTCAGTTTGTCCTTACGACAGAAAAAGGACCTACCCCTGAAAAAAATTGTCAGAATAGTGCCTAGAAGGATAGGGCGCTCACACTCACATTCTGCTTTAAAGCATTCCTGTCCGCAGAAGAACGATCCGCGAATGCCGAGCCTAAGAGAAGGTCAGGACAAGTCTAATTTCTAAGTAGGGATTTTCTTCACTTGCTACAAGTAGGACATTCCAGCCTGGATGGAGGGTTGCCATTAGGGCAAGTTGTGCTTTGGCAGAGGACAGTTGTTGACATCGTCGGTTCAAGGTTGGTGTACCGCTCTTTTTTTACGGTCAAGACTTAGTGAATTGCAATCTCGTAAAACAGAAATTGACGGGCGTCGGGGATTGCCGATTTCTGCTATATGCTTGGTACTCTGTGACTGTCTGTCTCATCTCATTGCTCGTCTTGGCCATGTCGTGAACCCAACTTGGAGCACATTGATTTTCGACGAAAAACACGTCTCGCCAGCATATTGTTGTGTTCTTGTCGCAGCTTAAGTGGCACAGACACAATCCATCAACATCATTGAGAAACATGAGGAACGCGCCTTTTTTTGCTCGAGTACTGTGAACTCTCCCTGGGACAGTCACCGAATTTGACTGGTTCTTTCGATTTCAGCCTAGACCAAACTGTCTCTAATCACAGAAGCTTAAAAGGAGCAACATGGGTCAGATAGCATATCTGACTTTATCTTCTATCTGCTTTTCACATAGCCATCGTCGACTCTCATCTCATGTCTCCGTCCACTACACTGGCTCCCAACTTGGATGAGAAGCATGACTGGGTCACGGTTGTTTTCATGGTGAGCGCATCCAGAATCCCGCCGGCCGTGTCTTATCGCGTTTCTATGATCACTTCATAGGTGGAAGATACGTTGTTCAGGGTACCTAAATATCATTTCGAAAAAAGCTCTGAGGTCTTCCAGGGCATGTTCGCAATTCCTTCGGGGAAGAAAGACGCTGAAGGAGGTGCTGAAGGAGAAAACATTTCAAACCCGATTAGACTGGAGGGCGTCAAAGCTGTGGATTTTAGGTGTCTGGTGGAGATACTTTATCCACCATCGTGAGTATGCTATACTCAAGTTTTGCGGACGCAATACCTGACAAACACTCTAAGCGAAACTCCGTGGCAACCGGGAAACAAGACGGAAGACGAGTGGAAGTCAATATTAAGACTCGCAACACTCTGGCGATTCTTACGTCTGCGAAGCAAGGCAATCGAGGTTTTGACAAACGAACAGAAGATGGATGCCGTTGAGAGAATTCTATTGGGACGAGAGCTTTCTGTCTCAGAATGGATCCAATCAGGCTATAAGGACCTCATCATGCAGGAAAAACCGTTAACGGAGGAACAAGTAGAGAAGATTGGTCTCAGTCCTGCGGTTCGGATTTTCCGTGCACGAGAGACCGGCAAGCTACGAATTTTGAATTCTCGAAGTACTAAATGCCTCACTTGCTCTAGGACCGCTACGCTGAAGATACCGTACTGCAATAACTGTGATCAATGCCATAGCATCACTCTCACATTCTACGACCCGAGCAGTGCCCAATCAGCGGTCGATACAGAGTTCGCGGCTGAAATTTCGCAAGCTAGGAGTGATGGTGCTGCATATCAGGTATCTTAATAAACCCAAGTCTCTTCGATAGGTGAATCATGTATCTGTACCGTATAAAATTGTTTTCCCTGATGTACTTATGATCAAGCGAAGCTCTATATTTCAATGGAATCGACGTCTTTGACCATGAACAGTGCTATTACACCGAACAACCTGGTATACACTATGTCTAAGGGTGCGTATATCCAGATCATTCCAGCACTAGAACGCTCTACTAAGACACTCTTACTACCTAACAGGTGCCGTTGAATAAATGTCCAGAATCCTTGCCAAAGATCTCGCCGCTAAGAACATCACCGTCAATACCGTCTCCCCAGGCCCTATCGACACTGATCTATTCCATCACGAAGACTTTCTCATTCCTTTTTATGTGTATCGATTGGTTTGTCGCCTCGTCCAACTCATCGGATTCTTAAGGACCACAAAATGATACTCGTAGAGTTAGCGATCCCAGTATTGTACATAGTAGCAGTGATACCGGAGAACTGTAGATGCGCACGTATCCTACCCAATAACTCCTAATTCACTTCTGAACGATACTCTGGAGGATTCAAAATCTCGTTCATCATACGCGTCAAACCCTCTATCCTTTCATTGAGTCTGGTAATCTGCTGCTGCATTTCTGGAATGGATGGGTCCCCCGGTGGGAGGTTTGAGACGTTCTGGCTGAGATCATTCACCTCCCTTTCGATTTCTCCGCGTATCGTTGATAATTCTCCCGACTGGGAGTTTCGAGATTGGGAAGTACTGGAATAAGGATGATCTTCCAAACTAGGGGCAGAGAACTGGCCATGGTGATCAGGAAGGTGGTCATGGGGGGATTGACCTGCACTGTTCGAATTATAAGGTAGGCCTGCTTTTCCTTTGGCTCGTCTTCCTGCAGATTCCAACGTTCGGAAAGACAGTGGAAGCGGTGTAATGATCAATTGGGCAGGATCATGCGATAACGATAATGCCTTCCGCCGCCTCCAGAACGTGAACAAGACTACAGTGATAAGCACCAAAAGAACGCCTCCGGCAATGCCTCCACCAAGTATTTGGTTCCTGTGAGAAGAATGAGAGGACAGATTAGGGTCTACATTGCCGGTGCTAGACGGTCACGGTAAAGTAGTCGTGACATTGGCGGTCAGAGTGTTAGATGCAGTTTTGCCTAGTTCTTGAGCAGTTATTAGGCACTGCCATTGGAAACAAAGAAGGCTAAAGACGTAGACAAGAAATCTTCGTATTCTTGAGTTTGCGGGTCACTAGCCGTAGCGATGATTCTATACCATCCCTGTGGAACGTTGACTTTGTTCCAGAGATAGCTTTGGTTGGTAGGAGTTATGGCCGTGGAGATAGTTTCGAGGAGGTAAGGCGGTGCGCCTTGTTGGGTATCGTCTGAGGGAACGCCGAAGACGGTGGTGGTGGCTACACCTGTGGGTAAGCCTGAAAACCCTCGTCTAGCCAGGTCATTGGTGAAAGTCCCGGGACCCGAGGGAGTTGTCGTACTGGGTGGATTGACTTGGGTGACATTGATGTTGGTAAGAATGAAGGTGACATCTTCGATCGGACCACTGAAATCCCAGTTAATCTGGGCAGAATTGGAAGTTGTAAAATGTGTGTTGCTGGTCGTGAAGGAGAGCGAAGGTGTTTCTCCGGTTGAAGGTGCAGAACCAGTACCTGTGTAGGTAGTTAGTTGTGCTTTGCAGGCTAGAAAACGGACTACGCACTTGTAGGTAAGTTCGAGAGGCTTAGGCTCAAAGATAGATCAGCTGCGAGTAGTAAAGTGAGCCTATTGCAAATCAAGAAGAGGAAGTAAGGCTCACACTGCCGAGCAAGATGACCTCTTGCAATGATAGCATTGACAGGTTCTGCCATTACTACGGACCTTCCAATCCAGCAGCAAAGAGTTACCTCTGAAAGAGTGAAGGTGAAACATTATGGCATTCTCTTTTCCAACGGATGAAATGAAGAACGTACTGCCAGAGGACTTTGCGAGATTGGGTACTTCCGGCGGCGAAAGTGGGCAGTCTTTTGAGCGGTTGACTCGAACATTCAGCAACCATCAAATCATGATCTTGAGTTGGGGGTAACACCATGTTATAGGACGCGTACGCATCAAACCTTGCACGTCCCTTTTTAGCGACGGACATAGACGTAAAGACGGCCTGAGAGGAAGCGAATCTTCGTTGAGGCTTTGCCCTTTGCTGCCCATGCTGCATCGCGCCTCCTTCGTTGTGTTTAAGAACTTGCATGTGCATCTCCTCCACCACTTATAACTTAATGCTCCAAGCAGATATGCTTGGACCGCTATCATAGCGAATAAATGAAGCATAACTTGAAGAGACACTGCAGAAGTTCCGACTCAGAAGCTCGTTTTCACGTCTCGGTAGCATATTAGCCCATCCATCCAAAGCACTCTACATAGAAGGGGCTTGGGTTAACTCGAGGTGTAGGGGCGTGTCAAGTCAAATTTCAAACATGATATATCTGTATAGCCAAGGCAGCTGACGTTCTTCACAAAAGCCATGCCTTCAGTCTCTAAAGCTCATATCCCCAACTTGAAACAGACTCATTATTGGGACACAGTTATTTTCCTGGTCAGTCACCAGTGGACACTCAGGACCATAACTCGATGATATCGTATTGATCGGAAAACATGTCCTAGGTTGAAAGCACACTCTTCAAAGTACCTAAATATCACTTTGAGACAAGTTCAGAGGTCTTCCGGGACATGTTAATGGTTCCTTCGGGTGCTGAGGGTCCTGAAGGAACCAGTGACGCGAACCCGATCAGGTTAGACGGGGTTAAGGCAATCGATTTCAAGCGTCTGGTTGAGATACTGTATCCATCTACGTGAGTGTCCTTTTTCTCCTCCTTTTGAAAGCGCATCGATTGACTGAAATGCTAAGGACCACTCCGTGGAAAAAGGAAAATAAGTCAAAGGACGAGTGGCTGTCGATTCTGAGACTTTCCAATCTCTGGCGATTTTCGCGTCTGCGGAGTCTGGCAATCGAGGAGTTGACGAAACAGCAGCAAATGGATGCAGTCGAGCAAATCCTGCTGGGAAAAGAGTTCGCTGTCAGCCAATGGATCAGAGCTGGCTACAAAGGGGTCATCATGCGTAAAGAACCATTGTCGATGGATGAAGTAAAGCTGCTGGATTATGAGCCTGCGATTCGGGTTTTCCGTGCACGAGAAAGTGTGAACCAACGTATGCAAGGCTCAAACTGTCAAGGCCAATGCTCTCGTTGCCTCAGGGTCCAGCCTGTCGCAGTATCCATTTCTTCCAATTATTGCGGTGGTTGTGGTGTCTACAGTAGCTTCTCTCTATGCAGTGGGGGCGACGAAAGCAGTGTCCAATCAGTAGTGGATAAAGAGTTCGCGATTGAGATTTCGCAGGCTAGCAGCGATAGTGCGGCATATGAGGAGAATGACAACCGGCACTCTCAATCTTCCTAGTTTCTCTTGTAAAGTTGTACCATGTACATACTATGTAATGAACCTGTGTAAGTAGCAATATACGACGATAGTGTGACAAGGTGACGGCAATTTGACGGCTGTACAGAAAGACCTTGCAAACAAACATCAACTCAAATGCTGCTCTACTCGGCAATCCATTCAACATTCCATGAACAACCAGCCTTCCGTGAAGCTCAGCTGACTTGCTGATATAGGCCTCTGAATCTCCCACTTCACGCAGGTATTTTGGGCGAATGGATGTGCTAAGGTGTGATATATGAACAAAGCTTTATCGTTCCATACCATCATGACCACCGTGCTTCCAATCTCTCCAGTCGACGAGTCTACACTAGATGATTCTGCACCCCTTGTTTCGTTATCTTCGCCTCCGGCAATCACAACGGCTTCAAGATCTGAATTGCCCATAAGAGACACGGTTCATTACTGGGAGTCAGTTGTTCTTATGGTAAGCATTGTCGACCAATATCGAATATGTGAGCTCACTCTGAGCGTGCAGGTCGGCGAAGGGCAGTTCCAAGTTCCCCGTTACCATCTAGAAAAACATTCGCCTTACTTTCGGAGTCTTCTTGCATCTCGGGGCGAGCAAACTACTGAAAGTTGCGGTGACGCAGCACCAGTACGACTCGATGAAAGAGTCACCGCTAGTGAATTTGAGACCTTCCTGGATATGCTCTATCCTTCGTGAGTGATACAGCATCTTTAATTCTTTATCACAGAGGTTTTGTTCCAGTTACGTTCCAGTAGTCGAGCTGACTAGATCTCAAGAAGAATGGATGGCGATTTTGAAAATTTCCACTATAATGCAATTCTTTCGTATTCGTCAGCTTGCGATACAGGCCTTGACGTCAATGAATATCGACTCCTTCACTAGAATCAAGTTGGCCAGAGATTACTGCATACCTCAATGGTTACGGACGGGGTATGCTCAGTTGGTCAAGCAGCTTTCAACACTGACGGTGGATGAAGTCGAGTCCCTCGGATACCTCACTGCTATTCGTATCTTTAGAGTACGAGAGCAGATGGCCAAGATCCCATTCTGGAGCGGCAGTAGTGGTAACATTTTGTTCAGCACCAGTCATTGGGATGATGGTAAAGTTCGGGACGCAATTGAGGAGGAATTTATTGGCGAAATGGTTGAGGCAGATAAGCAAAGTACGGTATATGATACCATGCGATCTTTAGGGGAGGAGAGCAACACTTTTGAGCCTGCTAATGAGGTTCACGAGAAACTTACAGTGGCTCAGAAGTTTGCAGATACCACGAATACTTCTGAGCCTGCAAATGAGGTTCACAAAAACCTCACAGTGGCTCAGAAGTTTGCAGAAGCAATTCGATTGGCTCGGGAGATCAACATGGTTAAGGGGATGGATATGAGGGAGAGAGAGAAGGAGGGGATACTGAACAACCTGAGGAGGAGTGGGGATAAGTATTGGGGAGGTGAGTGATTCGAGGGTCTTTCCTTCTTTGCTTTGAAACTTTGAAGCTCATGCCAACGAGTTCAGGTTACATTCCCAGTGAACACTCTTTTGCTCTTGATGTATCACCATTGTCCACACATAAAGCAGCAGATGCTGTCGAAGAGAGGATGCTCTACCTTTTGAACCCTTTAGCTCAGCATAGTGGTGACGAAGGAGGGAAAGCTTTGGAGGTGACAATACCGAAGAAATTCAAGGGAGGACCCGTAAAGAATGCCGTCGGCAGGATGTTGGCTACGTACGTCTCTCTCTTCTGCCCCTTCTGTCCGAGTCGTTCGTTCATTCACATATCCTTTCCTTTCCATAGGCGCAACCTGACGAGCACCGATCATTATCTCAACCCGAGGATTATGATTATATCGCTGCCTCGAACTTGATACAAGCCATTTGTACCTTGAATGCTTTACCAGGGTTATCCTTTCCTCTCTCGACTTGCTACCCCAATACGGGAATATATTTGTGCAAGTGTCATTACTAGAGACATCAGGAGTGGGTGTGACATCAAGTGGCATATTCGTCTCTGCACCTCAAATCACTCGTGTCCAGCGCAGTTTAAAGAAGTTCCTGCTGAGTGAGCGCTTCGGATGTGCACCAGCTGACCCAGTAACTTGAACAGATTGTGGCCCTTGGTCTTTGTCGTTTGTACATGACCGGTATATAACTCTTCGCCCTACAAAGGTAGTGGCGCTGTGTACTTTCTTTTCCACTGCCTGAATAGAGTAGCAAGCAGTCGCAGTCACGCGGTCAGCCGTGCTTCCTTTATAGTATCAACATGGAAGGCAGATGACATTGGACATCCATGACGGACACGGGTGCCTCTACTTTTGCTCCCTCTGAGTCAACTTTCAGTGCCTCACTGACAGCTCTCAATGCCTCACTGACAGCCACTCCCTCGACCTCGCCTCAAGAAAGCATGACTTTTTCCACTGTTCAGTCTCCGAGAAGAAATGCACGTCATTACTGGGACTCAGTGGTACTCTTGGTGACATTGTCATTGTCTTCAACAGTCTAAAGGAGCTAATGAGCAAACAGGTTGGGGGCGAGCTGTTTAAGGTCCCACGTTACCATCTAGAGAAGGGATCATCGTTCTTTAGACATCTTCTTGCACCTCGGATCGAGCTAGCAGGGAGTGATGGTCGAGATGATGAGCAACCGATAAGACTTGATGAGATCGTCACGGTGACAGAATTTGAGACTTTCTTAGATATGCTCTACCCGCCGTGAGTACATCACCTGTCTGGATGACCTTCTTCACAACTGACGAGCACTTTTTTCTAGTCTTGTCCCAAGCAAGTCAATGCGATCCCAGGAAGAGTGGGCCGCTATATTGAAGCTGTCCACGTTGTGGAGGTTCCTGGAGATTCGTCAGCTGGCGATTCAGACTCTAACACTCATGAATTTAACTGCGTTCACCAGGATTAAACTGGCGCGAGATCACTTTGTCGCACAGTGGTTACGAACAGGGTATGCTGACCTGGTCAAGCAAGTTAACACGATGACGGTGGATGAAGTGGAGTCTGTTGGGTACCTCACTGCTATCCGTATCTTCCGAGTCAGGGAAGAGATGATCAAAAAACATTGGAGTGCGAGTAGCAGGGACCCATCTTTTAGTACTAGTCAGTGGGATAATGAGGAAGTCAGGAAAGCAGTTGAGGGGGAATTTGTTGGCGAGATGGTTGATGCGGACAAGCGAACAGCAACTTACAAGATTGATCAAATTAAACCGAACAGACCAAAGAACGCAGGGAAGAGGGGTCCTAAGCCTGGCTTTATATCTAGACCTGAATGAACATTGAGATTCCTAATACGGGTCGAATACGTCATTGTGGGCATACTTTTTGTAGTACCTCTTTTGTTCTCATTCAACATGCACGTCGTGTCTTCATCGAGCAGACAAATATGTGTGCCTACGAAGAACAAGCGGTACTATTGGGATACATTAATCTTCCTAGTACAGTCCTTTGCGCGCTGGTCTGAACCAAGACTGAGTGAAACCCGTTATACATAGGTCGAGGATGAATACTTCAACATACCTCGTTATCATTTGGAAAAAGGGTCCGAGTTCTTTGAAGCTATCTTCAGCCTTCCTGCTGGAGATCAGCTCTTAGAAGGAAATGTGGACGCCAACCCTATTAGACTCGATGGAATCACGACTCGTGTTGACTTCGAAAGATTTGTAGATTTGCTTTATCCTTCGTAAGTCAGCTGCGGAGTCCAGATGCACCCTCCGACACTAACCCTCTCCAATCCGTATGAACAGCAATAACACTCCTTGGAAGAGCTCTGATAAAACAAGAGACGAATGGGTCTCCATTCTTAAGTTGGCTACTCTGTGGAGATTTCCGAGTATTCGTCAAGCAGCAATAGAAAACCTCACGGCGATGAGTTTGGATCCACTCACCAATATCGCTCTTGGAAGGAAATATTCCGTCAGTCAGTGGCTTCGTGGTGGTTACAAGGAGCTCGTGATGCGAGTCTCTGATATCACGTTGAGCGAAGCAGAGGAGATTGGATATCCTTCTTCAATCCGCATTTTCCGTGTTCGCGAAGAAATGTGCAAGAAGCACTGGGGCTCGCGTCCATATGGTTCTAGCACATATTCCACAGCTCATTGGAGCAAAGAAGTTATTAGACAAGCAGTTGAAGAGGAGTTTAAAGACGAACTGAAGCAGGTGGACCAAGACGGTGTAGCATACGAAGCATGAGGAAAATTGCCACAAACAAACTGCTCTCTTGTATGTACCACTTGCATCTGAACAACCATATGTTTTATTTCTCCCTCTATACACGACTGTCATCCATCTCTTCTGTATACTACACCTGAATGCACCCAATGGACGATTCTGACAAAAAAAGACGAAGAAGAACGGATGACTTGTCGCTTCGTATTGCGCAATCTGGAACGCTTTAAGCGCCTTCCGGAGTACGTAGTTACTACTTCTACTAAGAGGTACATACAGATCTCTATGAGTAGAGGACAAGTAGAGGAGCCAAACATTTTTTGCATGGATCATCTAACTAGCGATGACCAGACACAATCAAGAAACTGGGGAATGGCTGTTGATACATTGGTGAGTACTGCTTCTACTGTACATATTGCTGGATGATACATAAGTTATGCTAGATATCGAGATGATTCATGAAGCTACTGCTACTCCGTTTGTGTCGTAAACTGCTCAAGTTTCTTCAGCATCAAAGATGGACATATCTAGGTTGTCGAGATTGTTGAGGTTGAGGGCGGGTGGTTCCTGAGCGTCAGCAGCCCGTTCCTCCTCTTGGTCTCCGGGTGCTGCGGGTAGTTCCTTCACGCTCGTTTCTTTCGTACCGAAAGTCGTCTCATCTGCCTTCACAGCATCTGCTGCTGATGATGCATCCTCCTTACTTGGTTCTTCCGCCTTTGGGTCTTGTGTCGGTTCTCCCGGAATCACTACACGAAGCTCTGGGCGTTTGGTCGTCCCCTTGCCACTCTCCTGCTCCTGGTCTTTAGAACACGCGTCAGCACCTTCGCTGTCTGCTGTTTCTCCTTTCCCAGAGGTAAGACCACTTTGGTCCTCAGTACTTCCGGAGGCCTCGTCTTCAACAGAGTTTGGCCGGGCTTGAGGTTGTGTATCCGCACCCTCCTCCTTCAACGATTGAATTGACCGCGCTGCTTCTTCACGTGCGCCGGTCTGCTCATCAGCATCAGCTGTGAGAGCAGTGGGCTCCTTGGCATCGCTCTCCGCCTCATCTGAGGTTGGCTGGACCTCTGTTGCCGGGTCATGGTCAGCATTGAGATCTGCCCATGGGTCGTCAACGAGCTCCTCCGTATGCTCGACAGGATCGTGGTTCTCTGGCATTTTTCGTGTGGCTTCTTTCTCCGACTCTTCAACAGCCATCACGGTCTGATCTTCTGGTGGCGATACGTCAACACTAGGATTGGGGTTGTCTGCATCGGTATTCGCTGCCTCGCCAGAAGGATTTGGTGGAGAAGATACAGAGATTTCCCTTGCGGACTGGCTAGGAGCATCCTGTGCTTCTTTTGCCTCTTCCACGACGGTGTTCCCAGGATTGATGATTTTATGTGTAGAACCGTCTTCCTCTCCTTCCATGGTAGAAGGATCTACTGGAGAGGACACAGGGATTTCCGAAGCGGTCTGGCAAGAAGTGTCCTGCTCCTCTTTCGCCTTTGCTACCACAGCGACACCGATATCGACATCAGAGGGTGCTGAGACGTCCACTTCGTACGGACCAACAGCGGCTTCGGGACCTGGTTCACTGCCTGCTGCCTTTACATCATCTCCAGCGTCGCGTGGTGATTCTGCATTCCCCGGATTGGTTGTATTTTCCATTGGTGTAATGCCCTCCGCGCCATCCTCAGTGGAATCCAGTTTCGCTTCATCTACCGTGCCATCTTGGGTCTCTGTCGCTGGCTGGGCAGCAGCTTCTCCCTCGCCTATGATCATATCCGTGGCGTGATCCTCTTCAGCTTTATCGGGTGTCGATCCCATCGTGACATCCAGCTGTGCTCCAGAATCAGCTCCCTCTACATCCTGCGAAAGTTGTTCTGTGTCGCCCAGCGGTCCCCCAAAGTCAACCACCTCTACGTTCTCCATATGTCGCGTTGCATCGTCCAGTGGTGCTTTAGAATCGGCCATGGTTTCCGGTGTTTGAGCCGTGGATTTGGAAGCGTCGTTCAGCGATACTGTTGCTGGTACCTCCTTGGTATCAGCAGTGTCTGAATGAGATATTCCGGCCACTTCAGCTACCCCCGTTTCCTGCGAAGACTCGATCGCAAATGAAACTACCCGAGCCGCCTCCAGGTCTTCCGTCTGACTAGCGTCGGCTAGAGCAGTATCGTCCGTCTCCTGAGTAATTGAAGGATCAACGCCATGATCGTCGCCCACCAACTCGGCAGCAGCATCCAGCACTGCTTCGGCTACGCCCGTGACGTCATGAACATCTATGTGATCATCGTCGATGTCGTGAACCGGCACCATCTCGTCAATCCGTTCCCAAGAGTCCTCTAGATCGTCATTCGGGCCAGGACTGTTATTACTGCGCTTGTCATAAATAGTCTCGTACTCGTTTTCTCCAACTCTCGGACTCGATGAACTGCTATGGCTATCAACAGCAGTGTGCTCCTCAGCATCCTCCTCTTCCTCCCAAGTCACATCACTGAGCAAATCATCCTCCTCATCAATTGCCTCCCTGTTTTCCCCTTCGTGGTCCTCTTTTTGAAGGAGTTCTCGGAGTGCCGGGTGTTGTAGGGGCTTCATCGACACCCGGAGTGGTGAAGGAGAGATTGGTTGACTTGGCGTCCTCGGGGGTGTCTTTACTGATTGAAAAGAGTTTAGAGGAATCGCTGACGCTGGAAGGGGGGATAACACTTGGGCTCTCGACTTCATGCAACGAGTCTGTAAAAAACAAAGATGGAGAACGCAGTCAGCAAACGAGAATGCCTTTGAGAAGGAGCTGGATCACCAATCCACCTGTATGGTTTATACCGGATGGAAACATCTGGAATGTCTGGAATGCACCAGTGCCAGCATTGGCACTATCCACCGGCGAAGTCAAGCTATCCTGTTCTGGAAGCTCAAACAAGCCCTTGACGATATCCTGTAATTCCACTGGAGAAGCCGTGACTGGAGAGTGTATCCCGCTTGGTGTCCGCGTCGCGCGTACGGATTCACGAGCTCTGAAAATCTTGACGGTTGTTTCCAACCCAAGATCTGTGCACTCTTGAATCGTCAACGGGGTCTCTCGTTCGCATACGGCAGTGTATTGTCGCATGAGGAGTCGCCTGTCGATGTCGTACTTGTGATAAATCACAATCTTGTCGACGTCTGGAATGTGCAGCTTCTCTAGTTCGCGCACGCAGAGACTTTTCACCTCTTGGAAACCCCACTTGTAGGCTAAATCCAAGATGACTACCCAGTCTGCTATCGAGGCGTCGTAAAGGGAATATCTCCTGGAATTTGGGGTTTTGGGTCAGATATCTGTCGTAATGACGGTTTGGGGGGATGAAGGCTTACGGATTGTAGAAGACCCATAGGAACTTTGCAAAATCTGCGCTCCTTACATCGTCAAGAATAATTGCCGTCGTTATTGATGCACCTTGTCGAGGAGCCCCTGGTGCAGCAGGAACAGCCAGCTGTGCCTTGAAGTACGGTGACTCCCTTTCGAAGAAATACCGGTGGACCCGGAAATGTTCTTGCTCGATCTACCAGAACCCCGATCATTTAGCCGACGCTGCTGGTTCAGGAACGAAGGACGCACCAAGAAGAACAGATCTCCTCCGTTCAGAAAATACTTCTCGTTCCTCCTCAACGAAGCGAACCCTGACCCTTGCGCTGAATCAGGAGGAGAAGGCGATTGATATGGGTACATATTGAGGAAGATCTCTGCGCGCTGACCAAAGGATGTCAAGTACAAGCGAGACTCAGATATAGGTTGTGGGGATGTGGAACGAGAAAAGATCTTGCTTATGCTTTCTTTTGAATCCAGCGTAGTCGTAGAGGTCCGTCTACGCATGTAGGACGCATGTTTTCGACGGCTTTTATGGCCTTCATGCGTTTCGTTCGATCATTCATTAATTACTTATTGTCGCCCGCGAGGAAATGGTCGGATGTCGCATGTTTGTTTATTGATGCTGTACAGAGTGGAGAGTCGAGACCAATGACGGTCAGTCACATTCTGTAGAAGTTGAGACGCTGTGCTGTACCACGTCGAGGTTAGGTGATCTTTCGTGCAGTTGGTCAGCTCCCAATTGCACTATATGTTGACTGTATGTCTTCCAATTGTACACGCGTATGAACCATGTCATTCAAGAAGCAGTCGTAGATTTACATGAGATCAATCGAAATGTTCGTCATCTTCACCTGGAGCAATGGTTTTCCGCCAAGACCCAGGAAAAGGTGGAGTAGAGACAGTTGAAAGCGTCCAGCCTCCTCTTTCCCCGACCCTCATTCTCCTCAAACTACGACAAGACCCAGTCTCTGACTCAGCCTCTGGTTCTACTCTTTCAACGACGACCTCTTCAGACTGCCGAAGATTCTGTTCCGGAATGACTGTTTCCTCGGACGTGTCTGTGAGTCAGTTAAATGTCTCGCTGTTAGTTTATGTGTAACCTTAGGTTTCAATATGTAAATAGGAAAAGAATGTAGAGTCTCATACCTTCACGAAGATTTTGTGGATCACCATCGACCTCGGTATCATGTGTGTGTTCCGATACGCTACGTTGAGTGGACACTTCCGTTACGGTGTCCAACATGCCGTTGTTCTCCTCTTCCCGATGACTTGGAGGCAACGGACGAGGCTTTCGAATTCGTGCGGGCATCTTCGCGTTTGCGAGTGCTTCCTGATACGCTGCCGCCTGCCAAAACAAGTATGGAAAATAACGTTAGCACATCATCACCATAGCAAAGAAGAAAGCATCACCCATGCGGCAAGGGGGATGCTCTTACGATTTTCGCTATTCAACGTGAAATCCTTCATGAGGTCGTGAAGCGTCACAAGAACATCATTTTCGTCGAGGTCGCGGGGTAATGGGCTTTTGGTCCCATCAGCTGTGGAGGAACGGAGTCTTTCTCTGGCTTGGAAGATGAAAACTGCGGCTTGGGTTCCTAGTTTTTCCGTTTCCGCTAAACTGAGAGTTGTTGATCGAGCACAGAGCTCCATGTAGAGAGGCATGAGGTGTTCTTCGTCGACGCTGTTTTCACGGTATAGGACGATACGGTCCACAGTCTCCATGTCCATTTGTTGGAGTTCTCGCAGAGCAGCTTGTTTGATCTGGGGAAATTTTAATCGACATGCAACGCGAAGGATGGCGACCCTAGGAAGATTATGAGTTGGCCTGTTATCATTTTTTATGAACTACACCAGCAACGCACCATTCTTCCAGAGAACCTTCATATATCGTGTATATCCTGTAGGGAGGTCATTTATCGGGATATTTTGGTCGTAGGTGCCACGTACGGGTTGTATATCACCCAAAGAAACTGCTCAAGCTCTTCCGTCGAAATATCCGGTAGCATAATGGGGACCTCCGGGGCACTCCCAATGTGTTTCTTCCCCGGGGGTGGTGGTCTCTTCAACAACTCCTGGAATTTTGGCGACTCTCGCTCGAAGAAGTACCGGTGTACTCTGAAGAGATTATCGTCGGTCTTGAGGAAACTGAGTACCTACACCGATAGATACTGAAGTTGATACACACCTGGAGATACAGATCACCCCCATTCAAGTAGTACTGCTCGTTTCTTGGGACAATACGACCTCTGTGAGCGTCGGCCATAGTAGCGAAGTGGAAGAACGGCGAAGAAGGATGGATGTCATTTAAAGATGGGGGGTGCACGTGTATACGGATATCGCACGCTGAATAGGATTACACGTATCCGTTGACCTTCGTGAATTGAGGTGCGGTCTGGTGCGGTCTGGTGCAGTTCAGAGGAAGTACTTTACGTGGGAGGAAACGGTAGCAATATTGCCAATCGAAGTCGAATTGGTGGGAGTAGAATTACAAGCATGTAAGTATATACAGCAAGATGGTATTTACAGTAAGATTACAGCGAATTTACAGCTTGTCCAAAATATAGCTGCGGCAAGAACGGAAGTATAGGACTCGATGATGTTACAGGCCAATTGCTGTGTGTGTGCGTGTGTGTGTGTGTAGAACCGGTCAGTGAATGGCACCAATGACATTAAGAGGGACTAACCAAGATAAGACGCTAATGTATTCCATTCATTCTCGGAGTCAGAGGCGACGATGCACTGACTTCTAGAGGTGCAGTGCGAGGGAAATCCACCAGCAGACTCTCAACAACCTTCCCCGCATCGTCTAGCCCCACGCCAGTACGCAATGGATTGATGCCATTGATGAAATCAGCCGGTAAAGTTCTTAGTCGTTCTCGGGCCTGGAGGATCATCACAGCCGTCGGGTACCCAAGCCTCAGAATCTCTTGTGGCGTGATAAAGGCCTCCCTAGCCACCAGCGCGTTGTATAAGGGAAGAATGAGCGCGATTTCAACATCTTGTTCTTGGTAGATGAGGATGCGCTCCACGAGATCGATGTCCTTCCCTTCCAGCTCCCGTATCGCCAGTTCTCGCACTGCTGGAAAATCCCATCGGTTGGCAAATCGTAGAATCCTGGCCCACGTCGCGACAGGCGCGTCATATATCGAGTAAGACCTGCAATGATTATGCGAAACGGATTATGAGAAACACCGAAACCGCATGATGAATCAAAAGGTACACGCACTCGTTATAGAATACCCATAAAAACTCTTCAAAATGCGCCGCTGTAGTATTGTGAATAAAAAGAGGTGTCGCAGAGGAACTCCCTAACGTTCCATTCAACGTCGTTTGCGACAGGGCGTTTTTAAACTTGGAAGACTCCCTCGTGAAGAAGTAGGAGTGAATACGAAATTGGGTGTCGTCTACCTGCAGGTTATGAAGAGGGAGAGGGAGATAGGGAGTGATCATGATCGAGGTTTCATTAATACTGCAGAACGTGAAATGAAGAGTAGATCATAGGCACACGCACCACGACATAGAGGTCTCCACCCGGAATATGATACTTGATAGATCTTCGAAGAGGATGGATAGGGCCATCGGTGCCAGAACCGTTGAGGTTCAGATGGTGTCCATTGACACCGTTGACACCGTTGACACCGTTACTTTTAATCTGGCCAGGCATTTCGTGGAACTTGGTGTGCGAGTAGAAGGGTATAGAGAACTATGGCGGTAGAGTGGCAACTGGGCACTTGAAGGGACGAGGGTGTCGTTGTTATCGGTGTTTAAGGACTCAATCCTACAGCTACACGTGTAGTTCATGCTGCGTAACGTCCGAATCCTAAGATATGTCAAAGCAGTGAAAGATGTGAAGTTAAGATGAAGATGTAGATGAGATGCGATACCATGAGATAAATGATCTTCTAACGAAGAATGGAACTTGGGGAATAGAATGCTGGAAAATTAAAAGACTGAAGCATGGCCGCGATGGAAACCGCGTACGCAATATGTACGTGCCTTTGGAGAGCTTATGTGCTATTGGATCATGTATGATGGATGATGTCGGAATTTTGTCTTGTGTCTTCGACCACGACTAGTAAGACGTATCGATGAACTTTGTTATTGAGGATCCAAGGACAGGCTTTGTCAGAACGTGATAGGAGTTTACCTACGAGGAAAGGTTCCGTCGAGAATCTTTTAAATCAGGTGGAAGGTCGACAGGAGAAGGTCCGCATCAGACGGCGTGTCAAGATAGAGGGTAGCCTCGAGGGCATACAGCATCTGGCGCGCACTACGAGACAAGGGTACATTCGGAGAAACAACTGTTTACAAATTTGGACCATAGAATCGATACAAAGGAGAGTCCGTATAAGTACAACAGGACACGTCAAGCTAGACAACGCACGGTGGTAAGTTACAGTACGATGATACACGGGTTAACAACACCCACCTATCATGATCAATATCTATCCCTATCGGTCAGCGCTCCTGTTGGCACTATGTGAAGAGCCCCTCGCAGTAGTTGCTTGGAGCACCCTCTCAAAGTCCTCAAAGGTCTGTTTCCCAAGAATAGCGAACACGACACGGTCAAACGAATTCTTGAAGCGCGCATCCTTGACGGTCAACAATTCAGCCCATATCTTCGCAACCACATCCACGTTATTCTGAAAGACCCCTGTCCCAAAACTTCCCAAAACCAGATTCCGCACTCCATGCATCTCGTAGAGATACAGTATCCTCGCCATCCTTTCCTTCATCTGAGAATTGATTCTTGCCTCTATCGATTCGGGTGTAAACATGTTCTTCGACTTTTGCCTGACCACCCCAGCATTGACCGCCGGACTCGTCAGCACGTCCGCTTCAAGAGGCTCTACCCATTCGCCTCGGTCATTCCGGAAGAACACCACGCCAGGAGAATAGATCATTGCATGCGAATAGTATCCACTCTTCGGATCCTTCTGATGAAGAGTGTAGAACTTATGACCTTGGTCGGTCATAAGAGAAGGATATAGGGAAGACGAACGCGCTAAAGACTCTTCTTGAGCTTGTGCACCGTTCAAGAAACCACCACCCGGTTTCGTGGCCGAAGCAAAGTTCAGAATGCCGATTTTCCCAGCTGGTCCTGGTTGAGACATCGAATGGATATATCGGGCACCTTCGAGGGTGGAGACTTCGACGATGGAGATGAGGGTTTGAGTATTGGGAACTCGTACAGGTGGTGTGACTTTAGACCATGATGAGAGTAGAGAATCTGGGGCGTAGTATTTCGTGCTGCGTCGCATGGCTTCTACTTTGGCATGTAGGGGGTGTGTGCTACCATTGAGAACGTATGAACCAGTGTTGAGAACTACCAGAGTCCCTTCTGTTATCTCTTTGAGACGTGTACGAGCAGCGCTGGGTTTTGACATTGTGGTATGGTGTAGAAGGGAGATTTGGACATGACAGACCTAATAAAGGGCATTGGAACCGGTATGACCGACCATGACTTGCCAGCGCTGCACAGACATTACGGATCCGCGGATGATAATTCTATTATTCTACGTGGTATTCTACGTGGTTTTTATAGGACCCTGCCTCCAACGACCATCAACAGCAGGTACAGGGCTATTAAGCAGAGCCTCGGACGCTAAACCCCCTTTCCAATGTTTTAGAATAGCATCTCGGACTTCATACACTGACGAGACCTTTTGTCCATCAATCAATGCACCGTCCAAGTTCAAAAGCCAATTCCTACGTTCTCCTTCCACTGTCAAAACCATTTCCGAGTCGTCCCTTCCCTTCTCTAGCAAACATTTCTCCAGAGGAAACGCGAGACCTCTGTTCTTGAAGTGGCCAACAGACTGAATGAAGATTCGCCGTTCAGCTGGATGTACCAAAGATGGCGATGGCGCTGGCGCTGACACTTTTGGTCTTGTTTTTGCTTTTGTTTTGAGATTGGGATTGACATTGTTGACATTGACCAATCGAGGAAAGACGTCCAACGTTTTTATGTACCGAATCCTGAGTGCGAACAAAACAGTCGCTACACCCACGCCTCCTCCAAAGAAGATTCCGCATAGTCCGGCTCGTTGCCATACAGGACGGAGGACATATTGTTCTGGAGATAGAGGCACATCTTTGTCTTTCTTGGAATCCGATTCATCCTTAATGGGTTCGGACCAATGCTTCCAAGTAAGGTCCATGGCTGATGCACTATAAGTAGCCGAAAAGAGATGAGGAAACATATAAAGAGAGGGAAAGTTCATCGTACGTCATGAACAAATTACAGGCTAGCAGTCCCAAGGCATATCTTGACCACCAAGGTGCACGTACTTGAAATAAAGCTGGTCTTGGTTCTGCAGATTTTTGCTTGAGAAATCCAATGGGAAGAAGAGTTCCTTGCTCTCACCTGTGTAGACATGGGATGTCCCACCTGGTCGGTAAAATCTCAAGACATTACGAGCAGCTGAAGACAGACCCTGCATAGATGGTGGTGGTAAGATACAACACGTGACGTGGCCGAGTCGCGTCGCGTTCGCTGGCACCCGCGTCCAACTGGTGACCGGTGAACTAGTAACTACAACTCGCAATTTTACATACTGTACAGCTACACAATACAACATTTTAATGCAGTGATTTACTTCAAGAAAGCTCCATTCGTCTCCTCCAGAAGCAATTCGTATTCCGATTGGAACTACCAGAAGAAAGAAGAAAGGTCAGTTAATCCAGCTCGATTTTCAGACGATGACAACGACATACGCTAAAGTACAAGAACTCCGGATCAGATTCCACCTCAGCATTGAAAGCAGCATCTTCATCGCTAATGATTCTTTTGGGAATACCATTTGCAGCAGCAGCTTCAGCCAAAAGTTGAAGATGACATTGCTTTTCGAGGAGACTGAACAGATAGGCAGCTTCATCGACGGTGTTTCCCACTGTGGAGCCAATAATGAGCTCAATGGGACCCTCAACTACAGCGAAACTCGGACATACAAGTCAACAACCCATGGTTCTGCAAGATACAAGCCTTATTCTTGGGTCCAAGAGCCGCAGCAATATTGTTTCCTTCATCATCAGCCAGGACAATTCCACCGTAGGATGCATACGTGCTCAAGTTGTTGTAAAATATACATCCGTCCTGTTGAAGACATTCGATTGGACGACCAAAAACGGACCAGGTTTTACCATAGATGGAGTGACAGTGAGCCGCCGCGACGATGTCTGGACGAGCTCGGTGGATAGCGGTATCTGAGATGGCGGAGCAAGAACGAGCGTCAGAGAAAGATGGTCTACCGCCAGATACAAAGCACGTAAGGAGCTCACGTATGTAGTACCCAGCCATATTGACCGTATACTGAGCGCCATGAGGAGAAACATATCCATCGGGACCCATGAGAACGAGTTTGTTTTTCTGGAACAGATATCGCATGTCACCAACTTGGGAAGAAGCAGCGACTTCTGAGTTTCCTTACCGTCATAGAGGAAAAATGGACACCGAACGGATTCATCCTGGACTCATAATTATTACTGAGAACTTTAGAATTCGTATAAACACGCAAAGACGTACCAGTAGTGGTCAGGAAGTACAGGATCCCTAGGTGGATGTCATGGCGAAGTCCTTTGACAACAAAGGATGAAGACTTACCTGACGGTAATATGCCCAGCTGTACCCTCTCCAAACCCTAGTTTACCCCAGTAGCGGAAAACCGCGGCCATGTGCTCCTAGCGTCCATGTACAGTCGCGGTCAGTAATGATTGACTTGGGTATTTGGAAGATGTATTACTTTGATCCATTCACGCTCAGCGTATTTGCTTTCGAATTTAGGGATTCCAGTCGTCACAACCTTGCCTGCCTTGTCACCACGCCATGTTCGGTCCAAAGGTTTGACAGGGGTAACTTGCTTGGGTATCGCTGGCTGGTTCTCAGCGCCGTTTTGACCGTTGGTCGCAGTCGCAGTGGGAGACATCTCGATAGTAGCTGAGCAGGGTACTATGTGGTTGGGGCCAATCGTTGCAGCTTCATATGATCGGCTTTATATACTCGAAGAGTAATTGGCCATGGCCAGCAGCTGACTGCCTATGACCTATAACTGCTTACTATTTCACAATGCCACGATCTTATTTACAGGTAGCTCTGATCTGCTGACCTAGAAGAATTACAGATGATGAGTGAACGTGGAATGACCTCCGAATAAACGAACTGTATCAACCATTTCCTTATTTCCTCTGAGGCTTTGGAACTTCTTCCAAGGTCCGTGGCTGATGCGCTATAAGTAGCCATAAAGAGATGAGGAAACATATATTGAGAGGGAAAGTTCATCGTACGTCATGAACAAATCACAGGCTTGCAGGCCCAAGGCATACCAAGGTGAACGTACTTGGAATAAAGGTGGTCTTGGTTCTGCAGATTTTTTGCTTGAGAAGTCCAATGGAAAGAAACCCAGCACTCTGGCTCACCTGTATAGAAGTGGGATGTCCCACCTGGCCGGTAAAATCTCAAGACATTGCGAGCAGCTGAAGACAGACCCTGCATAGGCGGGTGAAGATTCTTGAAAGATTAGATGGTAGTGGTAAGATACAACACGTGACGTGGCCGAGTCGCTTCGCTGCGCACCCGCGTCTATTGGTGACCTGGTAACTACAACTCGCAATTTTACATGTCGTACAGCTACACAATACAACATTTTAATGCAGTTATTTACTTCAAGAAAGCTCCATTCGTCTCCTCCAGAAGCAATTCGTATTCTGATTGGAACTACCAGAAGTTCAAGAAAGAAGAAAGGTTAGTTAATCTAGCTCGATTTTCAGACTGACAACGACATACGCCCAAGTACAAGACCTCCGAATCAGATGCCACCTCAGCATTGAAAGCAGCGTCTTCATCACTAATAATTCTTTTGGGAATACCGTTTGCAGCAGCAGCTTCAGCCAAAAGTTGAAGATGACATTGCTTTTCGAGGGCACTGAACAGGTAGGCAGCTTCATCAACGGTGTTCCCCACTGTGGAGCCAATAATGAGTTCAATGGGACCCTCAACTACAGCGAAACTCGGACATACAAGTCAACAACCCATGGTTCTGCAAGATACAAGCCTTATTCTTGGGTCCAAGAGCCGCAGCAATATTGTTTCCTTCATCATCAGCCAGGACAATTCCACCGTAGGATGCATACGTGCTCAAGTTGTTGTAAAATATACATCCGTCCTGTTGAAGACATTCGATTGGACGACCAAAAACGGACCAGGTCTTACCATAGATGGAGTGACAGTGAGCTGCCGCAGCGATGTCTGGTCGAGCTCGGTGAATAGCGGTATCTGTGGAATTCGGAGACGGCGGAGCGAGAGCGAGCGTCAGAGAAAGATAGTCTACCACCAGATACAAAGCAGGTAAGGAGCTCACGGATGTAGTACCCAGCTATATTGACTGTATACTGAGCGCCATGAGGAGAAACATATCCATCGGGACCCATGAGAACGAGTTTATTTTTCTGGAACAGATATTGCATGTCACCAACTTGGGGAAGAAGCAGCGACTTCTGAGTTTCCTCACCGTCATAGAGGAGAAATGGACACCGAGCGGATTCATCCTGGGCTCATGATTATTGTTGAGAACTTTAGAATTCGTATAAACACACAAAGACGTACCAGTAGTGGTCAGGAAGTACAGGATCCCTAGGTGGATGTCATGGCGAAGTCCTTTGACAGCAAAGGATGAAGACTTACCTGACAGTAATATGTCCAGCTATACCCTCTCCAAACCCTAGTTTACCCCAGTAGCGGAAAACCGCAGCCATGTGCTCCTAGTGTCCATGTACAGCCGCGGTCAGTAATTGACTTGGGTATTTCAAGTTGGAAGATGTATCACTTTGATCCATTCACGCTCAGCGTACTTGCTTTGGAATTTAGGGATTCCAGTCGTCACAACCTTGCCTGCCTTGTCACCACGCCAAATTCGGTCCAAAGGTTTGACAGAGGTAACTTGCTTGGGTACCGCTGGCTGGTTCTCAACGCCGTTGTTAGTCGCAGTCGCAGTGGGAGACATCTCAATAGTAGCTGAGCAGGGTACTATGTGGTTGGGGCCAATCGTTGCAGCTTCATATGATCGGCTTTATATACTCGAAGAGTGATTGGTCATTCCCAGATTGCAGCTGACTGACTATGACTGCTTACATTTCACAAGAAGCGACGATCTTATTTACAGGGTAGATAGCTCTGATCTGCTGACCTAGAAGAATTACAGATGAGTGAACGTGAAATGAGCTCCGAACAACGAACAGTATCAACCATTTCCTTATTTCTTCTGAGGCTTTGGAACTTCGACTTTGAACGTCTCGCAGACAGCTTTCTGCACATCTTCTGGCTTTTTCCTTCCCCATTTCTCCAAACTTTCACGAACGGTGAAGATTTTCACCGTTGCCTCGATGCCCAACCGCTTCGCTTCCTCGACAGTCAGGGGGCCGGCACGAGAACACAGGGCTATATATGCTTCATATGCCCACTGAGCATCAAAGTTGTTCTTTTGCTGAAATTCCACTTTCTCAATGGGGTCCAGATCCATTCCGGAGAGTTCACGGGATGCCATGTTCTTGACATCGTTAATTTCCCATTTCGTGCACAAATCAAGAATGGCCATCCAGTCTTTTGCGGTTTTGGCTTTCAACTGCCCGAGAACACTGGATAACAACGATGGTGGTCAAAATGTGGCCGGAGATGAGGGACAGGAATTACAGTGGGTAAATGATCCATAGAAGACGCTCAAAATCTTCACTCTTGGTGTCCAAGACGAGAATAGGATGGTCGTCATCAGACCCTGACTTCCCATGATCTTTCTCTTCCTGTATTTTGGTAGCTTCGAAGAATTTGGAGTGTCTTCGCAAGGGGCCATCCCATACCCTGAACAGGGTGTCTTCTACCTGTGTTGGCGGGACGTCAGTTGGGTCTGGTCTTTTAAATTATAGAACAGTGAGAGTATACCTGTATGACCACATTACCATCTTCAAAGTAGTAATCCTCATGCCTCTTCGGGGCTTCGTATTTGGGAGGGTCAGACTTGGACACGGCAGTCATATCTGGGGAGAAGCCAAGATATTGCTAGGGTTTATAACGGTGATCGGTGAATAACAACATCGCCCATAACTGTCAACGGGCTAGACGTCAAAAGCGCTGAGTAGACGTGACTTGGGGTGACAGACAGACAGACATGAAAGACAAATATCATAGAAACGGTGCTTGACTGCCAGGAACCTATTGGTCGTGATAGTTGAGAGCAAAGAATTACCAACCCTAAAATAGAAAGAAATGTCTTCTGCTTACGCCCATCCGCATCCTCGCCTAGTATCCTCTGTCGCCTCCGCTGCCTCCTCGCCAACAGCATCCTCCAGTCGGTTTTCTCTACCCTCTGCTGCCACTTTAGTCAACGCCTCCAAATCTGGTGCCGGGCACAGACCCAACATCTATGATCGCAACCTCAACAAAACTCGAGTAGCTGAAGTCTCGGGCTCTGCATTCAGTTTCCTTTTCTCAGAAGTGGTGCAGTATACACAGAAGAGAGTCAGTGGTATAAATGATCTCGAACGAAGGTGCGCAAGGCTTGTCTCTCCTTGCGATTCAAATCTCATCTCCGATTTAGGCTGAACACCCTTGGTTATCGCGTTGGAATACGCGTCCTTGAACTGATGATATGGCGTGCCGAATCTTCATCCAAGATGCCTAAGCGAGAGATTCGACTTTTACCTGCTCTCATGTCAATACATACCCATGTATGGCGGGCCGTCTTTGGTCGTCCTGCGGATGCGCTAGAAAAGAGCGTTGAGAACGCGGATGAATGTCAGGATCTTGATTCTCTTGCTCGATAGAGACATTGACTGTTAGGCAGACATGATTATCGACAATGACCCTCTTATTGAGAGGCATATCTCGGTGCCCAAGGACCTCTCACAACTCAGTTGCTCGTCATTTACCGCTGGGATTGTTGAGGCTGTACTGGATGGCTTGGGTCTGGTATGTCTGTCATCGCAATTTTTCGCATTATAAGGCTCATGAGCACCGGCTTTGCTTTACAGCCAGCGCGCGTTACTGCTCACAGCACTCCGACTGCTCAGTTTCCTTCACGGACCACCATCCTCGTCAAACTGGAGAAGTCGGTTCTAGAGAGGGAGGATCTGCTGAAGTGATGCTGCTTATGCTTTGATACCACGTCTATCTCCATACATCCCATGTCTGCGTTATTGCCGACATAGGATGCTTTATTAGGGCCAGAACTTTTGTGTTCAGCCTTCCAGTTGGGCTTTGGTCACGACGGTCTGTGAACGGAAGCTGGGATGTTGCGTACTTCGTTTATCGTGGTATGCATTATGAAGATAGAGATGTAGCACCGGTGGACTGACACTCTAAACCATGGATGCGTTTGGCCATGGCTCATCAGAACTTCCGCGAGAGAATTACTTTGACAATGACAGTCCAAACTCATCCGATCCGATTAGCTATACACTACATAGATGAAACCCCTCCAGAATCTAGCTCTCTTCTACCTTCACCTTGACATTATCCATCGTTGGCGAAGTTGCCTGGTCATCCTTCTCTGATCTCACCTCGACACAATCCTTTGTCGATGAAGTCGTCTGGTCTCTCTGCTCTGACTTTACTTCGTCGCTATCCTTTATCGGTGTATTCACCTGATGGTCCTGCTCTGCTTTGATTTTGACACCATCCTCCGTCGACTCGGACAAAGTCACTTGCTTGTCTTCGTGCCCATCAATATCCTTCAGGGTCTGCTCTGATTTAACTTTGACATCATTATTTGTCAATTGGTCATCCATGCTTTCATGGCTATGAGTTCTCGTTAGGAAATCCTGCTTACAGAAAGACAAAAGTGACACCTACTTGAGAGCAGAAGCAGCCTGCATCGACCCTTTCCCAGTTCCTTGTCCAGGCCTTGTGAAGCTCTGTACAACGCACTTTAACCCAGTTTTGTCGACGTCCCGGTAGATATGGTGTAATCGGTAGTGTAAAAGCTGTTCAAAGCTATCAGCTGAATCTCTAGCGCACTGGCAGCCACTAGCCACTCACTGCATCGCGCCACTTCAAATCAGTTGATTTACACTCTACATCTGCGCCTGACCAGGACGCGTATGTATGCATACACTTGATGATAGGGTTCAGCTCATCCAATTCATTCAAAGTCGTCGTGCTAGGAGACGCTCCGCAGGTCTTGATAAGACTCTGGATGTTCCTCGAACCTATCTTCCAAACAGACAGGCACTCATACTGGTTCCATCGACAAATCCTAAGTACAACGCAAGGATCAAACTCGGCAAGAACTTCATCCATTGGTTTTTCTTCACCCCAGTAGGAATAGTAGCTCTGGTTTGAGAATAAGCAACTGTGCTCCAAGACATCGGGGTACCAAAGCATGTTCCTGCAGCGATTGCATTCCATAACAGCACAAGCCAAATCGAGGATGTCGGCGGACTCGGGCTTCACCTTGGTTATGGTCCGTTGAATGAGCGCTTGGACTTCAGCTTTCTTCGCCTTCGCCCAGGTCTGTGCGAAACTGGGATCCACCTTGGCAGCCAAGATCGCAGTGAACTCGTTTTCCTGTAGAGGTTCTGTCAAAGGAGTCTTCACCAATAAACCACTGAATATTCCCGTTTGAATAACATCGGCGAGGGGTGGCCATACAACGCCAGGAATTGGAGTTTGAGCAGCGACATATTGCTTGTAAGCATCCTGCGTCGTCTTGCATCGGTCCACGAGGGATTCCTTGCAGAGATTTTCTTCCCATCTTTCTTTTTCGGCTTCCATCATGTCAACGAATTTGGGAAGGATATTCTCCCATTCTAGGGATAACGAAAGTCATTCATAAGCAACCTGGTAACTTTTGATGGTTAGAAGAGTTGACAAAGTACTGACCTTCGTCGGTCAGTGGTGTAGGGAGGCGGACAAGTCGATGAGTTGAGAAAAATGTCTGTGGAGCCCGAGCACGCTCGACCTCTGGACCCCATCCAATAGCCGTCAGTCTCTTTTCGATGCTGATGGAGATTTATCAAGCACTGAACGAGCAGTAGGAGAGAAACAACACCGACTCTTTTTTACGTTCCTGCTTTCGTTTTTCCACTTGCTGGGCCTGCTTCTCCAGGTGCATTTCATGCCAGGCTTCGCAGAGTGCGACGTGCTGGTAATGAGTGAAGGTCAGGCTGAGTATCTGATGATAAACGTGTACTATCTGAAAACCTACCTTCATAAACTCCTTAGTTCTATCCATCACCGACACAGCCCAAGGTTTCAACAAAGATTCATCCTTTTCAGCAATGATGTCTTCATATTCGAAAAATACTTGATCAAAATACAACGCAGAAAAGAGAGGTTCGCTCTGTTTAGTGTGTTGCCAAGGACGGCCGCGGCCTTTTGCGCCTGATACAAATTTTGAGTACTTGGCTAGCATGTACATCAGAATGACTTACCCATCTGCTGCCTAGCGTATGGCAAGTACTCTATAATAGGACTCAATAGTTTAATCATTGACCGAGAGCTCGCCTGGCCTTCTGAGCCTTCATATCTGTCTTTGAGGTCTGAGATGGGGACGAGCCTGTGGAAGCAATCTACCTCAGTTTCCAAGCAAGCCTCAATCAGTGTTCAGAGAGAAAGAAACACGCACAATTCGGTGTGGCAGTAGTTTCTGCAACATCGAACGCGACCTGCCCATAGCACATTTTCACAGTTTTCGCGACCGCAAGCCTGCATTGCGGTGATCTATGTGAGCTGGAGGCATCCTCTACCAACAGAGTGAAGACATACATGGCACGCCCTGTCGAACGCGAGAATAGCATATTGGAACTCGTTCAGATCAGGTGGACAAGATGGGAGTCCCATCACATTGCGCCGAGCATGTCTCCACACATGTAGAGAAGAAGGACTGTGTAGGCCGCTGAAGAGCTCTTGGCTGCAACGAGTGAGGGTAAGAAGATCAGAAGGGTCCAAATATCCAAAAACCTGTGTAATAGATAGGTAGTTCATTAAGCGGCTTCGGACAACCCAGGTTAATAGCACGCACTTCATAGAAGATATCCTCCGGGACCTCTGTCATCAGCCTGTGTAATAAAGGAATCTTCTGAGGGCCATTCTGCACGGGACATGTCACCATATGCGACGCGAAAGACAGCAAAAGAAGACTTGCCTTGGTCTCCTCTTCTTGCGTGCTTTGGGCTTCTACTTCAGAGACTTTGACGCGTTTCCTCGGAGGCTTCTTCGCCTTTGGTTGCGCAGCAGCTGGATCGGCTTTCTTCTTCTGTTCAAGTCTTGCAGATCGTCGTGTCATAATGTTTGAATCAATTTCGACGCGGTATTGTTCGAAATTAAGTCAAAGTTAAGTGGAGACACGAGCAAACTGGACTAAACAACACGTTCAGGGGCGTGTCTTGCCACGATCAGGTGACGTGACCCATGGCGGCACCGACGATCCCGACGATGACCGAAGGAGGCCCGACCGACGGTCGTCCGAGACCAGTGCAGTTCTAATTGCCGAACCTTTAGGTTTGGCTCCTTACAAGAATCTCTCCAGCGATGTTTTTTCCAGACCATTCCCACGCTACCGTATATAGATATGTACACTATATCCGACTCGTTCCCACGAGTACTCCCATCTCCTCCTATCTGCTCCAACCTCTCGACGCCCCCGCACATCTTTCTGTTGTCTTTGTCCCTCTGCTACTCTCTCTGCTATTGCGTTCGCCGTCTTTTTCGGCATCTGGAACTCCAACCTCAATAAGTAATACTTAACCCTTTTGCCTTGTCTTCTGGTGTATCACTGAACTCTATGATGCCTGCTACTAATGAATGTGGTCTCAAATTCCATGTATGCTGTTTCTGAAACATAGTACAGAATTCTACTACAGGTTCCTTTCAGCTTGGATTGCTCACTTCTGTCAGTTCCTTTCTGTCTGTGTCTTCTTAGGTGCGTGTTGCCTTCTTTCCTTTATTACTCGAGGTTAAGTAATGGCCCTTCTTCCCAGGTCCAGTCCTTCAGCCCGAGACCAGCCCAAACCAATGTTAATGATATGTTATGTGATATTGTGAAACCAGTAGTGGACTTTGCGAGGAATTTCAAAGACGTGTGTACCCAATGCTGTTTGATTCGGCGTGAACTTCCCAGAGGGTGGCAGTAGTGCTGGCTTGATTAATATGCCTGCTCTGCTTGAAAATAATTTCTATGCTGGGGTCAGCGTGTTAAGACTGAGAAATGCTGCATACGTTGTCCACAATGGGCGCTCGAAAATGCAAAGGATCAGATCTCGATGCCTCCGGGCGGCCAGCCAAGAAACAAAAACATTTCACGAAGATACAACTGATCTCAGTTCTGACACATGCTCTGACGCCGACTGGCTAGAAATCTTAACATGGGACGAGAAAGGAAATAATGCTACTTATGATCCTGGTAGTAAAGCTTCTATCAAACGGTTTGAATGCTCGTTCTGTGGTGTGCTCCAACAAGCTCATGAAATTACTGTAGTCCTTGACATTTCTTTACTTGAAGTTGTTGTACAGAAGCTCGAAAAGTTGGTGAAAAGATCAGTCTATTCTACAGCTCAATGCCAAGATACTCTCCAATTTTTGTGAAAACCTATTGTATACCCCTCTCTGTACTGTGCGAACGGACGAGACATTAAAAGGTTCGGACTTCGCCGCTCGCGGCCATCCCCCCCAGTCATTCTAGATAGATGTTGTTCTTACACAACGATCTAACATAAGCCAAATCTGTTGAAACAATGTTAGTTTGGTAGAATATCCCGAAAAACAGAGGAGGGCGGACGTCGTGTCGATGTTGGAAGGAATGGCTATCTCTACGAATCTGCGCTCAGGTGTGGAGGGGTGTTTGGAGTCAAAGCTTGGAACTCAACAAAGTGGTGAAATTCCAAGAAGTTCAGGGACCGTGCACCACTTTCCCTTTTTTGGTATGGCCCTCCTAACCCCTTTGAGAAGTCGAGGCAACGAAATCAAGGTTGCCGAAATCCATGTCCTCCTCCGCTTCAGGTTCTCTTCCCTACACCGAATCCTGGCTCGAGGGTCCTCAAGCCACCAAGTTCTACACTCGACTCTACAACCCTTCTTCACCTAAAGCTCTCGTCGTTTTCATTCATGGTTTCGCAGAACACGTCGGTCGCTACAACCATATCCACCCTCGTTTCGCAGAACGAGGAATAGCTCTCTTCACATTAGATCAACGTGGTTTTGGTAGAACTGCTTTGGACGAGAAGAATCGTAGCAAAGGAAGTTCTTGGGGAAAGACTAGCTGGACAGACCAAATGCAGGATATTGACTGGGCTATCAACCATGCTAGGAAGCAGGTTCCAGATGTACCAATGTTCTTGATGGGTCATTCTATGGTGTGTCTCTTTTCCTTCTGAATTCAGGTATAGCGTTTGAAACAACTTGTATAGGGAGGAGGAGAGGTCCTGGGTTTCATCACAGACTCTTCAGAGAAATATTCGACCACCGTTAAACTGTTGACTGGAGTAATCGTCACAAGTCCTCTGATCACCCAGGCACACCCAGCTTCAAAGCTTCTTCGTTGGATAGGCTCTAAAGCCAGCCAACTCACTCCAAATACCTTGATTCCTACAGACCTCAAACCCGAGGTAAGTAGGAAACTCTTGTCCTATTCGGCGTCTTAGACTCTGACTGTTACCAACCCAGCACCTGTCCCGGGACCCAGCTTTCAATGAGGCGTATATGAAAGATCCGTATATCAGGCTGACCGGATCCCTTCGCGGGATTAGAGACATGCTGACGATGGTATGTACCGCCATGTCCACAGATGGCAATTGCTAATGACCCTCTGAAGGGAGAAGAATTGTTGAGCGTAAGATGGCAAAAGTGGCCTTCACATCTTCCTGTAAGCTCTCTCATGTGTCTCTAATCCTCTTGCCCTTATCGGTTCATTCAAGGTCATTTTCCTTCACGGAACTGCAGACGAAATTACGTCTCACGAATCTTCAAAGACTTTCCATGACAAGATCCAGACGCAGGACAAGAAGTTTGTCTCGTTTCCTGTGAGTCTTCCGTCCCAGTGTCTCTCGCCTTCGCATAGCTCATCGGAGATCTTAGGATGCGTACCATGAACTTCAGAATGAGCCCAATGGCGTCAAAGAGCAGATGGTTGACGAAGTTGGCGGCTTCGTTGATGCTCATTTGTCGTCGCCATCTTCTGAATCTGTATCCGCGAAGATGTAGCAGCTGTCTGTCGCCCATGCTCACAACTCGTCTGTATACAGTACCTGGGTTTGCTGACGTATAAACCTGTAATGTATCTCTCACTTAAGAGTCTCTATATGGTAGAAGAATGAACAATAAAATAACGATCCAGGAAGCTCATAAAGTATCATTGTCCGCTAGGTTGCATTTCCACCTCATCGACCACCGCTCTGAAGCCTATGCGCAAACAACTCAATAACCAGCAGCACCAGGAGCAGCATCACCCTCGCGCTTCAACCTCAACAACACCTCCTTGAACCTCGACAGCTCAGTAGTGCCAGCACCAGTCCTTGCAATCGTCTTGCTCTGAGAGTTTTGTAGCTCGATGAGTTCGCAAATACGCTCCCAGGTTGTACCCTTGGAAAGTGATTCGGTGAGATTTTGGAGGAATTCTTGTTCGCTGTCTCTGTTTTTGGGGTAAAAGGAGTTGAGAAATAGTTCAGCGGAAAACGGGTAGAAGTAACGTACTTGTTCTCTCGAATAGTGCGCTCCTTCTTGGCTGCGTATTCTTCATAAAAGTCGTCGATTGCTCGCTCGGCTTTGGATATCGTCTCCTGACGGCGGGCTTTGGAGGCTTCGTCACGAGCAGCAATTTCTTCTGCTTGTTTCTTACGCCATTCCCTATCCGACGATAAAGTAAGATTAGTACTGAGATGCCTAGAAGCTACAGATGCTACGTACTTGATTACCTCCGGCTCCTCCTCTTCCAATGGCTGGTTCAGAATAGGTGTTGACGCATGCTGCGGACGAGGAGCACCAAAGGAAGGTGTTTGAGGCTGTTGCTGTGGCTGCTGTTGGAAAACCGGAGGTGATGTCTGGTATCACGAAAATCGAAATGAGCAATGGTAGAACAGAGCAATGTAAGGAAACTCACTGGAATCTCAATGTCAGGGAACTCGCTCTCAAACTTTTCAATCTCGTCGTCACCAGTGACTTTTACGGGTTGAATAGGTTTGTCGTCAAAGTCGTCAAAGGAGAAGCTGTTGTTGGAGTTGGAGGCTGCGGGGACTGCAGGGATACTTGGGATGTCGCCCTCGCCATCGAGAGAAATGTCGGGGAAAGCAGACGCCGCTTTGTCAAAGTCGATATCATCGGAAGCTGCAGCAGAGTTACATCTTGTAGCAGAGATGTATGTCTGTTACTTACAGTTGAAAAAGTCGGCCATTGCGTTCAGCGGTGTTGGCGTTGGCAGAAATCTGAGGTGTGGACACGTGAGACCAATTTTATCATTGACTGCGTTTTTGAGAGCAAGTACACATTTGATAATCCAGTCGAAACAGTACAGAGAAAGATACAGAATACATAGATAGTAGCTACACACTCATTTTCATCGCAATGCTCGGATGAGGGTCATATCCTTCCACCACAAAATCATTGTAAGTAAATTCTTCAATGTCGGCAATCCCTTCTCTCGCCCATCGAAGCTTGGGGAACGGCTTTGGTTCGCGCTTGAGCTGCACCTCGAGAGCTTCGAGATGGTCTCGGTATACGTGCGCGTCACCAAGTTGAATGATCAGTTCATGAGCGTCTGTGTTGGTAACGTGCGCGACCATATGTGTCAAGAGGGCGTAAGACGCGATATTGAACGGAATGCCAAGGCCCAGGTCTGCAGAACGCTGATACATCAGACACGAGAGCTTTGGCTTCTGTTCTGGGTGGTCAGGAGGTGGAAGGTGGACGTAGAACTGGCATAGGAGGTGGCAAGGAGGGAGAGCCATCAGGGGAATGTCTGCAAGGCGGCGTGTCAGCCAAAGACGCGTCGAAACAGAGAGTACTCACCTTTGGGGTTCCACGCGCTCAATATGATACGTCGGTCGGTAGGATTTTCCTTGATCTTGCGAATACATTCGCGCAACTGATCAACACCTTCGCCCGTGTAATCCTTCTCGCAATCCACATATTCAGCACCAAAATGTCTCCATTGGAATCCATACACGGGTCCAAGGTCCCCTTCTCTCCTGTCCTGAAGGCCTCTGCTTTCGAGGAAAGCCTTGGAACCGTTACCATCCCAAATCTTCACGCCTTTTTTCGAAAGCAGGGTAGAGTCTGTCGAACCATGTATAAACCAAAGAAGCTCCTCCACGATGCCTCTCATAAAGGTCTTCTTCGTTGTCAGAAGAGGCAGTGTAGAGTTTGCCAACGAAAACCGCAGATTGGGAGGGGCAAAGATGGACACGGTCCCCGTGCCAGTTCGGTCTGCGCGCACTTCACCGGTGTCCATGACGCGTCGAATGAGGTTGAGATACTGGTGCTCGTCGTGAGATGTCTCTACGGCGTTGCCATTGACTTGAGGGGTACCATTTTGCTGAGCGGACATCGTGGTGAGGGAAAAACGCGTCTTGCGGCAGGTCACGCGCAGTCAACCGACCTCAATTCATGCCTCTTAATGTCCCTGGCATCCTAGTCCCCTTCCAGCTCATTGTAAATCCTCGTATTATTGTGCCTGGACTGATAGTAAAAGGTCGTCTATATCTGCCTTTCCTGTTTGGTTGGTTGACCAGCGAAATTTCATAGCAAGATATCCGCCAAATTGATTTTCGTGCACTGAAAAAGGCTGGGTACCGAGGTGCTGTCTTTGACAAGGACAACTGCCTGGTGGGTTTGTTTATTATTTTTTTTTGGACGTGACTTTAACCAACAACGTTAATCATAGACTGTTCCATACAAGGATACTCTCGTTCCAGAACTAGAGGTATGTCGTGTGTTCCAATACCTTTCTGAGGCATTCACTGACAAACGTCTAGTCGGCCTGGAAAGAATGTCGTGAAGTCTTTGGTGAAGGAAACGTGCTCATAGTCAGCAATTCCGCCGGCAGTCGTACAGATGCTGGAGGCATTCAGGTAAGTATCTTACCTCTCCTTGGTCTTAGAATACTCAGTAAGAAACTTCCAGGCCGAAGCTATCAACCACCATCTCGGCGTCCCAGTCTTATTCCATTCCTCCTTAAAGCCCTCGTACTCTTGCATCGCTTCCATCCAAGCCTACTTTCGCTCTCTTCAACATCCTGTCCATGACCGTGAACTCATCATCGTCGGCGACCGTTTATTCACAGATGTCGTCATGGCCAACCGCATGGGCATGAACCAAAAGGGATGGATAGAGCATGTCCGGAGTTTACTGGGATCCTCGCGACCTAATTCATCAATTGGAGATCCAACGCAGTCAATGACGACACCTGGTACACTTGCCATCTGGACCACTGGAGTATGGAAGAGGGAGTCTATGGTTATGCGGTTTGCGGAGAAGCAGCTGCTGGAAGCCGTGCAGAAGTGGTCCAAACCGAGGGAAGGCCAAGAGATCGCAATGGACACGAGCATATTTATTCGTGAGCCTCCACCTCCACCACCAAAGTCGGGGCTGATACAAAAGCTCATGACACGATTGCGGTTCAACTGAAGGATGGATTTGCGCAACAAACTAAATCACCACTCAGAATGATACGCGTTTTTTTAATAGAAAACTTTTTCGCCTTCTGAGCGCCCAGCAAGATTATCGATTATTTTTCCTGGAATTACGAACTCTGTTTTTGAACCCAGAATGGTCCGGGTGGAGGCGAGGTGGTGCAAGTCAGTACGCGTCACTAATTGTAGCAGGCAATTTGAAATTTCCAAAGCCTCGGCAAGCGATCCGATTGGGTCGGGTCTGCTTCCGATAAATTTCTGTGAAGCACGAAAACCTTTCGTTTCCAAATGAGTTTCCTGGTTGCTCGAAAGCTTGACCTTTTCGAACTAACTTTTGGCCAATGAATATCAGTTAGTGCTGGGTGTGTCTACTTTCACCATGATAGAGCAAGCTCATTTCACGTCTCTACCCTTAGACCTTCTTCTGGTGATATTTGACTGGATGTCTCCTCTGGATATCATTCATCTTCGCCAGGTATGTTCGTCACATACCTTGCACAGAAGCTTGAAAGATAAAATGGTTGAAACCGCAATTGCGTTTTTACTAGACTTGTAAACTGCTGCACGAGCTCACGGTGCAACGCAGTGTCTGGGCTTCTGTCCACAGAAACACTTCTCTCTTTTCCTGCCCCCAGGTCCTCATACCCTTCATCCCGTTTCTGAACTTGAACGTATTCTTGTTCGCGCACAAAGATTAGACGAAGACTGGTGTCTCGAGTCTGGCGCACCCCAGTTGAAGACAATTCGAGAACTCACCTACGAGCAGGACATTCGCTGTATGCATCTTTACTATGGCAGATATCTCATCGTTGGATTTCGTCGCTCTTTCATGCTGTACGACCTAGAACTTGAAACTAGAGGCTCTGATTGGGATCAACCGATATTTCAACGTGACGTGGAACCCCAAATGGCACTTCAATACCATCTTCGGTGCCATGATTCGCGGGGAGGCTTTCAAAGCTCAGAGGCTGGGATGTATTTTGCAGTCTTGTCGAGAAAGGCAGGGCATTTGTGACCCAATGGAATGTGCGTATATCAAGCCTTATACGAATTCTCTATATCTGACACTACTGTACTGCAGTATTTTATGGAAGATTGATGCAAGTGCTCACTTTGCCCGTTGAGCCATATCCCATCACCCCAGTTGTGATATCAAACGGTTATCTTGTGCATTGGTATACAGGCATTAGAAAGGACCAACCCTTCGTGTACCACATAGCTAGCGAGAGACTCTATCATTTCGAAACTCCTGCTGACGAGGCGTGTCCTTTTGCTATCTTTTCCATCACATCCTTCTAATGCTGTTTCCTAAACTTACGCAGCAACAATCTTGGAGCCCAGACGATTTTATTGTTTTGCGCGACCAAGTCATAGCGATGCACCTCCATCCTCGCACTAAATTCGAATGTTTTGCCATTTATAAACAGGATGAGACCCGAACAGATGATATACGCCTCCAACGCACGCACTGTGGCGAGTGGGATGTCTCAATCCGGAGACCTCAGGCTCTAGTGTATAGACCTCCAACATCTTCGACAGACGAAGCAAATTTTATATTTGTCTCAGTGATGCCGCTCCAGGAGACTGTCAAACTGTGTCTCTTGGAAGTGATTCTTCGTCAAGACGGGACTATCTCATTCAACAAGATTGCTGAAGGAAACGACACGTCCTATTTCCTTTCTGCGGATATATGCCATCGGGAACGTTTTATCCGAGCACTCGTTCGATGTCCAACCTTTGCAAAGTCTGCGGCTGTATGACATCGACCTGAACTACCAAGATCAGAATGGAACGCCAAAGATCCAGGAGCGCCATGGCCAGCTGCAGCTTCAATCACCTCATGATGTACTGGAGGAGTCTGCATTTGACGGATATGCGGGGAGGATTTGTCTTGGTTCCGATAACAAAGTAACTGTAGGCCACTTTGTTTGAGTGTACCAGAATCCGATGCATTTTTTGTTATACGTTCACTGACTACACGTCCGGAAAGGGCCAGCGCTGTCATCAAACTATCGCCATGTTCAATTATGTGCATATTCCGATACATATACTGGCAAAAGATTCCCTCCAGTGCTTAAGCTATATCATAGGTGGTATGATACAAGCTGGTGGAGGTACTTCCAACGATACGTGAGGGCGGCGATTGTCCGCAACATGAGCCTGGGAAGCCTTGCGCCTGAGGACATCGTTCTTTTATTTCTGAGTGCTAAGTAAGTCGGTACAACAATCATGGCGGGTCAAGATCTCTTTCCAGTTTAGATATGTGTATTGATTCATTTGTAAAATGTGGTCTCCCCGGAATATATCTGGACAACGACTATGACGCAGCTGTACGTCGGCCACCAGTGACGGCTCTCATAGGCTCTCATCTTTCACTTCACATTTCATTAATTCCATCCCTATTTTTATGGAGGAGCCTTGATATTTGCCGTGGCAGGAATGGTCTATTGTAGGGTTTTTAATGTTCTTCGGCCAGACTTTCCTTGATCTAGTGGCGAGTAGGAGCTAGCCAGGATAGTGAACTTGAGGTTGAGAGCCGTATGAGTTGAACGTTGAACGCGCGCGCGTGACTGACAAAATCTTTAAATCTGCACTCTACTTTCACCATGATGGAGCAAACTCACTTCACCTCTCTACCCTCAGACCTTCTTCTAGTGATATTTGATTGGGTGTCTCCTCTGGATATCATTCATCTTCGCCAGGTATGTTCGTCACATACCTTGCACAAAAGCTTGAAAGACGAAATGGTTGAAATCGCAATTGCTCTTTTACCAGACCTGTAAACTACTGCACGAGCTCACGGTGCAACGCAGTGTCTGGGCTTCTGTCTACAGAAACACTTCTCTTTTCCTGCCCCCAGGTCCTCATACCCTTCATCCCGTTTCTGAACTTGAACGCATTCTTGTTCGCGCACAAAGATTAGACGAAAACTGGTGTCTGGAGTCTGGCGCACCCCAGTTGAAGACAATTCGAGAACTCACCTACGAGCAGGACATCCGCTGCATGCGTCTTTACCGTGGCAGATATCTCATCGTTGGATTTCGTTACTCTTTCATGCTGTACGACCTAGAAAGAGGCTCTGATTGGGATCAACCAATATTTCAACATGACGTGGAACCTCAAATGGGACTTGAATACCGTCTTCGGCGTCATGATTCGCGGGAAGGCTTTCAAAATGATGGGCACCCAGAGGTTGGGATGTATTTTGCAGTCTTTCCGAGAAAGAAAGGGCATTTGCGATCCCATAGCATGTGAGTATATCAGGCCTTGTACGAATTCTCTATATCTGACTGTGCTGCAGTATTTTATGGAAGATTGATCCCTCACAACCTGTACCGATATCGCAAGTGCTCAGTTTGCCCGTTGAGCCATCTTCCGTCACCACAGTTGTGATATCAAACGATTATCTTGTGCATTGGTACACAGACGATAGAAAGGACCGATCGTTCGTGTACCACATAGCTAGCAAGAGACTCTATCATTTCGAAATTCCTGCTGACGAGGTGTGTCCTTTTGCTATCTTTTCCATCACATCCTTCTAATGCTGTTTCCTAAACTTACGCAGCAACAATCTTGGCGCCCAAATGACTTTATTGTTTTGCGGGACCAAGTCATAGCGATGCACCTCCATCCTCGCACTAAATTTGAATGTTTTGCCATTCCTAAACAGGATGAGACCCGAACAGATGATATACGGCTCGAACGCACGCACTGCGGCGAGTGGGATGTCCCAATCCAGGAACCTCAGGCTCTGGTGTATAGACCTCCAACATCTTCGACAGACGAGGCAAAAATCGTTTTTGCCTCACTGATGCCGCTCCAGAGGACTGTCAAACTGTGTCTCTTGGAAGTGATTCTTCGTCAGGACGGGACTATCTCATTCAACAAGATTGCTGAAGGAAACGACACGTCGTCCTATTTCCTTTCTGCGGATATATGCCATCGGGAACGGTTTATCCGAGCACTCTCGTTCGAGTTTTCACATGTCCAACCTTTGCAAAGTCTGCGGTTGTATGACATCGACCTGAACTACCAAGATCAGAATGGGACGCCAAAGATCCAGGAGCGCCAGCTGCAGCTTCAATCACCTCATGATTTACTGGGGGAGCTTGCATTTGACGGATATGTGGGGAGGATTTGTCTTGGTTCCGAAAATAAAGTAACTGTAGGCGACTTTGTTTGAGTATACCAGAATTTGATGCACTTTTTGCTATACCCACTTCACGCTCATTGACTACACGACCAGAAAAGGCCAGCACTGTCATCAAATTATAGCCATGTTCAATTATGTGCATATTCCGATACCTATACTAGCAAAAGATTCCCTATAGCTAACTAAGAAAGGACTGATTAAACTACATCATAGGCGGCATGATACAAGCTGGTGGAGGTCCTTCAAACGATACGTGAGGGCGACGATTGTCCGCAACATGAGACAAGTCCTGCGTCTGAGGACATCTACATAAGTAACCATAAAACAAAAAGGCAGTCAGTCAGTGCCCGATCCCGAAACCTCAGACCGCACATCTCTGGAGTCCTGCTCACAAGGTATTTGCAATCATCCAAGCCTCATGTCTGAATGCTACCACTGCCTCCGTATCAGCTTCTCTGTCAGCTCTCCAAGCCCTGCGTTCCAGCGCAAAGGCTATATCAGTGAATGCTCTAGCACATTCGCGGTGAGCTGGTGGGAAGGAGCATAGGATTTCGCGATGGGTGAAGATGGCTTCGAGATAATCTCCTCCTGTAGTTTGGTACGCATCCATTTGGGACTGGATGGCTTGGAGATAGGCGCAACCGTAAAATTGAGGACTTTGGGGTTCGGTAGGAGGATGGGGAGGATGAGGAGAGGTGTAGGTATTGTCGTTGTCGTTTCTTGAGCATTGTGATGTTCCGTCGGACTAGGGTTGGTGTGAGATGTAGGAAGGATGAAAGAGAATGAAAAGCATGACATACGGTATGGTTCCCGCCTTCCATGTCCATCGATACGTCTTGTACTGGTACTTGTACGTCTCTTGGCTTTACAGATTCCCCTGGGATGTAGATACTGCTTTCTACGCCCTGTCTCCAGGAGTATCAGCATCTGTGTTCAACCATCAAAGAAAACCAGATGAACTCACATTATCTGAACACCTCCCGATTGAGAGCGTCTTCAGCAGATCGCAGAGTTGTGCGTTCATGTCGTGCTGGTCAAAATAGGTCAATTAACGTCATGCCCTTTGTATTGTAGTTAAATCCAAACTAACCTCTTGGTTCATCGTCATGGTCATTGTAGCCATCTTGGGTGGATTTGGAGCCTAGGAGCTGGGATGTTATGGATGGGAGGAGGTGGTGGTTAAAGGTCAAGAGGAGAGCAGAATCGATTTAAAAGTCTTGTCCCGATCGCCTAAGTTAGCCATGACTTTTCCGGCTGCATGCCTCGTGGACTTTAGTCGACTGAATTAGTTGCCTCGAGGACGTCAGTGCAGATACAGCGACTTGTACACGTGTTTTCTCCACCGGGACTTGGAGCTTGAATAGATGTGACAGTGAAATGATAACGAGGATTTGACGAGGATGACATTCCTGCTGCAGTCACTATAGTGAGCATACACAAAATCTGAAAGAAACTCACGGAGCCATTCACTCAAAAAGGTTTTATGAAATGAGATCGTCTTTCGATCGTCTTGCAAAGTCGTGCTGAGACAGTGATACAACTACGTTTTCCTCCGTATATTCTTCCTCTCGCTCTCGAACCTGCTCCTTTTCTTCTGCCTCGATCCTTCAGGGTCACTCTCCTCAACAGCCCTCTTTTGTTTACTTTTCTCACTCCTGCTCCTCTCGAGCACACTGGCCCTTTTACCTCTTTGCCTCAATTCCTCATAACCATCCCCTTGACCTAATCCTCCTGCTTTCGAGGTCCTGTCTACGTCTCTCAACACATCTCCAAATTCGTCTTCCCACCCGCCTGCTGTTCGCCTGCGCCTGCTACCTTTACCATCCTCCGTGACTCCAGTCAGAGCACCACCCAATGCAAGGTCTTCTTCGTCTCTTTTCCGTCTCCTCGCCTCCTTCTTGCCCATCATCACACGTCCAAACTGTTCTTCTTCGTATTCATTAAGACGTTTAAGATGTTTCGCTCGAGCTGAAATCATGTTCATTGAAGGAGTATTGCCTAGACCAGATACAGCCTCGACATGGGGAAGTGTGCCGTCAGTGTGAAGAAGGGTTGCAAGGGATGTTGGGACTGGGGCTTGACGCTGACGTTTAGATTTTGCGTTGGCAGGTGGCAAGTAGGGAACAGGGGCAACCCGAGGTGGTCGATAGATTTTTGTGTTTTCTTCTTGGTCTTCAATGTCAGACGCAGAACCGTGACCATCTTGGTCACTAGCATCGCTGTCAGAAGCCTCTGCATCCATAAGATTTTGTGGGTTAGGACGGAACGCGAGTGGATCTGTATTTTGCGTGAAATATGTCAGACAAGCGGAAGCACGATGAAAAATAAGAACGAACCGTCGACGACGTCTGTCTTCTGGTCCTGCTCCTTTTGAGCTGTTTTGACCAGTTTTTCTATTTGATACCTCATCCTTCCCTCCAAAGCCTTCACCTTTTCTAAAACAACTCTTCCTTCAATCATGCTATCAACCAAGTCTCCAGAATTGGCACCGCGTTCTTCTCTTTCCAAATCCGTAAATTTTTGCTTTGGAGCTGCATGTTCATCCAAAGAATGCCCCAGAGCTTTTCTGGATGAAACCAGAACCAAGGAATGCAGGTAGGATAGCATAAGGTGATGCTTTAATGAGAGCAAGGATATGCCGTCTTTTGTTTCAAGTTCGGAGGGAGACTTGGATTTGATAGCTTGTATAGTCTCTCGAGTAGAGGCCATGCTGGAGGCCATATCATGGAGAATTTTGCAAACTTGGTCGGGAGAGACGGTTGCCATTTCTTCGGACATGGAGGTCAAGAAAAAGTTTTGCCGGCAAACTGCCGTTTCTTTGGTTTCCATAACGCGCCTGTGGCTGATTATAACTTCAACCATACACGCACCTTTTCGCTCTTTCTTTGTGGTTTCGAGTAAGACTAGTCTGCTACTCCCTTCAAAAAACGAGTGCGCTTGATTTTACCAAGTTTATGCCGATCGAGCACTTGCCGCGCCGGTACCACTATGGTCCCCATTTGCCAATTGCAGGCAGGAACATCTTAGTCCCCCACAGCAGTTAGAAACATCTTCAAGCCGGACGGCTATCCTCTCGAAAACAGAAATGAGCCCTATTGCTCTAGACCGAGCATATCTTACTGCCATCTGGCTCGAGACGCTTTTCTATGGTAAGTTTGTCATTCAAGTTCTCTAGCGATTCGAAAATAATTCATCCCCATCCTTGGCAGGCGTGAATCTCTCCCTCTTCTGTTACTACCTCTTCATCACCAAGTCCAAAAGACGAGATCGCCCCGTGCGGAAGCTTTTGTTCTCGATCGCGACCTTGATGTTCCTTTTTTCAACTATACATGTCTCACTTGGATTCGCTCGTCTCATCGAGGGTTTCATTGTACGAAGGGATCGACCAGGAGGTCCTGCAGCATTCTTCTCAGATGTATCCATCCCCGCGAACGTGGCAAAAGTAATCATTCATACGATCAACTGCATTTTGGGTGATAGTATCATGGCAAGTCGCAAATTTTTGTAGACAGGCACCTTCAAACTAATGCGAGATTGTAGGTTTGGAGATGTTATCATGTCTGGGGTCAAAGTTGGCCCATATCGATAGGGCCTATTCTATTCCTCATCGCTTCAGCAAGTACGTTGTCAGACAACTTTTTTTCTACTTCTCATCATCTCTCTCTTCTTGTTCTCTGCAGTTTGCGGATTTGGCCAAGCCTACATATTCGCCCACGCCAAAACTGCCCATAACGCATTTGAGACCCAGCTTTCGAGATGGAATGGATCTCTGTTCTCCATCTCTTTGGCCACTAACCTCATAGTAACTTGCTTGATTGCTTTTCGAATATGGTAATCACGACGTGGACAAGCAGCTCCCAATTGAGACAGAAATTTGACCTCCTCTTTCAGGTATCTTTCCCGACAATTTGCATTCCTTGGAGCCAATTCACAAGTGAATTATCGTCGCATTACGTTTATAATTGTCGAATCAGGAGCAATTTATTCCTCCGCCCTAATCATAGAAATTACCCTCTATTTCTTGGGAAGCAACGCGTTCTACATCATTTACGACCCAATTGCTCAATTAACAGTGCGTAATACTGTTCCGAGTCGGACAACCGCCTCCACTGAAACAAAGCATTGCAGGCCATCGTTCCAACAACCATTATCATCCTGACGTTCCTCGGAATCACATCCAACGAGTACACCACCACGCAGGTACATCCTTCACATATGGCAGTTGAGAGCAGCATCGAATTTTCGGGCATTGATACAACGAGGAAACGTGGCAAGACAAAAGCGCAGATCCGGGCTTCGCAACTGTTCACCTCCGCTATATCACAGGATGTTGAGGCTGATTACGAGATGCAGGGCTGAAATTGACCAGATGATCGATTCGGACGATGGAAGCAAGTGAAGCTTGGGATGATAATTCGCTGTCCGCATCAAAGAGATAAAGCTACCGCTTAAGAGACAATGTACAGTATTACCATTTAGGTTTGGATTCTTATAAGGACTGCACGTACAAGTTACACGAATGAAATCCAATAAGCCAACGACAACAGCAGGAAAGCTTCAGAAAACGACGGCGGCACTCCTCCTCTAGTCGACATGATAGAGTAAGATTCTATTCAGAGGTATCCCATAAGCGCGTAATAGGCTGACTAGTCCCTTCTATCAATCCTTCGGCATGTGCCCAGACATCTTTTGCAACATCCTCGCAATCTCTACCAGCGTCGATGACTACCCACTTTGCTCCAGCAGTAGCAACATTCATCTCTTCCCCAATTCTCTTGAAGATTTCTCTAACCTTCTTCTGCATCTCTTCTTTCTCATACCGCTCCTCCCCGTATCCACCACGTTCTTTTGCTTTCTCTGGAGATATATCCAGAAACAGAACGAGGTCTGGAGATGGAAGAGATATATCCGGGGCTCGGCACCATTCGTAAGGTAAACCTTTAGAAGCTGAAAAGGCAATCCCAGAGAAAGCATAGCGATCGCAGAGAATGTTGATGCCTTCTTTCAAGTCCTTTTCGATTTCAGATCTGGATGAGAGGAGCGGTCATGCGGCAGTCGACAGAGACATGGACAAGCAAGCACATAAGACAAGAAAATGGTTTGCTGCAAGAGCTGAGTATAGAATGCATGAAGATGGTCCTTACGCTAGTTCCCAGCGGTTAGCAGAGAAAAGTAGATGAATTGCGCGGTCGTCCAAATCAGATTGGGAGCGCAAATACGCGTCAATCATCTTGCCTATAGCTGTTGTGCGGTCTGTTCAGTGTGTATATGGATCAGCAGTCTGTTCTTGTGGTGGAACTTTAGTAGGCTGGCGCACCAGGAAACTTGAGCAACTTGGCAACCTTGCCTACTTCCTTGAGCTGCTCATAGAGTGCAGCAGTTTGCGTCGTCTTCCCTGACCTATCGAGGCCCTCAATTACGATGAAGGCTCCCCTAGACATCTTGTTCTGTATGCTTGCTGTGATAACGGAGGTATGTAGAACTTGGAAAGCGTCGTGAGAATTTTGCCAATAACCACAACTTGACGGTGACCACAACCTTGTTTCCCTGACCTGTCTACCTCCTCATGCCACAGCTATGCCTATATTCAAACCTATAATAAAGAGGCTTTTACTAGAACTTCGCTGGAGAAATTGGCTGGAGAACTGAGCAACTACTCGTCATACTTTGCAACAAGATTTGCCATTGCTGGCGCTCATGCCTCAAGGCCTCAAATTACAGATAGTCTCTTTGCATGAGCTTCATGATATGCGCCCTTCTCTGAATCAGATTGACGCCGGAGGTACGCTGATTTTAGTCACTTTTGTATCTGTTAATAAGCTGGGCATTTTTCAACTAGTTGGCTTGCACAGGTCTGAAATGTCGGGGGCGCTTGCTGCCATTCCTCATTGTTGGGGCTTCTACTCGAAGATCACTTTTGTATCTATTGATAAGCTGAACATTTTTCAATCAGTCGGCTTGGTTTCAGGTCTCAAATGTCGAGGGCGCTTGCTGCCATTCCTCATCGTTGGGACCTTTGCTCGAAGATCACTTTTGTATCTGTTGATAAGAGTATTTTTCAATCAGTCGGCTTGCACAGGTCTGAAATGTTGAGGGCGCTGGCTGCCATTCCTCATCGTTGAGACCTTTGTTCGAAGATCACTTTTGTATTTGCTGATAAGCTGAGCATTTTTTCCAGTCGGCTTGGTTTCAGATCTAAAATGTCGAGGGCGCTTGCTGCCATTCTGGGACCTTTGCTCGAAGATCACTTTTGTATCCGTTGATAAGCTTGGCATTTTTTAACCAGTCGGCTTGCACAGGTCTGAAATGTCGAGGGCGCTTGCTGCCATTCCACATCGTTGGGACCTTTGTTCGAAAGTTACAAAGGAATCTCGACTTGACTATGCGCTTGCTACGCATTCCTCAGGCTCAAATTGGCAGTTGGCAGCGCCGCCTGCGCAGACGAGTGACGACGACGACGACGACCAGCGGACGACCCATGCTTTGCCCAGGTCTGCAATCAAGGAGCAACCGTTCCCGCTGCCACGGGAAGCATGAAATGAGGTCAGAACCCATGTGTCTCGCCAAGTCGTGCTATTTCCCATGATCTTTATGGATACTTACACAAAGTCGGCGCCTGTTTTGACTATCATGTATGTTTGATCTGCGTACTCGTTATAGCCATCGGCCTGCGTCGCTCGTAAGTCTTTAGTTGAAAATTCTTATAAGCTGGTCGTTTCTTTCGAAGACAGCAGAAAGTCCTTCAGGCATCTTTAAGTTATTCCTATCCTCCACTGCGCTAGACGCTTCTTCTACTAGACACCTTGAAATGCGCTCCGCTACGTCCTTACTCGCACTTCTTTTGGCCTCCTCGAGCCTGTGTGGTAGGTTTCTTGATTGTCGTCAAGACTTCGATGTCAATAGGCTGACTGACCTCCTGCCAACCTCCTTAGTGGCTCTTTCAACCCGTCAAAACGGCTCAGGCAGTCTAAAACAACTACTCATTCGTCAGAGCGTTTTCGGCGACACTCCTGGCGATTTTAGCGACATTCCTCCTGAATGCCAGACTCCATGCCAACCCACCATTACGTTGTTGAACGTGCGCATTTTCTTACCCTCCTCCGAGTTTTGATGACCTACACCGTTCTCCTAGACGTGTCTTTCAAATCCGGCCGATACTTCCTGTGGTTGTGCGGACTCGGACATCAACAACCTGTCGACCTGCTTTGACTGTGTGACGACTAGCAAACCCGACACGAAGAGTGATGCGGATGATACCCTGAATCGTGAGTAACTCCTCAACCGTCAGCCTGAATAAGGAATGTTCAACCGGTCCTAATTTCTCATCAGGCGCGAAGTCCTACTGTCAAGACCTGAACGCCGCTGGCGATTCTGGAAAGGACAGTGGCGGGGCAATAAGTTCTGGTGTTAACGGGTTTGCATTGTCTTTGGTGGCTGTTGGTTCTATGATTGGAGGACTTTTGGTTCTCTAAAATCTGATAAGGCTGACGTCTCTTGGAGGGTATCTGGGGCTTAGTTTTATCTAACGTAATTATAACCAATTATTATATTCGTCCTCATTATGTATACGCTCTTTATTATTCTAATGATAACTGCACTCTGTAAGGGACATAGTACAGTGGAAGCCTTGCAGAAAAATCAAGGGGGACCGAAAATTTTGATTTCGTACACTACGTCGAAAAAATTTTTAACGGCCTCTGGGACCCAACCGACCGACCGATACCTACTAAATAGGGAAGGTATGCCTATATATGGAAGGTGCAACGTGATACTGACCTTCCATTTTTGGCTTACCCTTGGCTCGGCGCTGTGCGCCTCGCAGGGAAGCCCTAATCCTAACGCGCTGGGGTGGCCACACGGGTATCTAGACATTGGTACTCGGGTGGCGGGTGTCGGGCCAACTAGTGAGAAGCAGGGGTTTGGGGGGTCGTGGGGGGTCGCGGGTAGGGGTCTCAAGGGTACGGGTATGGATTTCAAAACCCGTGCTGACCCTTACCCGTAAGGCAGACCCGCCGTACCCGCCATCCAAAATTTTGTACCCGTAGTTTACCTCAATATATTCACTACTTTGAGTACGTTCTGTGTAATTCTTTAGTACATAGTTCAATAATAGTATTTTGCCACCACGACATCCAAATATGGGTAAGTGACACGTCGCTGTTCACACGCCGGAAAGCCTTGATCACTGTGGCTGAATGCTTGAACAAAGCAAAACTGATGTATCCCACCTTCAAAAAATAATATTCCATAGCGAGTAGTTGGACTTAGATAGTTACATTATATATATATACTTGTGAACTGAAAGGGTTTTCGCGGGTAGGGGTACCGGTACGCCCAAAAATACCCGGGGGATATCCCTGCAGTTCACTAGGGCCAACTCATTGGATGTACGCCAAATGGCTCAATCACCTTCCAAGACAGCTCTGGATGACAAGAACTAAGTCAAGAACTATAAAAGGACCCATAATTACACTGATACAAGCCTGTAAACCATAAAAAATTTCACACTTCCAAAAATTTTTAACGACCTCAATGACCCGACCGACCGACCCCCGGAGTGTACCGGTCCGCAATCCCGGGTCCCCCTTGAGAAAAATAAAGTTGCATATCCTAGTCGGCACTATCAGGCCGGCCCGAGTCGCTACCGAGTCGCGAGCGCCTTTGAGTTTCTGACTTGACCTACAACGCCCAATGTCGCTTCAGTGTGGCTCCCCAACGACACTCTGCCCTTGGTGTAATCGCCAGTTTTTCGCCTACACGAGTATCAAACCTCCTTTTTCAACGGAGCAGCTACGCTCCAACTATCCACCAACCCAAGAGCAGATCCGTACGGTCAGCTCTTTGACAGAAGTTGCCCAGACTCATCTGGAACGTTACGACGAGGAGATTGACCGGCTAGAGAGTCTACTGGACAAGCTGAAAGAAGAACGCAATCAACTACAAAAAGACATAGACGATTGTCGTTCTCTTCTCGCTCCCATGCGCAGTCTTCCAGAAGACGTCTTAAGAGAGGTGTTCTACTTCTGCTGGTGTTCTCCTTCTGCTGAAGATTTCGTTTCGGAAACCTTTTCTGCGATTTCAGGCGACCATGCTTTGATAAGAGGGCCCGGAATAGGACTCTCTCAAGTCTGCACATTCTGGAGAGCATTAGCGCTCTCAACTCCAGCTTTATGGTCCCGTTTCTCTTTTGATATGGCTTTCCTCACTGAAGGTGTGGAGTCCGAAATCTTGTCACATCTCGAAAGATCCACTGGCTATCCATTGTCATTCCAGATTCTCGACACTCTCTATCACAATAGTGGCCCCACAACTCCTCGGAGAAGTGATGAGCAGAAGACCGTCATGTTGCGTTTGCTCACACGCATCTTTGCCGAGTCATCTCGATGGAAGAGAGTCTGCCTCTCTCTGGCATGGACTGAGCTGGACTTTGCCATGCTCTTAGACTCGCTTCGCACAGCTGATGCAAGCTCGTCGTATTTCCCGCTACTGGAGTCCCTGCAGCTCTTCTACTTTTCGGCCATCATCGTTCCTCCAGATGAGCGCCAACGATTTCTGGCAACTTTCCAGACAGCAACGGGACTTAGAGCAATAAGTTTACCGCAGAGTTTGGATGACCTCCTCAAGTTGCCTTATTCCCAACTCCAGAATCTTGTTCTCTCCAACGTCAGCGTTCTGGAGGACGTCTTCCGCTTGCTACACTTCTGTCCAAATCTGACCAAATGCTTCCTTGGGATCCCTCAAAGTCCCTTCGCAGTCTTTAGCTCCGAATCCCCAGTCACTCTTCCACACCTACAGTCTCTGACGATCAGTTCGACCAGTTTGCTCACTTCTCTGTTAGCAATCTTTTCGCGCCTAGTCTCGCCAGAGCTGTCTTCGCTGACTGTGCAATCTCACACTAAAGAGTACGGAGTGTGCGCTTGGCCTCATACTGCGTTCCAAACATTCCTTAATCGGTCAGCGTGCACTCTGCAGTCGTTGTCCATTGATTACATCCGTATGGAGTCCAGGGATATTGTTCGCATCATCCGCCGCCTTCCTGATCTGACGGACCTTAGAATCAGTGAGGACGACAGCTCTCCCACCTCACGTCCCGGTTTGATCAGCTCTGAGCTGCTCACCCTGCTGACGCCATGCCTTAACCGCGATGGACCGAACGACGGGTTCGACGGAGTGGACGAGCTGCCGTTTGGCATGTTACCAAGCGTAGATGCCGACGCGCCCTTGCTCAGAAGATTAAAGACATTAACCTTCATTATGCGGAGTGCCGTGATCGAGAATCCGACATTGGTTGAGCAGTTCTTGGAGATGATAGAGTTGAGGTGTCCTTCCGATGGTAAGACTTTTCAAACGTAATTCCCGTCCTCGGCAATTGACATTCTGCGCAGAGCTGTTGGAAGAAGACATCGAAGCTCTCGAGAGCTTTACCCTTCTCATGCCTTTTCATGCGACATACAAGCACTGCTGGGGAACGGCACCTCGCTATGTGCCCGTGGAGTTGGATCAGAATGCTGTTGATAGATTGAAAGCGATTAATACTGCGGGAGTGAAGATAGTGTACAATGGAAATCCTTTGTGATACTGTTCAGTATGCGCAATAGGTGCCCTCTTTTCGATATATCTAGCTGGCAGTGGTAGTAATATGATATTTGTCTGGGCATCGCACTGCGTGCACACCAAGATATGATGAGCGTTTTATTCTGAAGATGTCTTGAAGATACTACAAAGCGCTGAGGATATCTTGATAGATCAGAGCATCTTCAAGATATTTTCAGAATACGCCACTGATTATATTTTCATCTGCACCCAGTGTCGGTAGGGTCGTCCTCTGTTTCTGCCACTGCCAGTGTGAGAATTTTGCCGTTCTCCAATTTTTGCTTCTCTCCAAAATTGCGGCTGGTGTGAGTGAACTCTATACATCAGGATGAATAGCGTACTGAATACGGTCGTACGCATCAGAAGGGATGATTTGAGGGTTGAGAAGTGTGGGTTCTGGAGGGTCCCGATGGGAATCTCTTGAAGGACACTGGACAGTGGTCATCCAGTACGTCGCTAACCGTTCTGCTACAACCTTTGTATTACTCACTTTGTCCTGCAGACTAACCTCAAGTTTAACACCAGAAAACTCAGGAGAGCCTGTGAAGAAATCTGAACTACAACGATAGTAAAGACTATTGAAAATTGATTCAACTTAAAAGCGGAGCTCTCAATCACTGTCAGGTGGGTTATTCATTGACTTTTCCCCTTTTCCCTGGTATAGGATTTTCATCCCATTCCAGAACCATGAAAAGGGCAGGATCTGTCGACTTGACCGACCTGTCGTTCCATAATGCGGAGCTTTCACTGGGGACTCGTTGCTACCTCCCCCTTGCTGATTTCTCTAACATCGGCCGAAATCCTCACCGATTTCGCTGATCTACAAACCCAGGAGTTTGACTTTGTCGTCGTAGGAGGCTGGTACCAGTTTTTCGCTGACATTGAAGCTGCAGAGATTCATCCAAACTTGTAGGAGGTACTGCCGGCAATGTCATTGCAAACCGTCTTACAGAGAATCCCGCTTTCTCGGTTCTTGTCATCGAAGCAGGTGGAAGGTCAGTGTGCCCTTCCTTTGTGGTTCGTCGAGAAGTCTGACTTCTGGACATGGGACAGCGATCGGGACACTTTGGAACTCGAGGCTCCAGCATTTGCTCCCCTTTTAGCTCCCAATACTCGTTGGGACTGGAACTTTTCTTGTGCGTGAGGGTACAGCTGTCATTGGAAGTTTACTAACATAACGTCCACGTCTTGCTTGTTATCAGCTACTCCTCAACCTGGTTTGAATAATCGTTCTGTTCCCGTTGCGCGTGGTTTTGTGTTAGGTGGAAGTAGCTCTATTAGTGCGTCTTTGGTGCAGGATTCCAGTCAGTTGCTCATTGATAAACACAGACTTTATGGGATATACCCGAGGATCAGCTGAAGATTTTGATCGCTTTGCAAGCATCACTGGCGATGATGGCTGGTCTTGGAATAATCTGATACCGTATATCCTGAAGGTTGGAAGACCTTTTGCTTCACTGCTCCTTTTACTCATCAATGCAGAACGAGAAATTCATCGTCGGACCAGATCAAGATTTGCAAAATCTATCCAGTCGCTTCAGTCCTTCCGTTCATGGCTTCACGGGAGTCAATTCTGTCAGCCTAACTGACATACCTCTCCAAATCGATGACAGGGTCCTCAATACTCTATCTGAGTTGTCTGACGAATTTCCTTTCAACCAAGACATGAACAGTGGAAAGCAACTTGGTGTTGGTGCGTTATTCTTAATTGTAGGATAGACTTCACAATGGCTGAATCGTTTCTAGGCTGGGCTCAATCGACTGTTGGCAATGGTTCTCGAAGTAGCTCTGCAAGGTCCTATCTCGGTGACGAATTTCTCCAGCGTCCAAATCTTCATGTACTCGTCGATGCACGAGTCACAAGGGTCCTTGAGACTGAGACTGGGTCGCTGGTTTTTAGTAAAGTAGAGCTCACTCAGGATGGAGGAGGTGAGTGAGCTGCACCCGAGCATTCTGGAGAGATGAGATTAATGTTTAACCAGACTCAACCCAGACGGTCACTGCCAAGAAAGAGATCATTTTGTCAGCAGGATCCATCATGTCTCCATCCGTCTTGCAGCATTCAGGTGAGTGATCAAAGTCAAGATTAGAATTATGGGCTGAAAGGAACAAAACGCTTGTTTAGGCATCGGGGACGCCGACGCCCTTTCTGCACTTGGGATTGACGTTGTTCATAATCTCCCGTCTGTTGGACAAAATTTGACAGAACATCCGCTTCTACCCTCAGCTTGGCAGGTCAAAGCTACTGACACTTGGGATGACCTCTTCCGCAATGAGACGTTGTTGGAAGAGACACTTCTCGAATGGAGTCAAACAAAGTCAGGTGTTTTCACACACCCGCCCTTGTCGTTCCTAGGGTGGCTTCGTCTCCCCGACAATTCGTCGATATTCGAAACGGTTGAAGACCCAGCTGCTGGTCCAGATACAGCTCACACCGAGTTGATATGGATTGTAAGTCGTGATATTTTGTAAGATTTTTTACTGGGTTCCTCTGATGACCTGTCTAGAATGGCTTTGTTGGCCCAGAACCTGCAGAAGGTAACTTTTTGACTTTAGCTTCTGCGGTGGTCTCCCCGACGTCCCGTGAGTGCAGCCTATGTTGTCCTGCGCGTTTTTGATGCTCACTTGTCTGATGTACAGGCGGATCTGTGACTGTAAACTCTAGCAACCCCTTGGATCCACCTGTGATCAACTTCAATATCCTCTCCACGGATTTCGACCGGTTCGCATTACGGGAAGCATTCCGTAGTTCAGCTCGGTTCTTGGAAGCTTCCAGCTGGCCAGATTTCATAGTGGCTCCTCCCACCAATGCGACCACAGACGAGGAAATCGACGCGTTTATCAGGGAGAATGCGGCTACGATATTCCACCCTGTCAGTACCGTTGCGATGAGTCCGAAGGATGCGTCATGGGGTGTGGTTGACCCAGATCTGAGGGTGAAGGGAGTCAAAGGATTGAGGGTTGTAGACGCTTCTGTGATGCCGATGATCCCAGCAGCTCATACTCAAGTGCCTACTTACCTTATTTCTGAGCGTGCGGCAGACTTGATCAAGGAGGCATGGTTTGAGTAGTATGGTAGTTGTCTGTGGTCGTGTACAGTAAATGAAATGCTTTTATTCGGGTCTCCAGCGCATCTGTATAGTCACCGATCTGCAATTGGGACATGACAGTCGGTGATGGTAGTGAGGTTGTGTATGTAATACGAGTGTTCGATATCGCCCTCGCCATGACGAGCATGGTATCCATTTCGCCCTCAATTCTTGACAACAACCACTATGTCCATACCAGATTCTGTTCTCGAGGTTGGATACAATCTCCTCGATAGAGTAAGTACAACGTCTTTTGACCTTTTCTCGCGTGTTGATTGAGTACTACGTACAGGGTCTTGTTCCAGATTTCATCCTTCGGCGCGCCATACGCGCCCTGTTAAGGCAGCGACTGCGCGAAATTGATCAAGGGTCTCTTGGGGCTAACCATGCCGCCAAAATGAAATGGATTGAGGGTGTTAAAGCTCGTACACACATCGCCGACGTCCCAGAAAAGGCGAATGAACAACACTACGAAGTAAGTGGCTTCTAGAATTCTGTGCTGATTGGGCTGGCGTACTCATACTGTGCCTGGTGTCCAGGTTTCTACCAAGTTCATATTATCCACTCTCGGGCCATACGCGAAGTACTCTTCGTGCTTGTACCCCACTGGCAAGGAAACCATCGAGGAGGCAGAAATTTTGATGCTGGAAAGCTACTGTGATAAGGCACAGTTGAAAGACGGGCTTGACATTCTGGATTTAGGTTGTGGTGAGTAGTAAGGCTTTTATCGTCAGTCCAGTCACTGAGCCTTTCGTACTAGGTTGGGGAAGTTTATCTCTATACTTGGCCCAAGTACGACACGTTCTACCAATTTGGCGTACAATAGAAGTTGACGCCTTACACAGAAATATCCTAAATCTCGCATAACGGGCCTGTCCAACTCAACAACGCAGAAAGCATACATCGACAAGACCGCGGAAGCGCGTGGATTGAAGAACCTTGAGGTAGGTGCCAAAAAAGACGCATTTTCAGCATTTTTCATCATTTCCCGCTCTAGATCATCACCGCCGATGTGAATACGCATGAATTTCCGGAAGAAAAACGGTATGTGCTTCGCATTCTTTTGCAATCCATCGCAGCTGAACCACGCCCCCTTAGATTTGACCGAATCCTTTCCATCGAAGTTGCTTCAGTCTTCAATCATCCTCGTCGCAGTTGAGACTCACATTCAATTGCTATAGATGTTCGAACACATGAAGAACTACCAAGTCCTCTTGAAGAAAATTGCATCCTGGCTTAGGCCTTCCTCGTCTTCAAGCCCAGATGACGAATCATTGTTGTTCATCCACATCTTTTGCCATCGCATAACACCCTACCATTTCGAGGAAGGAGATGGATGGATGGCTAGAAATTTCTTCTCTGGTCAGTGATGGATGTTCTCTTTAGCATGCATCGAGTTCTGATAAAAATCATCTTTAGGAGGGACCATGCCTTCGCATGATTTACTGGTTCGTTTGACGATGCTATATGCGTAAGAGTCACTTTACCAAGGGCACCTCATAGCTTTACTTCCAAGACGATCTTACTCTCATACGAAGCTGGTATCTCCCCGGGACGCATTATTCGCGTACACTTGAAGCATGGTTGAAGTTACAGGATAAGAATGCTAAAGGTCAGTAGGAACAAAGTTTTGTGTGTCCTCGCAATCTTATCTCCTGAAACCTATCCATGCAGAGGGTCTGAAGGAATTAAGAGAAGACGCTGTCTCGAAAGGAAAGGACGCAGTAGAAGGAGAGAAGGCTTTCAATCGTTTTAGGGTGTTCTACATGGCGTGTTCGGAGCTTTTCAATTTTAATAGCGGTGATGAGTACGTCTCCAAAGCTGTTCTTTCCTATATGATACTGACAGCTCTTCTACTGCAGATGGGGTGTTGGACACTACCTTTTCAGGAAGAAAGACCTTCGTTCATAGAAAGCTGTAAATGCTGATAATGGACCTCCTGTCTGCACCAAGCTGTCGCAGGCTGAGAAATGACCAATTCTTCCATCCCACTCAAGCACTGGATTTCTTGGATATACTGAGCCATACAGCTTTTGACGTGGCGCCCGTCTATCAAGATGCGATGCGAAAGGAACACGAGGCTAATCGATAGCCTCTTTGAGTTTGCTTCGATTTAGACGACCAGCCTACATTCCAAAGAAGCTCGAAACCAAAACGCAGTTGACCATCCTTTGATGTATTGCCTCGAAGAGACGCCTAGGATTTGTTCAAGCTACACCCTATAAAAGACTCTGACATCCTCTGGCGTCCTTGCCCTAACGTTCTCCCAACATTCCCTAGCTGTTCCAGACAATGCCCCCTACTCAGATTACCATAACCGTCCCGTCTCTCGCTGACATCGGGCAGTTCTTCGTCAACGCGTTGGGTCGCTTGGACCATCTCGGTGAGTCGGAATACTGTCCCGTACGCCTCATTTTGATAGCTAACTCGCTTTCGCAGCTGTCGGTCACCATGTTGTTTTCTTTATAGCCAGCGCAGCATTATTCTTCAATCCCGTCGTCTTCACATGGCCCCTTTGGCCCTTCAAACAGCTTTACCGTCTTTTCGTCCGACTCATTGGGTTTAGAGAGGAAGGAATCAGATTGAGTGCGTACGGCTTGCTGATCATGGCTATTATTGACACCCATTTCTAGATTCTTACGCCGTTGGGTATCAAAGCACCTATTATAGCGGGTATATCCCCCGTAACTCGTACTTCGCTGAACTGCAGTCTTATGGAGCAATTTCGGAAGATGATGAGGATCAAATCCCACTGTATGCACGCGTCTTGGGATGGATAGCTGGAATTTTAGCTGCAAGGAGTTTGTTTCTGTAGTGTAGAATACGCGTACATCTTGAATTTGGAAAAGTTGAAATAGTTATACAGATTCATGACCCTTCTGCGTGTATAAGGCCCTCCTCCATCTAAATGGTATACATGGCAGGCACATACATCCACCTCTTTTACTCCCAGCGCACAATCTCTCACCTCGTCACGCAACTATCGTCCTTACTCTAATCATCCTACGAGTCTGATGGTCTTCGTAGCGACCAGGTTGGACGGGCGCTGTCTGCATCGTCTTGAAGCGCCTCTTCACAGCAGCTCTGGGAAGTCTCCGCCCTGGCTGTTCTGGATATAAGTTCGCCTCCCGCTTCACCATCTGAGCTTGACTGGATTCGTTGGATGATGAGGGTTTCGTCGTGCTCTCGGTGGACTTCGGCGAGTCTTGTTGATCGTTGATTGACGAATCGGAGGCTTTGTTGGTGCTGTAATCGGCGTTGCGAAATTGACGTCCCCAAAGCAATGTGACAGAAGCAGCTTGGTCCGGATCGGAGGATTGGACACCATCGAGTTGGCGTCTCGTGACGCCGTCTGGAACAGGACCAGAGGATGGTGAAGCAGGAGTCTCGACATGAAGAATGTCAACAGAGGCGTTATCGCGCTTGGCGGGTGCAACAGCAGGTATGGCAGCGGGTTGACTATCAGCATCGGAACCTGAAAACAGCAGGTCGAGCGGGGACGACGAGTCGTTTGAAGACGTATCGGTTGAATTATCAGCGTCCGTAGGAGCCGCATCACGTCTGACAGGCGCAGACGAGGTTGGAGCAGACGCTGCAAAGGCGGCTGCAGGACCAGACTCGCCAAGAACAGGAGGTGGGAGGTCACGTTTGCGAGACGCAGGGTTTGAAAGTGCGGGATGTGAGGAAGAGAAATCAATGTTACGGGTGAACGCCGTTGAAGAATGACTTGTAGGATGTTTGTTGCTAACGTCTTCGCGAGGTAGACGAACTCGAATCTTGCCAGACACATTGGTGGCAGCCGAAAGGCAAAGGACGGATAAGAATAGGATGAAACGCATATTGGCGAGATGGGATAGCAATGGGACAAGAATCTCGAAAGGCGGGGAGAAGACAGATGGTACCTGGTGGTAGGAAGGAAAGATGCGCGTAGGGGTTGTCGCGTCCACAACACGCCTTATAGGCTCCACGTGATCGTTTCGGCGTTTTCCAGATTCTCCCGGTCTGCTGGTATTCCGAAAATTGCAATCCACCCACTTCCACTCCTCGCTCTGCCACGAAACTTGGTACATCACTTCTGGAAACTCCCTGCCGGCTCTCTGTCAAGAACTCCGTTTCTTGCTTGTCTACGTCGCCCCCGTTGACGAGCTCGACCTTTTCCTTTCTTTTCCGCGTGTTACTGTGATAGTCACGCTTTCCCTAGTCTCCCCTGGGCAGACTCTTGGCTCGGTACCCTCGCTCGCTTTCCCACTTGGCCAGCAGGCAAATTGAAAAAACCCGAAATAGCTCTGCGTAGCCAAATCTACCAGGCCACACCCGGTAGAGGTCAGTCAAAGCTCTCCTTCAGACGTGACAGGCCATACTCGTTAGAGGTCACTCCCAACAGTCAAAAGGTCAATACGGCGCACGTATACTGAGTGCCACCATCATTATCATTCATTCTCATCCTCTCCTCACCCACGGACTCGGGTTGGCTCAGGCTACTGCTACTTGGACCACCTGTCACTCCTCCCCGTTCTTTACACGCAGCCGCATCTTTGCCATTAGGCTACCCTCTTACGAACAAGAGACTGCTCAGACCCTCGCGCACCCTCACCTCCTGCCCAGACATTGCCTACTGTTAGTCGGCTTCACTCTAGGAGCTTTATAGGTTAGAGTAGGCCCAGCGTTGTGTGCTGGCAGCATCCGTCGCCGTCATAATCTCCAAATTGTTCACTTCAGTGCATTATCAATACATTTTCTTTCCCTACTACCGCAATACAGACGGTAAACCTGGCGGAATCCGGATTCTCTTCCTGCGGCGCCATTAATCTAGGTAGTGCTCCGACTTTCTTATTTGATACATTGCTTTTGGCGGCTATTTAACTCCTGTGTAGTCTTCGCCGTCCCCGAGGCGGATTGTCGATTATGTAGCTAGTTGATAGTCCCGGGAACGATGTATTGGATAGGTACATCGGGGTGCTTTCCGGAACCCGGCGTTCAGCACTTGGACCATGACCGTGGTAATAGAATCCCCCTCCTCCGCCTCTTCCTCCGATCACTGTTTTTTTTTTTTTTTTCCGACGGCCTAATACCTTCCTTTCTAAAGAGAGTCGGGGACAGTTTTCAACAGTATCTACTTCTGAACTAATTGTTTTCCACAAACCCGTAAGACATGGGCGTCGACGATGCGATTGGTAGCTTAATCTGAACAGGCCTGCTAACTCCTACTGGTTCCTGGTTTATTAGGTACATAGTATCAAAGACTCCGTGGTCAATGGTGTTAGTTTGAAATAACGAAGCAATACTTAGTACTAATAAACTTCCAATATCACAGGTCTGCCCTAGCTGGTGCTTAAAAGACGGCCCCTTCCTACCATTGATACTATCCCATTCCATCATAAGTCCTCGCTCTCAATATTTCAAGCCTGTTTCTTAATCACGATCCTCCTCAGTGGTTTGGCGCAGTCGACGTCGCTCTACACTGATCCAAAAGATGTACCGACGAAGGAATATGACTTCAGTGACTCGTGGTTGGAGGTAAGTTTAAAGACAGATTTTCTGTCCAACTTTGGACTGACTTGCTTTATCCATGCAAGCCGGTACTGCAGGAAATGTTATTGCCACTCGACTAAGCGAGGACCCCACTAAAAGTGTCTTGGTTATCGAAGCTGGCCTTGAGTGAGTAGTACATCCATTTCCCGTCATTCTCAAGGTCATTCGTTCTGAATTTTCTATATATTTTTTGATCATGATATCTTCAGCGATACCAACGTCCTCCCCATCCACGTCCCATTCCTGATCAATCAAGGATCCATCGTTGACTGGAACTTCACCACTGTCCCTCAAAAAGAACTTAACAATCGGACGATCCCGGTCCCAAGGGGATTTGTACTCGGAGGGAGCAGTAGCATCAGTAAGTCGCATTCTGTATGGAAAAGGAAAGGACGAAATGAATTAGAGTACTCAAAGATCTAATGATATGGACTCGTGGCTCAAAGACCTCTGGGATCATTATGCCAAGGTTACGGGTGACTCGGGCTGGCGCTGGGACGCGCTGAAGAAATATTGGGACAAGGCAAGTACATACCTGGACTCAGCAGTAGTACTACCGTAATAAATTGTCTTTCTCTAACTACACATTACAGATTTCTACACTCGTTCCACCCACCTCAAATCCTGCCATTCCACCTCCCCCTCGAAACGACCCCACTTTATCAAACGGAAACGGACCTGTCCTTGTCACTCGACCTAATTTCCCAACCGAGCTTGATGACAAAGTGACCAGCGCGAGTACGCTTTTGCAACAAAAGAATTCGAGATTCAAGACTACGGTGGATATGAATACAGGGGATAGTATTGGATTCGGTAGGTATAAGCAAGCTCAGGACCATGAGGGTAACCCCTAGATAATCCACCAACACAGGATACAACCAAGAAACCACTGGACATGGGGAACGCAGCTCTTCGGCCACTGCGTATCTCCATCCAGCTTTGAACAGCAAGCGCCGTAATCTTGACGTCTTAATTCAGACGAGGGTGATGAGGTTGTTGCAGTCTAGGAATACAGCGTTGAATTCGACGACTTCAAATGATCATTCGAGTGTTCCTCATTTTAATCAGGTGGAGGTCGCTCAGAGTGTTGATGGTAAGTGCACCTTCCTCGGGTTCATATTGGAGCTTGCACTAAACAGTCGTTTGCGTATCTGCAGGCCGTCTGTTCAAATTCAGTGCGAGAAACGAAATCATCCTGAGTTCCGGAGCAATAGGTGAGTCCCATCTCTTTCAGTTCACTGCCGATTTGGCGGTAAGCTTTCACAAGGAACCCCTCAATTACTCCTCTTAAGCGGAGTGGGCCCCAAGGATGAACTGAAAAGCTGGGAATTGATGTTGTCGCGGATAGACCCGCCGTTGGTAAGTGCTTACTGCGACCTTCATAGAGAAGAATTCCAAATTTTCTCGCTCAGGCAAAAACCTACGTGATCACCCTATGCTCGTAACGATCTACAACGTCAATTCTAACCAAACTTTCGACGATCTAATGAGGAATCCCGCTTTGAAAGAACAACTCCTCGAGCAATGGCAGAATAATAGGACTGGATTGTTTGCTAATACGCTGAGCAGTGTTCACGGTGTGTAAACACTTGCCAATCCACGGACAAGAAGATTGTGACGCTTTCGTCAGGATTCATGAGATTGCCGGAGGATCGATTGAAAGGGGTACAAGACCCTGCGTCTGGTCCTCATGCGCCACATCTTGAAATGTTTTTCGCCGTGAGTATGACCATTCAAGTTGACTGATGGATAGTAATCGACCTTTGTGATCAGGATGGCTTCTTACCTCTCTTTGAACGATTACCTGCAAATGGCCATTTCATCACGGTCCGCAACGTCATCGTAGCGCCAAAATCCGGTGAGTACCACTAGAATTTGCTAACGAGAATATATTGTCGATGATCGTTTTCCGTCTTTGCCCATTACGATTATCAGTGGGCTCATTGACTCTCGCATCCGCTAACGGAGGAACGTTCACTCATCCCCTCATCAACTACAACATATACGCCGACTCCTTCGACATCCAAGCGATGCTTCAAGCAATCAATGACACAGAAACTTTCTTATCTACGGCGCCTTGGACTCAAGATGACTTCATCATCTCAGTCGCTGGACGAAATTCTACTAGTATCGGTACGAAGGAAGAGAAAATAGCATTCATGAGGAAAAATACCATCACTGTCTTCCATCCTATTGGGACGGCAAGAATGGGAAGAAAAGAGGAGGATGTTACGGATTCGAGGCTACTAGTACGAGGTCTGAAGGGTGTTCGAGTTGTTGATGCGAGTGTTTTTGTGAGTACTATTTTCTCGAGACAAATTTGAAGTACTTCTGATGCACATGTCTGTCAGCCTACCATACCGGAATGTCACCCTCAGGCAGTGGTGTATACTTTAGCAGAACGAGCGGCGGATATCATCAAAGAGGATCATGGGATGTTGTAAATTCGTATGACATAACCTCAATTGTTTTACGTTCAGACTTTCAGACTGTACAATCATCCTTACGCTTCGCGCCCGGCGCTCACCCTCCCTGACTCTCCGTGGTATGGCCTTCATTGCCATATTCTTTTTCCTTTGTGAGGCTTTCTTTGATCATGGGCACAAGGTACTTCATGCTTGGTATCATGGCCGAAGGCAAGGAGTTACCGGTCTCACCACAATCCTGAAAGTGCTTGATATGTCCGAGTCAGCATAAATCATGTGTCATGCAAGTAGCGGAGACCGACAGCTGAAGGAAGATAGGGCAAAGAAGAATACTCGTATACCATAAACTGCGCTGATCACAGCCCGAGGCGGTTCACGCCGATTTCAAACTCCGCCGCACGGAGGCAATTCACGTAAATTGTTTAAGTATTATTTCCCACCCTTGCGCCTGCTCGGTAGAACTTGCCCAACTTGTTTCTAGTCCATGGTTCGTTTCATACCTATAAGTCCTTAGGCCTTAATGTGCGTCTCCCAATATAGTTTCTTAGTCCGTGTGTACATAAGGATCAGCGAAATCCATTATCTGGATGGGCCATATGCAAGCCATACATCTATATCATTGATCAAACCAGCGTGATACCTCTCAATCCAGGCCCGCTAGAACCATAGCTCTCCGCAATGGGGTATGCGTCAAGCCAAAAAGCAAGACCCCCTCTCAGGTCTCAACATGTTTGAAATGGCACACAGAGTTTCATGACAAACGTCGATTCCGCCTTTCCTTTCCGTCCCTTGGACCTTCAACTCTTACTACCCTTCCCGAACGTTCAGAACGGTTCGGTCATGCGACACATCCTATAATTAAAACTTGCGTTCGACCGAAGCGTTTGCATGTGCTTCACCTCAAAAAGAAGCGAATAATTCGTCTTGCGATGTCATTTGGAAATCTGGGCATATAAAAGGATGGTGTTTCGCGGTGCCTTTCCTTTTCTCCCCAACTCATGGTCCTAACTGCGCTATCACTCGTTGCACTGCTCCTGCCAGGGGCGCTTGCCCAACCCTCTCCGGATGTACAAAGGCGTATCGCACAGGCTATTGCCAACTCTGCCAATGTCACCAGCCCTGATTACACTGCATTCGTAAACCCTTTCATTGGAACTGGTGAGCTCTTGGTCCAAGCATGGCTCATATCGTGGACTGATTTTTGAACAGATAACTTTGGGGATGTATGGTGAGCTTAGGGGCGATTTGATGGAACACAGTATTGATTTAGTAAAAGTCCTGGGGCATCTATTCCATTCGGAATGGTACGTGATCTTCTATTGTATCCATACTCCGCGGAAGTTGAGCTTCGTGCAGGTCAAATTCTCCACTGACCTGACTGGGTACGCGCCGGCTGGTGAGCTCAGACCCTACAAACATCCGAGGTCTGTTTCTTACTCTCGTCAGGTTATGTGACGGATCCAACCCAAAAGATCCGTGGTCTTAGTCCCCTTCATGATAGTGGAACTGGATCTTCATTGGGTGAGACCGTTATCTACGTCGCTGACGTATATTTTCGGTACTGACACCCGTCACAGGCACGTATGGTAATTTTGAAATCATGCCCCTGCTTTGTCCAGGTGGTTTTGATAGATGCACCACCAGTCTCCTCGCCAGAGAGCGTTTCCGTAAGAATAACACAGATGGTGAGTTGACCCTATAATTGTTCTCACTTTACTCATATGACGACTTGGCTTCAGAGGCTTCTCCGGGTTACTTTGCTCAGACAATGGACAATGAGATCAAAATGGAAGCAACTTCGACAAGACGCGCCGGACTCGAAAGGTTCACTTTCCCCAAAGGATCGAAGCCGTATTTTGTTCTTGGTCAGGACTCAGAATTTTGTCCACTGATTCTTTAAGTAACTATCTCATATTCTGCCTTTAGACCTTGCAAACGATCTTCCCAATTCTTTCGCTGGCGGGCAGTTGAATATCGATCCGCAAAACGGCCGTATAACTATCAGTGGTTCATACGGATCCAGGTATATTTTCTATAGCTATGTCATGATATCTTTCGGTGTCTGATTATGGACCTCGCATCCTCCAGTTTCGGGCCTACTTCGTTCAATTATAGGGCCTTCGCGTGCTACGATCTTCTTAACGGAAACCAACAGCTCGATGAGTATGGTGTATGGACAGCTGATATGTATGTTATTCTTGTCTTGTCGGCACAAAATTGTTCTCATCTCGTCATTGTCCAGTCATGGTCTTGATGCAAAAGGACTGGGGCTTACTCAACTCAATTACACTCGGAATTTGATTGGAGACCATTATCAGTCAGGCGCGCTATTTTCCTACAAGGGCACGCCCTCAACTATCACCATACGTGTCGGAATATCCTTCATATCCACCGACCAAGCATGTTCCAACGCAGAAACTGAAGTAGGCTCCTCTTCCTTCGAGGACATCATGAACCAGAGCAAAGCACTGTGGAACGAGAAGCTTAGCAAGATCGAGCTCGACATCGCCAATACCCCACCTAATGTGACAGAGATGCTCTATTCATCACTTTATCGCTCATTCCTCACTCCAGTGAGCAGTTCCGTCAATTTTTGTAAAACTTCTATTTGTTGATGCAATTTTCATATAGAACAATGCAACTGGCGAGGCGCAGGGACAGTTCCTCGGCACGAGCTCCTTCTATTTCGATTCCCTGTATTGCAGGTCAGTCGTGGTGTCAAACATTCTGTTATCAAAGATCTGACGATGTTGCGCCGCAGTTGGGATACAGTATGTCTTTGTAGTATTCCAATGTCCTTTCGCTGATCATTTTGCCTAGTTCCGGACCTTTTATCCTCTCATGACTCTTCATTCGCCTGTGGAGTATTCCCAAATCTTAGACAGCTACATCGATGCATTCCGCAAGAGAGGTTGGATGCCTGAGTGCCGGTGTGTTTTCTTGACCTGCTCAAAAGCATAGACATAAAAACTCACTTCTCGCTTCAAAGCGCCAACAACCTGCCAGGTTGGACGCAAGGAGGTTCGAGTGCTGACAATATTGCATCTCAGTTCGCTATCAACTACCATAACGAGGCTCAGCGTCTGGGTATAGATTTGAACGAGCTCTATTCTGCTTTGCTAGCAGATGGTGATGTGAACCCTCCTGAATGGAATATTGAAGGAAGAGAGGTCAATGTTTACAAGTAAGTAGGAATTATCAATTAGTGATGCTTACCGACAATCTGGCTAGGCAATTTGGTTTTGTGCCGTTTGCTGTTCTTGACACAGGTAGCACTGGCCGTCAGACCAGGGAAGGTAGCAGGACTCTTGAAGTATTGCGAATCTTCTTTTCTTACTGCTTGAATTCTGACTGCTCTTGGTCCAGTACGCCTTTGAGGACTTCGGCATACGTCAAGTTGCCAAGCTTCTTGGTCATTCTGATGACGAAGAGAGGTATCTCAATCGTTCTTTGGTGAGTCTATCTGACATGAACCTTACGATTACTGTTACTGAACAGTAGTACTCTTTGTAGTTCTATCGCAATGTTTGGGATCCTTCAGTTGTGAGCGACGGTTTCAAAGGTTTGTGGTAATGTCATTTTTTTCGTAATGCAGACCGATAATTTCTTTACAGGATTCATGCAGAAACGTTTCTCCAATGGCACTTTTGCTTTCACTGATCCTGCCAACTGTTCGCCGAACGACAAAAACGAGAGCAGGTCTTGTTCTCTTCAGGGCGATAATGTGAACGGTTTCTACGAGAGTTCGTCTTGGGAGTACAGCTGGTATGCTCCCCATGACACTGCTCATTTAATTGAGCTTATGGGTGGCAATGTGGGTGTTGCTTAGCACCCTGACTATGCACATCTAACGAAACCTTCAGGAAACTTTCCTCGACCGTTTGGATCACTTCTTTGACAAAGGATATTATCTTGCCGGAAACGAACCATCATTCCAAACACCCATTGGATACCACTACGCAAATCAGCCAGCCAGGTCCGTCGATCGTGTTCGACAGGTTGTGTTCCAAAACTTTGGCATTAGTGCGTTTACCACAACGCTGTCTGTCCTAATAATCCTTTTCTAACGCGTCTCTCAGCGCCGGCGGGCCTTCCTGGTAACGACGATCAAGCTGCGATGGCCACACTCCTCATCTTCCATCTCCTTGGAATCTATCCCGTTCCTTCCACCTCTCAGTATCTTATCCTCTCTCCGTTCACACCGAAGTACACCATCCACAACTCGTTCTTGGGCACCTCCACTACCGTCACCGTCCAAGGCTTTGATGCTAATTCAGTTAAAGAGACGATTCCCCGTGGTGCAGCTGCATATGTCAAGAGTGTCAGTATTAATGGGAAAGTCACAAGTGGACGATGCCACTTTGATTTCTATGATGCGTTCCGTTTAGGCGGAAATATTAGCATCGAGGTCACTGCTAACAAGAGCAGCGTGAATAACTGTGGCGAGGGTGCAGGAGCGATTCCCGAAAGTTTGTCCACTGGCGGCTTTGCAACGCTTCGCTGAGGTGCGCGTTCGGTTGTGAGATATCCTGTTGATGATTGTTTTATTGTGTATTCAGCCAGCAACAATCTTTGACCAATGACGGACCAATGTATTTACGATAACATGACCAATGACTGTCGTTTGTATGAAACCTTGTATACCTAACCCGAAATCAAGTCCTGTCGCAGTGTCCACAGCTCATCGACTCACGTTAAGCTTGGTTGTTCCAAAACGTTTGCGTGCTTCTAGATATGATACCTGCACACGCCCGCTTCGAATACTAGGTTTCAGTTCAGCGCTGGAGCAACGACTAAAGTGGCAATCGCACACAAAACTTCAAAGCTCCAGTCAGCTTACATTGGTTTTTATTTTTTTTTTGCAGTAGCGTTATGTACTCGTAGGCCGCGAACCCACGGGATACAAGTAGCCTAGAATACAATGAGGTCCTTTCCGTGAAGCCAACTGCCGAAGAATAACCTGTACGGGTATCTCTCCGAGGAAATGCTTTTACGCACTGCGTGTGGCAAATTAGTGGGAAGCAAGTGGGAAGCTGCTTTCCGACGGATACGATCGGCGTTCCGAGCCCCGGGCTGTGGCTGTGTCGTCCTTACATGGCAAGCCGGGCTTATACCTCTCCTACACGCACACCACGGCTTGAAATACCCTAGACTCCAGCTGGATTGAACATCGAGGGTTGATGGCAACAAAATATTGGCGGCAGTAAATGGAAATGATCTGCAGCACAAGATGGAGGTCAACGCAGCTAACGGCGTAACGCCACTCCTTCAACTTGGATTTGCTGGCTATGCCGACGGGATCACACATAGTAGGTAGTCAGATCAAGCAATGGCTTTTCCGAGTCGGGCAAATCTTCCTTTTTTTCAGTCTTCCTTGGCAACTCCTTAGATGTTCAATAGATGCTTCAACTATAAAAACCAGGGACATCGCGAGTTCAACTTCAACAGTTCTCTGTCCTATTAGTCTTCCTACTCTAGCAACCTACACTCATTTCCGATGAAGTTCACTCTTTTGACTCTCTCTCTTGCCATGGTCAGCTCTACTTTGGCTGCCCCCGCTCCCGTCGAAGAGCCAGTCCAGCTTTCCGCTCGGGCACCAAACCCTGGCGAATGCGTTTCCATCTTCAAGTTCGATCGTGGCACCTACCACAACGTTTTTGACCAAGCCTGCGTCAATCTTGTTAGTTTTCACACTATCTATCAGTCATTTTATACCTCTGACAACTGATCATCCTACAGGTTGAGAGCTGCAGATTCTCCGTCGCCAAGTTGAACAGCTCTGACATCTGGACATTCAAACCTTGTGTCGCTGCTGCTACCTGCCAGGTATTCTCGTTCTCTTTCCGGTCGCTGCGCAAGCAACGAGTCTAACAATAACTCATTTTTTGTAGGGCACTAATCTCCTCGTTGACATGGTTCAATGTACCAGCGGTGGTGAAAATGTTCCCGAAGCTTCACAGACTAATAGCTTGAACTACAACGTAACCTATTTCTCATATCCTTATATCATGGCCCCAGCTTACAAAAAGGTTTTTTACAGATCTACGCCGGAATCGTTGGTGACTGTGCTTGGCAAGAAGGTGAGTAACCGTAATCCTTACTCGAAGTAAAGCGAGTGACGGTCTATGTCAGGTGGTTGCCCCATCACCCAACAGGTATGAAAGCTTGATTGATGCGTGGTGCTAGAACACGAACTTATTGATGGCTTTATATCAACACAGAACTACATCGACTTCATCTTCAGTACCTTAGGTGAAATCGACACCAACGCTTGGCCTGAGTGAGTCATTCTCCTTTTCCCCAAGCAAGTTTCCAACTAAGCTGACTGTACTTGTACCACTTTCTTTCCAGCGTGAACAACGTTATCAACAACTGGTGGACGTCTATCAAGGACTGGACCGCTACTGGCGAAACCGTCCCTTACTTGAACTTCAACGACTGGTTGCGCTTCTCCAGCTCATAAATCTGAGTGTACACCCTCAGTAGGAACGTCGTCTATGACGCTTCATGATCGACTACTCTCGATCTTGCAAAAATCACTCACACTCTTTGGCTCTATAAGTATCTACGCTCGTTTTATATATCGTGGCAATAAATGGTTTTTATGCAACACGTCTCGAGTGATACGGATCTTCAGAGGATGTCTTCACCCTTGGCCGTGAGCCTGAGTTCCATGCGAACTTTTCCGCTCCCATCCACACTAATACTTTCGTTTTTTCTTTTCTCTGTCAGATAGATAGATAGATAGATAGATAGATATACACGGCGTGGTCCTCTACGAACATGCCGGGTGTAAACGCAGTATAGCCCACCATGGCGTACGTCTACTCTAATTTCCTTACCAATGAAATTGAGCACGTCATCTTCGTGACGGTAGTCCCACGGCAGGTGATTAGATCAGGGACTTACAGAGCCAAAACGGGGTCGTCGAATCCTGTTTGATGATGGGCAAAAAATACGAGACTATGGTATAAGAGATGGTAATAGAATGTGGGAGTGAGGTTGAGCTAAGGTGATTTGATAGAGGTGCAGTATTATGGAGGGAGGGAATAGATGGGCTTGGAATAGAAGATTTCGAGAATGTCATAGACAAAATTTGCAACAATGTCAATACTATCGTAGTGGAAGATGATTTTGTGAAGAAAGTGTAGTGCGTTGCGACTGTCAAAGCCATTGTGATCAGGTAGATGGGGGTGGAACAGGGATCAGCGTGTAATTGTCGTCTGTCGGATGTCAATAATCTCCTGAGAGGATCGGCAGAGCAAGAGGGCATGCTCGGGAGACTCTACTTCTTGTTTGCAGAGGTGACAGAGACGCAATTCTTGGGACTGGGGGTTGATACCGGGAGCCACGTCTGAGGAGTTCAAGAGCTAGATGATGGTCACTGAGCAGGAGTCTCGTCAGGGCTTTTCTATGGCGCGGGTCTATGACTCGGAGATAATGTCTATCTACATAGAATCTGGATTATTCTCTAGGAAGGGGTTCGAGCCGTCCATGTAGTAAATAGAGACGAGTAGATTGATCAATTTCCCCTGTAGTGAGCGCTTGGCATGTGTGTCAATACGTTTGATGATGTTGCCAATTGATTGGGGTGTGGGGGAGGCGTCGATGGGAAGAGAAAGACCTGTGAGGATGTCAAGGGCACAGTATAAATTGCCCAGTCAATCAAGGGGGAGGCAGGTTTCAAAAATTTGCATGGGGGTCGAAAAAAATTTTAGCACCACCTGGAGTACCCCCTCCCCCTCCACCTGCCTTATATAGTATATCTACAGTCACATGACAGATAGATAAGATACTATAAGCCCTAACCCTAACCTGATACTGCCAAAAAGAGAAGAGATAAGCTGTCCAGGCTCACCTCAACTCTACTTGTGATAAGTATTTGTTGCGTATTTGCACCTTCTTGCAGAATAGATAGCCAAAAAAAGGTGGGAAAGTCTTTTGAAATTGCACAACTATAGGTAATTACCAAAAAACAAGCCCAAAATACCTTATTTTAGGTGCAGTCAGAAAAATTTTTGGGCAGACCTGACCCCCCCCTCCCCCCCTACCCTATGTGCCAGATATGCAGTCCGCCTCCCCCTTGCAGTCAATTGGATTTCTTTTGGTGGAATAGTGAGATGCAGGATTGAATGGCGATTTTTGCATAATGGGTAGGGTCTCTCCGAGTCGATAGGATGTACTGAAGATAGCGCAATGCAAGGATGATTCGACGATACCAGAGTGGCAGGATTGCAAGTTCCGTGAACAAAGGACTGCTGACTGAGATTAGGAAGCTATACAATGCATATTCTAGGATCCTGTCAATATTTAGCGGTATACCCGTTGCGCCCCAGGTCTACGTTCACTCTTAGTCAGGGAGTCTTTCAGTACCCTCACAGTTAACACTGGCTCATCATTTCGCGCGGCGGGAACGAGCTCCGATTTTACCAACCAAAAAAGAGGCTCCGGGGCGATGGACACGGTGACACGGTCAGACGTACGGTAAACTACACACTAAAAACACCGCTTTGCCGCGTACCATGATGTACACTTATAAAGGCTCAAGAGAGCCTCGTACTACATTGCCAGAACAACATACCAGATGTACCTCCGAGCAGTATACGCAGAACAAGACATTCCTACACTCCGAGCTTTCATTCGCCAAAATCCCCTAGGCATCCTCACGACTGCCATCCAATCCAGCTCTCTTTCTGATCACTTCATCCAATCCAGTCATCTCCCCTTCCTTCTCGACGTCTCTGACGATGAAAGTCCAACGGAATTGGGCAAATTACGCGCACATATGGCTCGTGCAAACCCTCAAGCAAAGGCTATGATTGCAGACTTGACTAGGGCAGATTCCACTTCGTTAAAGACCCTTTCCAAAGAAGTCCTCATTCTATTCAACGGACCCGTTCATCACTATGTTACACCCAAATTCTACAAAGAGACTAAACCCACGACGGGTAAAGTCGCGCCAACGTGGAATTACGCTGCTGTCCAAGTCTACGGACGGGCTACTATCTATCACGATACTCACGACGACGAGACAGATGCATTCATATCACGAGCCATATCCGATTTGACTCTCTTTTCTGAAAGGACTCAGACGGGTAGGGGTGTGGAGCACGGAGAACCATGGGTTGTAGAGGACGCCCCAGAGAAGTTTGTTGGGTTGTTAAAAAAGGCGATTGTTGGGATAGAGATTGAGATTACAGATATTGATGGAAAATGGAAGATGAGCCAAGAAATGAAGGGAGGCGATCATGAGGGTGTGATTGAAGGATTTGAGGCGATGGAGAGTGAAGTTGGAAAGGCCATGGCGGATATTGTGCGCGAGAGAGGGAAGCTTGCGGGCGAGAGGAAGGTTTAGGCTATAATTCCGCAGATGAGGATTTGGAAGGGTCTGCGGCTGCTGTTCTGTCTATACTACTACACACAGCTAGCTTTCTCGTAATAGAGTATGCATTACTGTGTTAGCAATTCGTAGTTGTTCGACGTCAAGTGGATTACATTTGATTAAACAAGAGAGTCAGAGGGACCTAAGCTTCATCTTCATCTTGTGCATCGTCCAAATCCCAACTGGCCTTGATCAAGTGAGCGCCTCGTTCGGCAACCATGAACGTGGGTCCCATCGTATGTCCCGCTGGTATTCTGGGCTACATTAAAGAAGGAAAACATTAAGAAAAGAGTCATCAGTCAGTCAAGCAACCAGAGTACATAGTGAAAAGCGGCTCACCATCACAGACGAATCAACAACCCTCAACCCCTGCGCTCCCTTCACCCTCAAATCTGGAACTGGCACCTTTCGGACTCATCGAAGCCGTTCCGACCGAATGCACCGATGATCCTAGATTACCCCGAATCCACATTTCCAGCTCTTCGTCAGTGGCAGTCGTGATATTGATAACACTGACTATTGCCGACGAAACGAGAAACCCATCAAAGATGTCTGCATGTTTTTCGATAAAGCGCGTAATGTTGCGCATGCCTTCTCCAAGAACAAAGAGATCGAAATCTGAAGAGAGGAGGTTGAGGTTGATGATGGGGTGGTCGAAAGGGTTGGAAGAGGCCAGAGTGACGGAGCCGCCTGATCAGAATTGGGATGCGATGAGTTTGGATGCATAGTGGTATTGTATTATTGAACAACTCACGAGAAGCAGGAGAGACAAGTGAGGGACTTATACTAACGAACTTATTAGTCGAATTTGACGGGATGATAAGGCCAGAATCCTATTTGATATCTTTGAGGTCAGCTACGAAGATTATTCCGATATGGCGTAACTGACCATGATAACCCACTCAATAATAAAGGGTAGTCACTCACCAACCCCTAGTTGATTTCCAGCGTTATAATCAAGCACGAAAGGAAATTCTGAACCATCTGCTTGACTAGCCTTGATGACGAGATCCTCAAATTTATGTCGATATCCAGAAAGACTGACAGAGTTGATTCCACTAAAACCGTGCGCGGAAGGATCAAATTCCCCTGTAGTGTCATGTCTGTCAGAGGGTTGAGTGAAATGTTCATTCTGAGATAGAAAATGCAATGGAGCAGTCTGATTCAGCCAAGAGCAAGTGTCAATGATGATAGGTAGACTCACCATACGAATAAAAGTCTGCATATTATCCAAGACCATCCTGAATCTCCTGTGAGGGCTGCATAACGATCCCAGTCATCAGAACTGCCCCGAGTGTACGCCATCCAATCTACCATGAAGCAATGAGTTTCCAACACAGCATTATTCAGAGAGCCTGGCTTACTGATAGAGCTGCTACCCCCCAACACAAAGCCTCTCGTATATGGAAAGGTCAGATTTCCTGGGCCCAAAAGAGCCGTGTAATTCCAGTCCACCCTTGAGCCAGTTAATTGGTAGTACAACCCGGGAACAGTCAGTTCGAAAATGCCTTCATTACTGGTCAAAGAGTAGAGTAAGGCATCACATTGGCAATAAACAAGATACGCACTCACGATCCACCTGCTTCCAAGACCAAAACAGAGATATTGGGATCTTCCGAAAGACGATTGGCGACGACGCTTCCAGCGGTCCCTCCTGCAACTTCGTGAGAAAATGAGGGTCAACGATGCAGAGACTATAACGCACCCCCTACGATGATAAAATCGTAATCTTGTCTTGGAAGCTTGCGAAAATCTTCAAAGACAGCACCCAAGCATAGCACAGGGAGAAGGAACAGAGCAATGAACTGAGAGAAAGTGGCTTGAGGAGCCATTATACTCGTATTTGGATGCCATTTCTAGGATCCTGTTAAGTAATGGTTCAAAAACTGTACCTAGTTCGTTAGAAGACTTCCATATGCACACAGATTGTTTACGGCACAGCCTCTTCCCTCCATAATCCAGGATGTGCTCACCAGTGGGGGTACGGGAAGCCATTGCGTAAATCTGTTCGTCGTGTTTAGGGCGAAAACGAAAATGGAACGACAAACCCCGTTCTGACAAGTGGTAGCCCCGAGCCCGGGCTGAAGCGCTGACGCTCCATGCATTCTGTCCTTTTGCATTTTTTTAGGACTGCGTACCCTCATGATTTGTACAGTTGCCGTCGAATCAAGTATGCAGCAAATGTCATCATGGATCATATCTCATTCAGAGACCAATCGGTCTTTTCCCCAAATTCTCAGCAGGGTCGCGATGCGAGTCACTCAAGAGTCACGACTCACCGGTCTTCAGGGGGAAGTGTACAAAGCTCTATCGTGGGGATTTCCTTTAAGGAACTCTTGAAAGACCCCATGCATAGGTATTGGCGATAATACTTGCACAGCTACACTTCCTGCGAATGTAACGAACCCTTGTCACTACCAAATCCATCTCCCTTTGCATTCTTAGCCACGTTCATGATTTCTGCTTCAGCTGGCCCAAACGTCCCAAAAACATCCTTTTCATCAACCTCTCCGATTCCTGGTGGCGGCTGTATCGTGTTGAGGAGCATCCATACAGATGCACTGATAAAGAACCCTAGTAACCAGGACATGTAATAGACATGCCTATAGAAAGAAAGCATCTCAATCATGGCTCACGGTTAGAGATATAAGCACAGAGGCACTCACATCCAGGTATCGCTCACTTGAACTTTGGAAGGAGTGACTGAGGCACAGAAGCCTGGCATACTAGGCCAAACACCCTGGTACATGAGATGGCGGCTTGAGCATATGCATGATGTAATTGGAGCGCCTACGTACCAACACCCAGGCAAGAGGAGCTTTCCAGTTGACTCCATGCCAGAACCTGCATAGTATTGGATTAAATGGTCGCGCCTTGAAGGTTGAAAATCCGTCAAAGAACTCACCAGTAATCACTGGAGCTGCTCGGTTCGAAAAGATGTGATAATTTGATACGCCTCCTTCGTACAAGATGGTACTCGGCCTAAATCATGGTCAGTGAAAGCTTGTAAGAGCGTCAGAGGAGAGGACCTACAATCATGATACCCGTCAGAGGACCTAAGAACACTGCGTACCCAGAGATAGCTGAGATGAACGAATTCGCAGTCTGCATAGTAAAGTAGTGTTGTGGAGTCAGTAAATCTGAGAGAGATGAAACACAGGAAGAACTAACATTCAGAATCTTCCATGGGTTGATACAAATTCCAATGATCGCGATTATGAATGACCCGCGACGTATATCAATATATCTGGAGCGGTGGTTCGTCAATTACTCTTACTTTTTTGTGAAGATCAAGTCAACACCAAACGTACCGAGGTAAAAGTGCTGCTAAATCCATTCCACCAACTACACCACACGCGACCACCTAGCGAATAAAGAGCTCAGACGAAAGTTTCGAGGCAAGTAGCGGAATACTCACATTTACACAGAGCTGAGATAAAAAGAATGCAAACGCAGCAAAGAAAACCGCTGCACGCGCGCCGGGTCCGCTGTGTGTCTGGATGGCTTCTAGGAGATCGTACAATCGCCTGCAAATTACCATTTCACAAGAGTCAGCAAATCCATTGCAAGTCCAGCAAACCGAGTTATTTAAATACTCACCAGAGTAAGGGCTCATCGGGGTAGAATCCACGAGCACATGATGTAGTGACGATGCCTAGGATATTTGACCCTAGCAAGCAGACTGGAATTATGAACATCTGGCCGTACATTTGATCTCCAGGGTTGACTGCATATCGGGAAAAATCTAGAAAAGAATGACCAATGATAATGCAGGTGATTCTCAACTTCGCAAAAGGAAACTACGCCGTTGAATTTACCACTTTGATAAAGTATACCTCCAGCCCATCCACCAATTCCGCTTGTAATCATTCGCATCATCGTCCAACTCAGCTGGGAACCCGTCAAGCGTCCGATACCGTAGACATCCTCGGGATTGCTCCAAAGAGGGCCGGCATTCCCTTGTTTGGCCAAGGCCCAGATGAAAATCGCAAATGCTGCGATGGTGACTACAACAGAAGAGAGGATGGCGGGACCTCGGTACCTGTAAGCACAGAAGGTGAGATATGAAATCTAATTTCTTGGTCTCTGGATAGAACGAACGTACTGTTCGGGTTTCAACAAGAAAAGCGGAAGAGAAACCGTCCAAAATATGATGAAAGATACTATCCAGCATTGGCTTAGGGTTAACCGGTGCAAGGCATCCCATTATCAAGAGATTAGTACTCACTGAACTCGTTGGTCTTCATCCCAGCATTGGGTCCAAACGTATTCTTCATGTTGTAGAAGCTTGCTGGATTCAAAGGGTTCAGGCATCGTGGCTTGGCTGAAATGGATGCTACTCACGCCAAATGGAACCAATCATAATCTTCACCATCTGACCACCGTACCAGCCTTCTACGCCATACCAGCAGCACGAGAGGATGATTCGACTTAGCAAAGCGAACCAGGAACCGCGACTAGCATCATGATTCATCAGTCAAGAGTAGGAGGTCAGGGGCTTCACGTCGCCTTACATTCCCCAGCCTGTACGATTAATGATAGCCTGTAGGATGTGTTAATAAGAAGTAGGTTCTGTCAGAGAACCTGATTTCAGAGAATAAGAATACTGACAAAAGGGACATGCCATTTTCCTCCTCCGTGGCCATTTATGACCAGACCGAGACAGATACTGCGTATGAATGGAGAATATCAGAGGTAAGGCGCTGGAACTTGAATTCGCTTTCGCACATCAACGTGCTGATAGCATTCACTGTGAGTAATCGCCGCAAGTCAGTTCTTTTATCAAAAGATGAGCAAAGAAGGCGGGACGTACCTGCAATAGCTTGACCAACCGTTAACCCAACAGCCACTGTACACCCATATGTAACCATTAATACCAGATAATAAGAGCTAGCTGCGTTAATCGCATACATGCTGTCGATGCACCGGACCATTCTGCGATATTGATAGCTGATGAAAGAACATTCAAGTTGGGACAGTCAGTTTGTTGGATATGACGAAGCGGCATTAATTATCTCACCGGTAGAAAGCCAAAAGAACAAGAAAATCTTCTTCGACCATGTTCGACGCGATGGAGGCAATGGCAGGATGTCGGGATTCTTGTACGGAGATGCATCCGGGGAGACCTGACGAGCACAGTGTCACCGAATCTCCGAGATCGATTTTGATGATGTAGCACTACATACCTGTAGGAGAGACAAAAACCCTCTCGAAGTTGTCAACATGGATGACGGGGCCATTGATGAGTCAACGAGGGTCTAAGGATAAGCCGCTTCCACTTTTTCAATGCGCAGAACCAGTGTCCTGTCAAAGAAGGTTTAAAGAGGTCTGTAATGATGGACAAGCGTGACGATTGTACCACGGGTGTACCATTGCCATTGAAATGGAGTAGAGGAATAGCCCAGGAGTAGCTGATGCCAGGAACTGACTCGGTCGGACCTAATGTTGCCTCGTCCCTTCATATTTTTCCAAAGGTATGCGCATACTTTGGCGATAGGCAGCAAGACGGAGGAGGAGAAACGAATATGTTGACCAGTGGAGCCATTTTTTCCGCGGAGTCCGGGGCCAATTTGCAAGTTTTTCCGGTAGCGCTAGCAGCACTTGATGCAGAGCCACCTTTTGCTATAATTACCCTCTGAAGATATGATGCCCATCTTCACAGCTGTCAGTGCTCCATCACAACCAGGAGCACCACTTGCTACCCATCCTCGTCAACTACAATGGCCGGTCTGCCCCAAGAATCATCTACTGAACCAGAAGCAACCACAAGACACGGAAATCACGTCGTGAAACCTTGGGTATACCCTCCAGAAACGAAATGCATCCCAGAGGAACAGTTCATAGACCTCGAAGTCATTGATTTGTCTGTGCCATTTTCGAGCTCAATCGACCTCAGCACTGACACCTCTGGATGTGCTACGTCATCGGCTGGATACCGAGGACCTGGACACGACGATCGCGATATTTCTTCGACTCCGAGTCCTCAAGACCAAGAAATCATCACTCGTGTCCTTAAAGCTTTTCACTCAACGGGACTTGTCGCTTTGAAAGGACACGGTCTTGCTTCACAGGAGATCCAGCGTCAATTCGATTTGGGAAGGCTTTTGAATGAAGATGTTGGAGAGGAGGAGAAGCAGACGTTGCATGCGAGGATTAAGGAGGAAGGGAGCTGGGCGGGGTATAAGGTACCTTCTCCCCCGCTCTGACATTTGCTGATCATTGAGGCCATTTGACTTTTACAGCCCAGAGGATACTATAAACGTCCTGATGGCTCTCATGATTATATAGAGGTAAGTTCGTGGAGAAATTAATCCAGTGTGTTCTGCACCTCTTCTATTTTCAACTGACTGGTATGATACCTAGCACTACGATTTTTATCCCTTCACAGCGCTCGAATCTCGTCTACCCGAAATAGCCAAACCGTATCTGAACGAATTCAGAGGATTTATTGAGGTAAGTCTCCGGGTCAATACCTAACCGTACTAACCTTAATTGAAATCGTTCATTCTTGATAGTACAACCATTATGTCATTCTGCGAAAGGTCCTCGCTGTCATCTCTCTCGGTCTCGGGCTTGAAAGAGATTTGTGAGTCGATTTCGGAGTCTCTCTTTTCAGTTTGCCTCAAGCCGACTCAAACAGTCTTTGGCGCCTCCATCACCGAGGCGACGTTAGTAACGGGGTACTCCAACCAAACAGGTCCGATGAAGAGTTCCAAGAATGGAAGCATTGCAAAGATCATCTGCGTTATGCTATGTACCGTAGGTCCAATTCTTTCTATTACCCAGCATATTAATGTGGTCTCAACCTTTGATGTTTAGATCCACCCTCAGAAGAAGACCGAGAGCGGAGGAAGAAGATTTGGCTACCGGGACATACTGATATGTGAGTTCACGTTCGACAGGTACCAGTGGAACTTCTGAGCGCTTAATTCTTATTGCAATGCAAGTGGTTCAGTCACTTTTCTCTGTTAGTCTTGTCCTTTCTTTTATTCAACCCTCGCATAGAACTCAAAGTCGATAATATCATATTTTCCATTATCAGACTCCCAGTCAATTGCAGGTCTGCAGATTCTGACGCCTAACGGTGAATGGAAGTACATACGGCATTATCCTGATCATATCATTGTTGATCTCGGAGACTCGATGGAATTTCTTACTGGTGGAGTGTTGAAGGCAGCCCCTCATCGAGGTGAGTACTTGGGATGTACATTGATCATATCCAAGCTGAGCTCCGTTCCGGCAGTGATTGAACCCCCGGAAGATCAAAGATAGTGAGTACTACTCTTACATTGATCCTCGTCAAGAATTTGTGGTGTTGACTTATCTCTCCTGCGACCTGAAGCTTAAAAAGGCTAGGGATCTTCTTCTTCGTACCATTCCTACCCGAGGTCCAACTCAGAGTGATCGATCATCCTTCCCTGCGCAAATTGGGAGCGAAAGATATGTTCGATGAGTATTATCGGCTTGGAGGAAAGCCTCTTACACAGGCAGGTGAGCGAGCCTTTTTTTTTTCGTCGACATTGTCCACAACCCATTGTCTCTCCCGCACAGAATGGCTTGTTATGAAATCAAAGCTGGTAGGAACTAAACGTGTCCAGAGAGAGAAGAGAGAGCCTGTAGATGTTTTGGAGGACATTCATTATAGGTATAATCCCTAAGGACTAGCAAAACACTTATTTAAAAATCACTTGTTTCCCAAAAGAATGTGACGACGGGTGTCTAAATCCGAGCTCAAACAATGTCCGTCGCCGTCGCCGCCACCTTCTTGACGCTTTCAGCATCCTAGTCAACAAGAAAACAAGTAGAGCCGACAATTAGTGCAACATTCCAACAAATTGCACCTTGGTACTTACCTCGGCTTCGTAGAAGTAGTTATCGGCCTCCCTGACGGTAGTAACCATAACTTGAACTACTTAGACCCCGCCGCCATGGAACCCTCTTCGGCGGGGACTTGGAGATTCCATGTCATCATCTTCCGCCCCATCCTTGAGAGCCTTCATCATCACCTGTTCTCTCGGGGCATTTTTATTAGATGTGAGTCTATCTTCTGGAGAATCCCTGGTAACCCAGAAGAGAGCAAGAGAATTGAAGATGATCTGTAAAACGAATTCAAAATCATTGAATATGACACGCATATATGACCCAGGACTCACGTCAGTGGTGCAACATGCGAGAAACATCCATTCACGTTCTGTCCCATGCCAGGCAGCTAGAACGGCTGTGTTTACGATGGAAATTGCTAGAGCGACCATGGCGGAACTAAACAAAAAAAAAGATGTTAAAGACATTCTAGGATCATGAGGATACACGACTTACACCAAGGTTCTACGCGCAACATCGTAAGTACGCGGGTTCACAAACTTGGATTTCAGTAGAGGCCAGAGGAACAATCCAGTCAGGAAGAGGGTGATGTATCTAAACATTTATCAGAAAAGACGGAATTGAGGACTTCAGCATGCTCCCTTACGTGTCGTAGCTCAGGAGAGTCAAAGATGCGTAGAACTTCAATCCAATGTAGCAGTAGCCATCGGCTTGGTTGAGGTAATAGATACGTCCAATGATGAGGGTGACAACGACAGCACCATACAAGAGAATAGTGACTATACCGACCAGGTATATCGGTGATTGTAGACGGGGAGTATTGTGCGGAGTCCATACGACGTGAACCACCTCAACTATAGTAGCACTAGAGTGAGCAGTCTGTAAATTGTGTGAAAACCCACATACCGAGGTAGACGTATAAGAGAACTTTCGCTAACGCATAGAACACAATACACAGGAACATTCCAGTCATGCAAACAGACAGGGAAGTCTCCATTCCGATTCCAAATACCAGAAGACCACCTGAGTGCAGCAAGTTGTAGAATGGACGTGCATATAGAATATAATACGCACTGATGAAAAGGAAAAGCCATGAGTCCACAAAGACTGAGAGAATGAGCCACCGAACCCAAGGAACGTGAAAGTCGCGCGGAATACGCCGGGAGGTGCAGTGAGAGATGATTGTAATACCTAAAGGTTACACGGAACTGGTTAGCGATACGATCGATCAATTTTTTTCCCTATGCAAGCGTCCCAGATCTTCTCGGACGCAGCACACAGCGCATCAAGAGAAATATTAAGCCATGACTTGACGCACTGAGGCCGATTTCTGTCGAAGCACTTATATCCAATACGTAGGTTGATCGCGCGTAAACCGTTACTTCCCAAACGCTTCTGCCTTAGCAAGATCTTCAGAGGGGTCCATGCCAGTAGGCGTTCGCAGTACACAGCTTCAACTGACAGCCACTTTATGTTCTGCTTCATAGGATGAGGTGCCTTTCACTCCTCAGGGCTGACAAGATTTCTAGGACCATGGCAGGAAGTAGCACCAAGTAAGTATGAGCGCTGACTCGGGCGAGCTTGGCACTGCTATTTCGCAAATGGAACTTTTGAGGATGCGTCAATCCTCCCGACTGACCCTCAGAAAACGCAGAAAATAATGGCTACTTGTAAGTATGCAGGGGTTGTGATGTAGATTTGCAGTTCTTCTCGGCTTCCAATCGGTGTTTTCGGACATTAGGGATGATAATGGACCATGACCGGGACTTACTTGAGATCCCGAAATTTTGAACTATAGGAGCGACAGTGGGTGTCATGTTTGGAATACAGGGCCAGGAGGCTGCGACGTATACACACACCCAGCACTAACAAATATCCCGTGGCCAGAAGTTATTTAGGAAGCTTCTGGAAACTTGGTACTCGGAAACGGATTAAATTTCTGAAGCCTCGGCCAGCGATCCGATTGGCTCGGATCGCTTCCGATAAATTTCTGAAGCACGAAAACCTTTTGTTTTCAAACGAGTTTCCTCGTCGCTGGAAAGCTTGACCTTTTCGAAATAACTTTTATTCGCCCGATATTGGTTACTGCTGGGTGTGATAGTAAAGTCACCCTTTCCAGTATCCTGAAAAAGTACATTATGAGTCCGAATAACTTGAAAGGTTAAGAACATACTTGACTATTCTGATAATATACAGAGGTGTTCGCAGCCTTTGAACTGTACAAGAGCGTTGTATATGTCCTTCTGCAACGTCCTGGCAGACATCTGGGGTCACAACTTTCGGTGTCCAAACAATGGGCCTCGAGGCGGGTACAAAAAGATTAGCCGCGTGACCTATGTTTGATCAATGACGAGCATAGTGAGCGGCACCGTTTTTTCATCGCGTTCTCGAGCTCTTGGCCTCAATGCACACGTCGCCGCCACCATGGACAGTCTCTTCGCCATCGCTTTTGGTCTCGGCGTCCGCGTCGTCGTCTCTTTTGCTTCCCATGGCTCTGTAAAGACAAGCGGAACTCTCATCGGTCTATGGGAAGGCATTGTTCTCCTTCACTTCCTCCAAAAACGCCCTCGATCAACGGACCCTTATGTGGGCTATGCTGTCCGGATGTTTGTTGACTACCTCTGGACAGAAAGTCTACTTCGATTCCTCATAGTTTTGGTATGGACCGGGTTGGGAATGGTGCTAGCGGATATGGCACCTGGGTTTTGGAGGAGGAGTAGGCTTCGGAGGACATGGAGTCGACTACGGAGGGATCTGTTCATTTTGTCACGCTCAATTCCAAAAGTGGACGTGCCTATTCCATTTATCTACAAACAACGAACTGTTCGGTTTTCGTCCTCGAGATCGTCAGTTGCCCCAGATGAAGGCACCGTCGTTTCCGTCGTTTCACCCTCTACTCCTCCTTCAGAACTTCCCTCAGAAGTACTTACGGGCACAGCCTCATCTCTGCGTCCATCTGCCTCTGCTTCTCAATCCCAACGTCTTTCCCGTGCTGCTGCAGTAACATCCGCCGTTCCTGCAGCTGCACCCTCCGTGACCATAACCACCCCGACTCCCCGTTCAACTCCCCGTTCAACTCCCCGAAAACCCGCCAAACCTCGCGTCCCAGGTCACTTTACCCGAGACTCCGAGACCGAAACCGATATCACCACTACTGCAATCCCCTCCGGGTCTTCTCGCCCAGTTACTCGATACCCTCGTGGTCCTGGCAAAGAATCTATATCCGACAGTGGGTTTACTACGGACAGCGATATCCCTGGTACTACGCGTGGGTTTAAATTCACGCATATACCCCATCCAAGTTCGGATATGGAGGGTTCGGATACGGATTCGTTGACGACGACTACGGAGAGGGAGCCAGGGCCCAGATTGGTTGATTTGAAGGATATTTCCGAGGAAGAGCAGGAGAAGGAACTGGGTACGCCTACGCAGATGACGAGTAGGATTCCCTTGCCTCCCATCACTCAGAGTGATGAAGAGCGGATAGAAGCAGAGCTGGCTAGGGAAAGAGAGGAAACATCCAAAACCCCTGCGCCTCCACCCGACCTAGTTCCCGAAATCCCAGATACGTATGATCTGGCAGAACCAGATTGGGAGAAGGTGGATAAATTGGAGATTGAGGTTGCTCCGCCTTTACCGCCTAAAGACAAGGGTAAAAGCAAATTGAAGAGCAGTAAAGGAAAGAAGAAACTCGTCGATATGGAGAAGATTGAGATTGAAGACCTCTCTACACAAGGGACACCTAAAGCTACAACACCTAAAGCTACGACACCTAAAGCTACGACACCTAAAGCTACGACACCTAAAGCTACGACTCCAGACCAAACGCGTGCTACGACTCCTACTCCCATACCTAAACCTCCAAATCTCGACCCTGATGCCACTGTTATTACGATACCAGAAACTGGAAGAGATATCACCATTACTGCAGACAAGAACACTGACGTCGTCGTCAATATCGAAGCTCAACCTCAGCCAGAACTTGCTCCAGAGAAATCACACCCCGAACCCGAACCACAAGAACCACCCAAACCACGCTGGCCCCGACCCAAACCCGAACCTCGTCCCGAAAGCTGGGGTATGGGTGAATCCGATGCCTTTGTCGTTCGTTCCCCATCCAACAAATCCAATCCAAACTCCAACACTCCTCCTGACCCCATAACCAGACTAAAGTACAAGAAACCAGAATCAGAACCTGGAGGAGAGAGTGATGCGTTTGTCTCCAGAGGAATGAGGAAGGAGAGGGAGAGGGAGAGGGAGAAGGAGAAGGAGAAGGCAAAGGTGCAAGAGAAGGAAAAGGGAGCGAAGAGGTTGAAGTCGATATTTGATGAGTTGACGCCTGAAGAGATGGCGAAGATGCAGGCAGCCGCGGCGATTAGAGAGGCGGAGGAGAAGGCAGAGAGAGAGGCGAAGGAGAAGGCAGAGAGAGAGGCGAAGGAGAAGGCAGAGAGAGAGGCGAAGGAGAAGGCAGAGAGAGAGGCGAAGGAGAAGGCAGAGAGAGAGGCGAAGGAGAAGGCAGAGAGAGAGGCGAAGGAGAAGGCAGAGAGAGAGGCGGAGGAGAGGGCAGAGAGAGAGGCGGAGGAGAGGGCAGAGAGAGAGGCAGAGGAGAAAGCTAGGGCAGAAGCAGAAGCAGAGGCTCTCGCTTTAGCCGAAGCGCAAGCGCAAGCTGAAAGAGAAGCAGAGGCTTTAGCTTTAACCGAAGCACAAGCGCAAGCAGACGAGGAACAACCACCGAGGTTCTCTACCTTGTATCCTGAGCAGTTTATCGAGACTGGCGGAGAGCTTTTGGAGAACGATAATGACAATGGTGATGGTGATGCCGATGATGCTGAATCGGTTGCGCTATCTGTTGCACCCTCCAAAGCACCCTCTAAAGCCGCGACAAAGGCGGCTTCTGTAGCTGCTTCTGTTGCACCATCGAAAGCGCCGTCGAAATCAGCTTCAAAGGCACCTTCTGTAGCTGCTTCCGTTGCGCCGTCAAGAGTGTCAAAGTCAGCCTCAAAGGCACCTTCTGTAGCTGCACCGACGAAATCATCCTCGAAATCAGCTCCAAAGGTACCATCTGTAGCTGCTTCTGTTGCACCGTCGAAAGCACCTTCTCATTCCCGAGCACCCTCTGTCGCAGCTTCCAAGGCAGCTTCTGTTGTGCCGTTGAAAGCACCAAAGGCCGATCCTGCTGCCTCTTCCAAGGCAGCTTCCAAAGCACCTTCCATCGCTCCCTCTGCCGCACCTTCAGCCGCACCATCTCGAGCACCTACTACCAAGGAAAGTCGAGGAGGAGGAGCAGCTTCGGATTTCTTCGGTGGGGCCTCTGATTTCGTCGCTCCTTCTGCTATTCCAGATCATTATGGGGATGGGGATGGGGACGCAGACGAAGTAGGATCTATTGCACCTTCTAAAGCCCCGTCAATAGCTCCTTCAGCCGCACCTTCTCGAGCAGGTACAACAACATCTAAACTTGGCTGGGGGATAGGAGGATGGAGTTCAGGTGGAGGTAAAGGACCCGCTTCAGACTTTGCCTCTGATTTCATGGCACCCTCTGCGATCCCCGATAATAGATCTGAAGCCGGATCTGCTGCTCCAAGGCTTGATACCACCAATCCCAATCCCAATGCTCCCGGTAAACCCACTTCTCCCAATACCCCTAATACACCAGGAGGTCACTCCCGAGCTCCGTCAAGAGCAGCTACAGCAGCAAGTGCAGCCCGGAAAGCATGGGGCACGTCTTCGGATTTTACTTCTGATTTCGTGGCGCCGAGTGCGATTGGTGGTGATGGTGAGAATGGGGATAACAAGTCAGAGGCACCGGATCCCGCACCTTCCAAGGCACCGTCTGTAGCACCTTCAGGACCCACTGGGGCTTGGGGTAAAACGAGATCAGAAGCAGCGTCGGTAGCTCCTTCACTTGGACCTGCGCTAGCTTTGGCTGAGGGGACGGAGAGGACAGAGGAGATTTGGGGACCGACGCCTTCGGGACCCACTGGGCCTTGGGGTAAAACGAGATCAGAAGCAGCGTCGGTAGCTCCTTCGCTTGGACCTGCGCTAGCCCTAGCCGAAGGACAGACGGAGAGGACTGCTTCCAAGGAACCGTCTGTAGCACCTTCGGGGCCTACTGAGGCTTGGGGTAAAGCGAGATCAGAAGCAGCGTCGGTAGCTCCTTCCCTTGGGCCTGCGCTAGCTTTAGCTGAGGGGACGGAGAGGACAGAGGAGATTTGGGGACCGACGCCTTCGGGACCCACTGGGCCTTGGGGTAAAACGAGATCAGAAGCAGCGTCGGTAGCTCCTTCGCTTGGACCTGCGCTAGCCTTAGCCGAAGGACAGACGGAGAGGACTGCTTCCAAGGAACCGTCTGTAGCGCCTTCGGGACCCACTGGGCCTTGGGGTAAAACAAGATCAGAAGCAGCGTCGGTAGCTCCTTCCCTTGGGCCTGCGCTAGCTTTGGCTGAGGGGACGGAGAGGACTGCTTCCAAGGAACCGTCTGTAGCACCTTCAGGACCCACTGGGGCTTGGGGTAAAACGAGATCAGAAGCAGCGTCGGTAGCTCCTTCCCTTGGGCCTGCGCTAGCTTTGGCTGAGGGTACGGAGAGGACAGAGGAGATTTGGGGTGCGACGCCTTCGGGTGAGGTGAAACCACAGCAACAGGAGGTTGAAGAGAAAGAGGCAGATGCGGCTCAAGGGACGGCAGGAGCAGAAGGAGAAGGGGGAAACGTGTCCCCAGCACAAGCGCAGGAACAGGATGAACCTCAGCCTCAGGAGGAAGAAGAAAACCTCGACCCCTCGGATTCTTCTGAACCAGAAGATGGGCCTCATAAGAAACTTGCTGTGGGCAAGAAGCTCAATGAAGCGATTCAGTTGGCGAAGGAAATCAAGGAGGTTCAGAACAGGAATATGGAACCGAAAGAGAAGGAGAAGTTGTTGAGGAAGTTGAAGAGGCGAGGTGAAAGGAGGTATTGGGGAGGTGAGTGATTTTTTCAACGTGTTTTCTCTCCTTTCATGAAACTAATTGCAATGAATCGACAGATTACGATTCCAGTGTACACTCCTCTAGTCTTGACGTCTCCGCATTCATTGCGCATAAAGCGGCAGAGGCTGTTGAAGAGAGGATGCTTCGTCTTCTTCACCCTTCAGCTAAGGATGATGGCGAACCGGTGAAAGTTTTGGAGGTGACAACACCGAAAAAACCCAAGGGAGGTCCTGTAAAGAATGCTATTGGCAGGATGTTGGCTACGTGCGTTTATCTTTTTGTTTCTCTGTCTGTCATTCGTTTGCTTACCCTCACTTCCTTCTAGGCGAAACATGAAGAGCACTGATGATCCCAATAACGGAAGGGTCATAAATATTGTGCTACCTCACAAATCATAGTCCTTCCCGCAAGTTCTCCTTCGGGGACCTGTTCTATCCTTTCCCAATGTCCGTTACTCCCTGCCAGTGCTATCTGCGTTTTGCTTTCCTGGTTTTCCGGACTGATGAATGACTAATGATCTTGCTGGACGATGGTTATAGTCATGAATGAGCCTACGGTACATGATGCTTTCCTATATATGTTTTGCTTGCTTACAACGTTACGATACCTCTTTTTCACAACTGTTTGTCTTTTTTTTTTCGACTGTCGTCCCTGAATTTCTTCATTTGTATCTCATTCTGTTTTGGATTTTGTGATGTCTGTATTGTTGACACCTTTTGATTATAGCAGCGCTATAGATGTTATGTTCTTCTCAGCTGCTACTTACGCTTTCGACGATTCTTGCTACGATTTTTCTGTCAATGTAATCCCGACGTTTTACTTATCCCTTCTATCTATTCCATGCATGATTCGGGCGTGATGCAAAGCGTACTAGTGGAAGTGTACTATTACATTTCTACAGTGTATGGTTGAATGAGATCTGACTAGTTTCTACGCTATCTTTTCATGTGCACATATATCAATTATGAATCACTCTCTCCTTGGTTGCTGCTTTGACCCTTCTCTGTCCTGTGGACATGCTTCAGAATGTCGTCTACTTTGCTGCTGCTTTTACCCTTCTCTGGCCGAGGCATACTTCAAAAAGTCGTCTCCTTTGCTGCTGCTTTTACCCTTCTCGGCCTGACGATGGATCTGCTCTGCACGCTTCAAAAAGTCGGCTCCTTTACCCTTCTCAGCCCGACGGATCATCTGCTCTGCATGGTTCAAAAAATCGTCAACGATATTGGGAGGCATTCCGATAGTTGCGGTGAAGAAAGGCTTGGGTAAGCTGGTAATAGACTGCACAATGAGAACACTTTTCTTTCGAAGTTTCTGCTTGTACTGCGGATAATTGGCTTCGGGCTTGATTTGCTGAAGCTCGTTCAACAGCTTCTGAATGGGAATTGGAAAGTGATTGTGACCCATGTTGCTAGGATGATATCCGTGTGAGCCAGAAGGAAAAACTTTCTTTTACCCGGCATTGCGTTCGCCTTGAGGCTGCTTGTTCTGTTGACCAGTCGGAGTGGTTCCAGTGGCATGCCTACAAGAAAAATCCATCATCTGCCTGAAGGATCGATGAATGAGAATGAATTCACTGAAATTGATCGGAGTTAAGGGCTTGACTGAAAGTTCGTGCTCTGATTGGTCCGGATGAAAACGCAAAAGCCAGAAAGACTACTCACTCTAAAGCCCCGTTCTGACCGAAAATATGACTGCATGTCGTTCGATGGCAAGGGCGTCGATGAGTCGGGGCAGCTCATGGTTCACTGCGAAAGATCACTCACTGGAGGACGCCCAGAGGTCCGAACATTTGGTCTAATATTTGACTGTGAAAACTTCAGTCTAAGGTAGTAGTAATAAAAGGTTGATCAAGATATAACATACTTCGGGTCGACGTTGGCACCACCAGGGCCACGACCAGGGCTAAGAGTTACATGTCAGCACAGAGAAAGTCTCTAAAATACGACCGAAAAGTCTGAGAGTACTCACTTAGAGTAGACGTTGGGCTTCTGTGTGGGGCGACGATGATGGTTTTGATCTTGCTTGCCAGACATCTTGATCGCGGTAGCGTTGTCACGAAGTGCCCACTGATTGCACGGTCCAGTGAGAGAGAAGAAGACGTGTAGGAATGAAACCACTCTGCCCTAGCCTGGTATTTATACCGTTCGGGAAAGACCAGACAAAAAAGGAGAACAAAAGAGGCATCAGGCTCAGGACACTAAGCACATGCTGAAGAGAAAACCATTAGCGAGCATACTCGGGGAGGACACTCCTTGGTCAAGCTCAAAGGGACCGAATTGCCCAAGAGTCGTTGTGTTGTTCAATGACAAAGACGAATCAGGATGAAAGAGAAAAGAAAGAGAAATTACGTGGATGTACAGTGGACCTTCGTGGAAAGGCTCAGTATTCGTTGCGAAAAACGAGCGATATGAGAGTGGCAACAGAGCGTTGGCTCTAAAAAGAGGTACGTGTGTATACAGCATGGTACCGGCCGGGAATTATAGCCTAAGCCTTCGTCTGCAAGCTTCCCTCTCGCCGCTCGCGCACGTGGAGGGGTCGGCTTGTAAGCTTCCAATGAGCTTCTACTATTCTCTGCGTACTTGTTGTTTCTCACGGACAGACCTTTTCTTCTCTAGATCTAGAACTACGTATACTACTCGGTTGTAATCGCTACCATACGCTACCGCGCTAAGTAAAGCAGATTCAAAAAAAAAAAAAAAAAACAATTACATAATTGGCTAGGGAAGGTTTTTACAAACGAAGATGGTCCAAGCTTAGTCCCAGTTTTACTAAAGTCATGTCCGTTGCATGTCCGTACCCAAAAAAGGTCCATTCTAAACCTCTGGCCAGTAGACCCTTACGCATATGCAGGAGGCGGTAATCTTCCCGACCCCGCGTTCTCTGCCATAAGAAAGTCAATTTTTGCTTGTAATCCCTCCATCCTCTCAGCCAGTGCCAGTAACATTCTGTCCATCTGGTCGTTATATTGACCCTGCAATAAAGGCGCGTCACGACTTCTTCTCCCACTGCTCGACTCTGCAAAGTAGGCATCATAGGGACCGGATGCATTTCGATGCTGTTGATTGGATTGCGCATTTTCCGATTCTTGGAAGCGAGAGAACACATTGGCCGAAGGTTCAGTGGGGACGTCAGGGAGAGTCTTTTTCGACCCCACTGGCATTGCCGATTTCTTGCCAAATTTCAGTGACGAGAGTCGACTCCCTGCCTCTGGGATCAAGGAATCGTTCATACGAGGATCAACGGACAACGATCTGGAGACTATTGTGGCCCTGTTTGTGTCAAGGTCTTCGAGACCGCTGAAATTGCTGGTAACATCGGAATCTTTTGTAGAATTCGAGTCCTTGCCAAGGCCGTAGATTGGTGATCCGGATGCCGTCGTGACTTGTGAGACTCGTCCGGATAGATCTATCTCTTCCATAAAGTTCATCAGCACATTGGCCTGATGTGAGGACGTTGCTAAACCAAAAAGATGAACGCACCATCATCATCACTAGGATTGAACGGGTCAATCTTCTCCAGTCTCTTTTCCCTCTTCACCCGCCTTCTCAAGAGCAGGAAACCGAGAAAAAATAACACTATTAAGAGTATACCGCCCAGAACACCACCTAGAATCACTCCTAAAAGTCCTTTCCTATTTCTTGAGCCCGACTCCGTAGAAGATGATGCCGTGGTAGCTGAAGTATTGCTGGCAGTACTAGTGAAAACCGTCGAAACACTGATGTATCATCAGACTACATCGTAGCGTGGAGATACTCAGTTACTCACCTTGAAGGCTGCGATGACGCTGCTGGTACTTCACTACTAAGAGTAGATGCCGAGGATGATGTTAAACTCGGAGTTTGTGGGGTGTTGCTGCAACTAGACGGTGTAGTAGATGATGGTCGTGGTGTAGTGGTGGTCGTGACCGGTGCCCTTGTTTGAGTACGTTGCGCAGCCTGAGTGGTTGAAGGCGTCGACTGGGGTGTCGTACTCGGAGTATTCGATGTAGAAACGGTACTTGAAGGTTCGGGATTTAAAAGGCACTGCTGGGATGAGGCTGTATGTAGTAAGACCGATAATACATCAACAGTTGCAGAGGGTTGAAGATGCAGCTCCTCCTACCCTCTGCGATAAGAAACTTTTGCGTAGCGTCATTGCCATCATCGTCTTCTACATGGACCTGAAGAATCTGAAAACCTGTTGTCCATTAGTACAAAAAAGGCCATTCCAGCTAGATTCCCTCACCGTCTGGAATAGCAATTGTGAATTCAGGGTCTTGCGAGAGCTGATTTTGCTGGAACTGGTCGGGTTTAAACCTGGAAAAAGGCTATCTGTGGAAGAACACTAAACACTAAACGTGGGACGTTTTTCTCTTATACATCGACAAGCGCAAGTCGCTTAAGTTGAGCTTTGAGCTTGTATCAAGACATTACGGAGAGTACCCACCTGAATCTGAAGACGATAAGGAGCTTTACAGGTAGCATTTTTCAGTTCAGCAGACAGCAGTTATCCGCAGACAGCTCACACAATCCACCCGACCAACGAAGTGTGAAGCTCGTCCCGGGACAAATGTTTATATCGCTACGAATACGAACCGTCCATAGTTAGGTAATAAACAAAACATAGAAGCGCACTCACTGATTTGTGATTACGAGATCATGATCGGCGGAGTAAACGCTTTGAGAAAACAAGATACAGGAAGTGAAAAGAAGAGAGCAACAATTGGACAACAGATAAAAGACAGTGGTGTGCCTCATCGTGGCTGCTGCAGCAATGCAGTCGGAAAGCACTACTGTGGAATTAATACCCTGTATATATGTTCGCAGTGTCAATAAGGATTCAGTAATGTTGGCAGGTGAGGCTTACGCTCAGCTATGATTCTGTCGCCTGTGCTTGCATGATGGAAAGTTGAAACCTTATCACAGCATCCGAAATCGTGTATTCCTTCAAATCGGGCATCTCTGAAAGAGATACGGGACTTGCTCCCAGTCACAATTTTGGAAACTCGCGAGCAGAATAATCGAGGCATGGCTGGAAAGTACATAGTAAAAGTCAGTCAAGGCATGTTCTGAGTGAAGCCCATAGTAAAAACCATTCAAAGCGGTCGCCAATAATTTTCAATCTAAAAATCGATTCCAGACTAGCATCACAGAAACGACCGGATCCAGCAACTAGGATACAAGGGACAAGGAGTGAAAAGCGCTAGGATGAGCGGGAGCATAGCTTTTAGGAGGATATATATGTTGATGAAAAGTGTTGATGAAACAGATGTATGAGCTCGCATCCTAAGCCTCAGCAAGGTCCTTTCCCGTCGCAGCACCGACGCTCCCGATGCGTTGAACCCAGGGTTGTCAAAAATGTTCCTCATACTCACATCCTGGATTCTCTAAAGCTTATGATAAGCTTATGGTAACCTATATTTGATCTTGTAGATCACGTAGCACTTAGTTATAAATCTGACCTCCAGTAAGAACCAGTGACCAGTATCTTGTCAAAACACTGATGAAAATAGTAACATACCTGTAGGGAAAAAAGATCAGAATTTATCGCCAGATTCTTCTGCTTAACTTCACGAAAAGCAATCATAATGCTGATTCTTTGGTGATCGTCCAAGACCGTGGAGGAATAGCGGGCAGCTGATCCAGCAAGGTTACTAGTAGCCTGGACGATATCTGCCAGGACATTGCGATACCATCAGAGAAGAGCCTCAACTTTGTCCTTTCTTGTAATACGATTCGGATACCTCGACGTATGGGAACCAGTCACTTAAGTGCAACGACAGAAATAAGCTGAGCAGAGTTCGATTGGGATCATTAGAAAATACATGCGAAAAGCCGGAGGGTTTTGAAGAACTTTTGAGAGAAGGTTCGTCGACGTTTGGCGTCAAGTCAGGCCGGGTCTTTCCGACTTGATCCTCCACCACTTCAATGTTCGTTACATTCCTAGACCGACGGATACTAGAAGACTGAAATCAGCATTCCACACTACGTCAAATGCTGGGCGCTGACCGCTGAGCAAGGATAGTTAAGGTATAAAAAAAGTAGGTCTCTGGAGAAAGTTCTTAACATGATCTGAACGACTTCAGTCACTGGATTGCGACAATCACTATGCTGAGTGCTCAAGCAGTCAACTACGTCCGCATTGGCAAGTCAGGCCTTAAAGTCTCTGCGCCCATCTTGCATGTTCTCGTTGGCTCATATCTCAGTGTCTTCGTGCTCATCAAAGTTACTGTACAGACAGGTCGGTGCAATGAATATGGGTTCGCCAAAATAACTTGTGAGTATCTGGTTTCCTAACAACCTTCCGAGGACTAAAGGTTCTGCAGGACTGGGTTTTACTCTAACGGCGAGTCCGAGATCGGCAAGTTATCAAGAAGGTGAGAACAGAACACTCTTTGACGTTCTGGCTGTTATTAACGTTCAAAATAACCACAGTACCAAATACCTCGTTAATTCTGGCCAAATGTCACCACCTCGTCCACAAAGACGTTGGCTTTACCGCTTCGAACACTCCTGAGTTGAGCAACACCCACGACTACGTCAACTAATTTGGTCTTTCGCGAGCAGCTATCTTCAACGCTGTCGAGGCTTCACTCAAGATCCTGGACACACCCTACATCGATCCTTCAAATCCACCGTTTTTGATCTGAGCGTTGAACCGGAGGAAACGATGAAAGCCTTGTATAACCTGGTGCAAAGCGGGAAAGTGAGATACATCGGCACGAGTTCGATGAGATGCTAGCAGTTTGCGTTGTTAAACTGGGTCGCGGAGAGGAGTTCTTGGATGAAGTTTGTCAGTATGCAATACGAGTATTCGTTGCTGTATAGAGAGGAGGTGAGTTCCTTACTCGATGCCCTTCGTCACTGCCGATACCCTTCAGGAACGTGAAATGAACGAACGCCTTAGTACTACTGCAACTACCACAGTATCAGTCTCATCCCCTGGGCACCCAATGCAGGCGGTCGTCTTACACGTCCGCTTGAAGAAACGTGCTCGGCAAAACGCGCTACCGACGCCGACAAGAAAAACATGGCTCAGATCGCGTCTGCTTGAGTCAATGTCAAAGTCATCAGTCCAACTATGGGGTTGTCGAACGAGAAGATAGTAGAGGAGGCTGTTGGGATTAATGGACTCGAGTTGACGGAAGATGAGATGAAGTATTTGGATGAACCGTGAGTGCATCTGGTGTTCCTTATCGATATGACGGCAATACGACGGGTCTTGGCCCTTGGGTAAATAGGCGCGCCTCTTCTGGGATACTTAGTCGTGACAGCCTGCTCACATTAGATGATTTAGAAGGCTTTCCGAGGAAAGTCTGGGGGCGAATCGCATCCTCTTGCTAGCACCGAAACTGCGAGTGAATGCTGTAGAAACTTGGCACTGGTTCATTATATACTCGACGAAAGCTTTACGGAGAACTTGCGGAGGTGCTTGGTGCCAAGTCTGCCGGATTAGTGTGGCCATTTGAGAATAACTTCAATAAGGCTCGTCCTATAAACGTAGCTACTATAATGCGGATTTTAGTCGATCTATGGAATGTTTATACAAATGAAAGTAGTCAGAGCTTAGTTCCACTGTAAAAGTCATGTTCGTACCCAAAAAAGAAAGTCCTTTCTAAACCTCTGGTCAGTAGACCCTTACGCATATGCAGGAGGCGGTAATCTTCCCGCCCCCGCGTTCTCCGCCATAAGAAAGTCAATTTTTGCGTGTAATCCCTCCAACTTCTCTGCCAGTAAGATTCTGTCCATCTGATCGTTACATTGGCCCTGTGATAAAGGCACGTCACGAATTCTTCTCCCACCGCTCGACTCTGCAGCGTAGGCGCCATAGGAGCTGGATACATTTCGATGCTGTTGGTTGGATGGGGCATCTTCCGATTCTTGAAAGTGATAAAACACATTGGTCGAAGGTTCATTGCGGACGGCAGGGAGAGTCTTTTCCCGCCCCAGTGGCAGGTGTCCTGGCATTACCGATTTCTTGCCAAATTCCAGTGACGAGAGTCGACTCCCTGCCTCTTGGATCAAGGAATCATTCATACGAGGATCAACGGACAATGATCTGGAGACTATTGTGGCCCTGTTTGTGTCAAGATCGACGCCGAGACCACTGAAATTGCTGGTAACGTCGAAATCTTTTGTAGAATTTGAGTCCTTGACAACGCCGTAGACTGGTAATCCGGGTGGCGCTGGGACTTGAGAGATTCGTCGGGAAAGATCTCTTTCTTCTATCAAGTTCATCAGCACATTGCCCTGATGTGAGGACGTTGCTACATCAAAAAGACGAACGCACCATCATCATTACCAGGATTGAACGGGTCAATCTGGTTCAATCTCTTTTCCCTCTTCATCCGCCTTCTCAAGAACAGGAAACCGAGAAAACATGACACTGTTAAGAGTATACCGCCCAGAACACCACCCATAATCGCTCCTAAAAGTTCTTTCCTACGTCTTGAGCCCGACTCCGTAGAAGGTGATGCCGTGGTAGTTGAAGTATTGCTGGCAGTACTAGTGGGAACCGTCGAAGCACTGAAGTATCATCAGACTACATCGTAGCGTGGAAATACTCAGCTACTTACCTTGAAAGTTGCGATGACACTGCTGATGCTTCACTACTAGTAAGAGTAGATGCCGAGGATGATGTCAAACTCGGAGTTTGTGGGGTGTTGCTGCTACTAGACGGTGTAGTAGACGATAGTGGTGGTGTAGTGGTGGTCGTGACCGGTGTATTTGGTTGAGTGCGTTGCGCAGTGGTTGAAGACGTCGACTGGGGTGTTGTACTCGGAGTATTCGTTGTAGAAACGATACTTGCATGTTCATTATTGCACTGCTGGGATGAAGCTGTATGTAGTAAGATCGATACTACATCAACAGTTGCACTGGAGGGTTGAAGATGTAGCTTCTCCTACCATCTGCGATATGAAACCTTTGCTGAGCGTCATTACCATTATTGTCTTGTACATCGACCTGAAGATTCCGAGAACCTGTTGTCCCTCGTCATTGGTACAACAAAAGCCATTCCAGCTAAATGCCCTCACCATCATCTGGAATATCAATTGTGAATTCAGTGTCTTGCGGGGCCTGTATTTGTGGTAACGAGTCGGTATTAAACCTGGAAAAAAGCTATTTGTGGAAGAACACTAAACGTGGGACGTTTTTCTCTTACTACATCGACAAGTCAAGTTGCTTAAACTGAGCTTTGACTTGTATCAAGATATTACGGAGAGTACCCACCTGAAGAACCAGAAAATAAGGAGCTTCACAGGTAGCGTTTTTCAGTCCAGCAGACAGCAGTTATCCGTAGACGACTCACACAATCCACCCGACCAACGAAGTGTGAAGTTTGTCCCGGGACAAATATCTGTATCGCTACGAATACGAACCGTCCACAGTCAGATAATAAACAAAACATACGGATATGAAGCACTTACGGATTTACGATCTCAAGATCACGGTTGAAGGAGTAAACGCTTTGAGAAAATAAGATGCAGGAGGTGAAAAGAAGAGAGCAACAATTGGACAACAGATAAAAGACAGTGGTGCGCCTCATTATGGTTGCTGCGGCAATGCAGTCGCAAAAGGGTAATGTTACGAGTCGGAAAGCACCACTGTATTATACCCTGTATCTTCGCAGTATCAATAAGGATTCGGAAAAGCTGGCAGGTGAGGCTTACGCTCAGCTACGATTCTGTCACCTGTGCTTGCATGATGGAGGTCTTAACACAGCATCAACCGCGTATTCATTCAAGTCGGGCATCTCTGAAAGAGACTGGTTGCTGATCGTATATTTTGAGCGTATATGACCGCAGCGGGGTGTGCATCTTCAGCAAAGCGAAGATACGAGATTTACTCTCAGTCACAAATTCTGAAACTCGCGAGCAGAATAATTGAGGCATGGATGGAAAGTACACAGTAAAAGTCAGTCAAGGCATATTCTGAGTGAAGCCCATAGTAAAAACCATTCAAAGCGGTCGCCAATCATGTAAACCTTAAAAGCTGATTCCAGATTAGCATCATAGAAAGGATCGGATCCAACAACTAGGACACTCGCTCTTTGTAAATCCAGCCTAGTTAGCACCAACATAAGCCTAAATAAACCTTGTCAAGGTGCATTGTAGTTCACTGATCCGACTGGCCCCTACGAGAGGCCTCGTAAGCAGGTGGCGGCATCCCACTGGCAACAGTAGCCAATCTCGCATTCTCCAACATCAACACCTGGATCTGTGCCTGGAATCTATCTCTCTCCAGCCCCCAGTTCCACTGATTCTGATTCTGATTCTCGTCCTGATGCTGGTGCTGCGGGTGCTGCGGGTGCTGCTGATATCTCACCCGCCCCGCGTCCACCATCATCAAGGGGGTGTTTTCCGTTGGGACCAGAGCTATTCTGGCTGATGTCTGCAACTGTTGTCTATCATGAGTGTAATCAGGGAATGGGTGGCTGGCGGTGCCAAGCAGGCTCCTGTCTCCTTCGAGAGGCACGTTACGCGTACCGAATTCTGTCTGAGGTTCTGAGTGAGACCCTGGAACTGGGACTGGAGGGAGTCCACGTATATGATGATGAGATCCATGTTGAAGGGTATCGGATGGCGGTATTTCATCGTCCTGAGAGTTATACACTTCGGAAGGGAACACAAGACTTGCACCAGGAACTGTGCTTCCCGTCGACACCGAATGAACTGGAACGGGAGGGAGTTCGCGAAGATGACGACGAGATCCAGGCTGTGGAGTTCTGGACGACCGTCTTTGATTGTCAGAACAGCCAATAGAACTGATCTCGTTGTGATTGAAGTCATCAAACTTGTCCACGTCGGAGCGATGGTAGAATACCGAACCCGAAGGTTTGGTGACTCCTCCTCCCATCGAAATAGCATTGGCGTCAACGGAATGATTCTTTTCCAGGGCTGATGCATCCGTTACAGAATCTATCTTTTGCTGCAACAAATTTACATCTAAATCCGAGTGTACATTTTCATTAGACACACATACCAACCCTGCGGTCAGACTCAACTCACCAGAACTGACCAGTTCACTGCGGTTGTCCCAGATATAGAGAGAATCCATACCCTTGGGGCTTGCATTTGCGCTGTTTATCTCTCGCTTCTTCCTCCTCCATCGAAAAAGTCCGTATAGACATGCTACAACGACGACAACGCCCCCAAGGACCCCTCCAACTATGGCTCCTAATAGCTGTTTGTGGTTGTTGGGTTCGGAGCTAGGTCCATGAGAGGTATCTGTAGGTGTATCATTGGATATGACTGTCCCGTTGGGGGCTGGAGTACTCGATGCTGTCACTGAAGAAGAGGATCTAAGAGAATGTGAGCAATGAGAATGAGAAACAGACGAACGTATCATCAGACATACATAGTTGGTGAACTGCTTTTAAAAACAGACTGAGTGCTTGAAGGGAAGGTTGCGCTGGAAAACGATCTGTCAGGGAAAGACGATGACGTATGTTGATGCAAGCTCGTGGTGCTGGCTGGCAGAGGTGCTTGAGTAGTAGTAGGTTGTGTGGGAGGAATGCTGTCTGTAATCTTGGTTGTTGTAGAAGTTGTAACAGTGATGATATCCGTAGGAGTGGGTGTGGACGATGGAGGCGGAGGCGGATTATCGGGAGCTGAAGACGAGTCTGATCCATCGCTGCTACAACCGTCCGAGTCCGCTATAGGGAAAATGTGGTGAGGTAGAGAATAAGTATTGAAAGCTGGGCCTCACGGTCAGCAACAGAAAATCTACGCTCCACCTGATCATCTTCGGAATCTTCTACGACAGAGGAGAAGCTTGTACAGCCTGTAATCATAGGGAGAAAAAGGGAAACTGGTTAGGCACATACGTAGACTACACATATAATCACTCACCATCTGGAATATCGACGGTCAATGAACTGCTCTCTATTCCTTCTACATCATGAAAAGAGGCTATCGAGTCCGTCCTACTGTTATCGAATTGGAAGCTGTCAAAGACTACGTTAGACCACTTGACTTTGCTTATGTGAATGCTCGGACGACTTTGTACTGTTGACGGCACAAGTCAGCTAGCCAGTCCATCATACAAGAATTCTGAAGGACCTACCCTGATCGTGACACTGTAAGGCGCTGAAAGATTTGAAATCGCAGGTCCAGATGTCAGCTCAACATTCGGCGCTAATTCGAGATGGTGATTTACAGATACCGCCCTGCCATTGAAGGTCAATACTAGACGAGCAAACAGCGTCTTCCCTGACCAATGATGCTTCAGAATAATGCTATTGTTATGAGAATCACTAGAACTCACGTATTTAAAATCTCGAGGCCTCTGCTCCGCACAACGCCAAAGGGGAAGATGATAAAGAAAAGAAGGAAATTACAAAAGAGTGGAGAGATAGCACCACTGTGCAGTACGGCAGCCAAGTTGGCCATCCGCAGCTGGAGGATGCAAAAGGTTTACACTGGCAAGACAGTAAGGAAAGAGAGGTGAAATTGTACCTGAGCGAGGATAACTCACATATATCCACCATCCGTCAAGTACGTCTTCGATATCAAAGCTTGAAACATCTCGGAATAGGAACATGTAGAATGTGGATAGAGCAATTTCGAGCTGTTGGAAATCTGATGGATGGAACGAGTTGTTCGCAGCTTTCTACTACTCCACTGCAGTCGAGTAGGTACATTATTGCAAGCCTCACGCCTGAGCGAGGTAGGTGAGTCTTGCAAGTACGAACTCTGCGAGCACAAAGACAGATGTATGAGCTCGCATTCCAAGGTCAAGAAAATAGGTAACGCACCGGTACCGGTAGGAAAATCATCAACCGCACCTGCACATCACAATCTATCACCAAAAATCAGATTCTTCTGCACAAATCTAGTAAACCTCCTTCTCTAATCATGATGCTGATACTCTGCTGATCGTCCAAGGACGCAAAAATTGTGGAGAAATGGTGGGGCAACTGAGCTAATAACGTCTATCCGGACTTGCGATACTGCCGTCAGAGAAGATCCTCAACTTCGTCTTGTACGACTCGGATATCTCGACGTATGGGAACCAGTCATTTGGAGAGCGCAACGACAGAAATAAGCTGAGCAAAATACCATTTGGGCTATTAGAGAATACATGCAAAAAAGCCAGAGCGTTCTGGAAAACATGAGAAGTTTGTTCGTCAAGCGGCCGGGTCTTTAGCTTGGTCCTCCACCCAACTCATTGCCAACCCACTTATGTTCCAAATCTACTGCCCTGGAGTCTAGACCAGTCCTCTGCAAAAAAAGAAGTGTCCGGATATCCGGAATTGCGATGAAACGGGCGTCTTTCTCCGTCAAGCATTTGCCCGAGCATTGCTTTTGAACTTGGGCATACGGCCAGCAGCGGATGCCCATATGCAGCACATTATTGCTAAAAATAATGTGCTGAACTCTGCCAACTGGTTGGATTCGCTTTCGATGGTAATACTTTCAGTGGAAATCACACCGTAGTACGGGTTTGGTATGGGTTTATGGGAAACACTAGCTATAGGATGAACGCGGGGACGAGGAGTGACAGGCTCTGGTCAGTGGTCTACTAGTCTATCAACACTATTCCCATACAATTTTTATCACTCCTACAGGACGTCGTTTGCCGCAGGCTAGCCGTCTTCTAGATGATGATCCGTGTACAAACCAAGTCTCGAGACTCGAAACTACAAGTGCAAGGGCTAATAGCCATGATTGAAGTCAGAGCCATAAAAGTAGCTCCTGAAAGCCTTGTCAAATCCCCAACGGATTTCTCTACAGTTCCATCCATTTTCAAACCGTCTGTAGCTTGCAACCTTTGGTCCACCGGTCGACTTCGTCTCCGGTACCACAAGACTCAGAATCAATTCCAAGTCTATGCGTTTCAGTGGGAGGGATTACAACGCCGTCAACAGCGGGCTGGTTGTGACATCGACAAGGATCTAATCTGTCAACTATTCCATCTCCATCACTACTACAGGGCATCATAGGGCATCATAAGCCGTCTTTGGCTCATTGGCCGTCTCTGGATAAGGATCGACAATCCAAGTTTCAAAACCGCATGCCTCAAGGACTCAGTCGAGCTACATATAAAAGCCCTTCAAAGCTTTACCAAATCCCCCACGGCTGAGTCCAGTTCTGTTCTGATTCTACCTGCCTTACCTGCTCTACTCTGCTTCCCCCGCACTCATTTACTTTACGCCTCACGATGAAGTTCGCCATCTCTGCCTCTGCCCTTGCTACCCTTGCTCTTGCTGTCAGCTCTACCTCTGCCGCGCCTGCGCCAGAGTTTGCTCAGCTCTCCGCTCGCCAAACCCCAGAACCCGACTGTAGGGGAGCCGCGCACGGCGAGGGTATTTATCACAACGTTTTTGATACGGCTTGCGTCAACCTAGTTCGTGTCTCTTCCTTCTCTTCATTTTCGAATCTAATATAATCTAATTCTGTACAATCCCACAGATTGAAACCTGCCGCAACGACCTCACTACCGCTAACAGCACTGATGTCTGGTCTTTCAAGCGTTGCGTCGCTGCTGCTACTTGTCAGGTACGTCCATATATATTGTCTCTTACGCGTTGTAGAGCGCCAGTCTGACTAGAAACCCGTTTTCTTTTCTCTCTCGTCTTCTGATTAGGGAACCCACTGGCTCATCGAAACCCTTGAATGTGAGACTGGCGACAGTATCCCCTTGACTGGCCAGAACTCTTTGGACTACAACGTGAGTTACCTATCGTATGCGTATCTCAACTTTCTTAACTTTGCTCGTACACAAAGATTTACGCTGGAATTGTTGGAGACTGTGCTTGGCAAGAAGGTAAGCTCTCCATACTATATCGCTTGGTGAAAATATGAAAGAGGACTGACTGTTAATGCTGGTTTTAGGCGGCTGCCCCATGACTCAACAGGTATGAAACTGCCCAATGGCGCAGGAGGAGAAAGTCGCTGACTATATCCATTCAAACAAAACAGAACTACATCGACTTCATCTTCGGAACCTTGAGTGAGATCAACACCAATACTTGGCCTGAGTAAGTTCTTTTCCTTTCCTACCTTTGGACATCTCGAGCTAATCTCTGATACTCGCCTTTTAGTGTGAACAACGTCATCAACAACTGGTGGAGCTCTATCAAGACCTGGACCGCTACTGGCGAAACCGTTCCTTACTTGAACTTCAACGACTGGTTGAGGTTCTCGAACTCTCAGTAAATGAGCGATACTAAGTTTCTCAGACTCGGAGTATGATATCGATTCGGATATGGACTATCAGCTATATTTTGGACAATCTTTCTTTGACTTGGACTCTCAACCAGTCAAGTCATCACTTCGCTCGTTCTGTTAGTTGGATAAGTATACCACACACTTTATATATAGTTATTATCAATAATATTGGTATTAAAGGATAAGCTAGGTGTGCTAGGCCAATAAGTTGTGCTGTGTGCCCTTTCGCAGACCGTCCGTCGTTCCAACATGGGCGATGATATCGGGGGCCGGGTCTTCAAATTTGGGACTCGGGAGAGTGAGTTCCTGAGAGCCCCATTGTAACCTTCAGGATGCAGTCCGTCAGAGTACAAGTCCGTCAAGAGTCGACGACCGAAGTACACAATATAGCATAGCCTACGGTTGGGACATTCCTTAGAGGACTGGTACAAAAGTGCAAGCGGCCGTATTTGGATTGAGTGCCTTCATTGAGAACAAGGTCTACGTTTTGCAAATTTGGAAAGCCGACGAACACGCGAAGTTATAGATAGAAACATTCAAGAAACATTCTTGCCAAAAGCGGGCGTGGCAACTTGAAGAACGCCAGAGCGAGTTATCCTTGTTTTCCCGAGCGAGCGACAGAAGATGCCCCGTATGCTGCTTAAAGCTGTTGACGAATAAGATCCGAGGGCAAACGGGGAAGCAGCAACCGGAGTACGTATACGAGCAATGTAAAATACAAGGGCCATTGCGCGATGCCGTACAATAAGACCCGTTGTTGTTATTGTACATTGCTTGACTTTGAGCCGGTCACTCCTGCGTCCACTATACCTATACCCTAGACAGAGTGCTTTTGGTGTCAATTCGGACTGGAATCCCCAATGAGAGCGCGATGAGTACAATACCTACGTTCCTATTTTTTTTTTGAAAAGAGCAGGGAGGACCGCTAACCCTAACCCTAACCCTAGCTGGGTCGAACGCTATTGTTCTCGATACTGCTTATTGTTCTCGCTTAGGCAAAGGTCTTCAAATATGGAGGAGCGAAAACAAGACTTTGTTTCCCCCTTCACGCCCTTTTACGATCTCTCTGCACTCGACGTCGCCGGCCGACTAGTACTGGCATGTCTCTCCCACCTCCTACCTACGACGCTCACTACTCTCCTCCCGGTCTCAAGCCCTATCTTGAGCTCCCACATCTTCTTTCTCTTACATGGCTTGCCTATCCAATTCTCTCTCTCATCTTCATTGCATTCCGTCTACAACTCTCCCTGGATTCATCTCAAGATGCCATAGCAAGCGCCAAGGATAATCTACTTGCCAGTTGCAAAGCCGCTGAAGGTGCTGCAACTTCTGCTGCTAGCATGCCACGGTTTCTCGCAACTGCTACCAACGCGCAGATTGCAGATGCGGTAAATGGCTCCATGAATGCTGCTCGCGCAACCCTTATCCTCGCCTTGACGATTATGGAGGCCATAATCAACTTTATCATTGACATCTACCGATCCACTCTATTCTGTTTCTTGGAGTTGGTGATCCGCGGTGGACTTGCTATTATCATCGCTGCAGTTCAGGAGGTGTGTGATTTGCCAGGTTTTCCTTTAATTTTCTCTGATTCGCGTACAGTTTAGCAATGTTGTTCGTGAGGCGGCTCAAGGACTTCAGACTGGGATTCAGGACAGTATAAACGGGGCCAACTCTGTCATCAAGGATGCTATTGATGGAATCAACAAAATCAACCCTTTTAGCGATATTTCTGTCCCTACGATTCCAGTTCCCGACCTCTCCTCTCTCAACAATGTCACTTTACCTGCGAGCTTTACGGATGCTCTCACGAAACTCAACGACACTCTTCCCACTTTTAATGAAATCAAAGACAAGATCGAGCAGGTGTAAGTTACTTTTGCCTTATGAATGAGCTCAGACATACTGATGATTCGCTGACAGTATCGACACTCCATTTGAGCTCTTGAAGAAAGACATCAATGAAACCTTCACCGGTATTAACTTCAACTCTTCTACCCTTCCTGTTCCCCAGCAGAACAATTTGGCTTTCTGCAACGACATGGATCTTTCTGTCGTCGATGACCTTGGTCAAGACCTCGTAAAAGCTGCCAAAATTGGGATCATCATTATCATCCTTCTCATCCTCATTCTTATCGGTCTCAATTGTCTCCTCGAATGGTACAAGTGGCGCTGCCAGAAGGCCCACTTGGAGTACACCCGCCAGGCTTGGTCTACAGACCCTACCCTGTATCAACAACCCAAAATAGTCGCACCTACTCCTCAGGTCACTCTGAGCGACCACAACTTGTTGATGCTCCAAGCCAATGGTGCTCATCCGCTCGTAACGAGAATTGTCAATCAAATCTCAGCTAGACTTCGTCTCTCTCCCTCTAAACACACCAACCTCTCCTGGTTCCTCCACTACATCTTCCATCCACCCGCCCTCGCCTGTTTCCTTATCGGCTTCTTCGGTATCCTCTCCGTCCAAATTCAGCTTTTGGCTTTGGGTCCTCTCATAGACAAATACGACGACCGCGTCGCATCTACCGCTTCCGATTTCACCAGCACCATTGCCGCCTCTATCAATGGCAGCATGTACAACCAATCTTCTGCCTATGCCAACGATGTCAATTCCCAGATCCTCACAATCCAAACGACGATCAACGACGGAATGTTTGGTTGGGTTAACGACACGACGACGACGTTGAACGATACCCTCAATTCGTTCTACGATGAAATCCAGGGCGCTGTCAGTGCGGTGTTTAATGGGACGATTTTGGAACAACCCGCCCAAGAGTTTTTGAAGTGTTTCATTGGGTCAAAAGTCGAGGCTCTGGAGAACGCATTGACATTTTTGCATGATAATCTTCATGTAGATATGCCGGTGATTAATGAGACTGTTCTGGTCTTATCGCCGCAAGACGTCGACGCAGCTTCGAAACCCATTGCTGCTGCCGCATTGGGAAGCGGGAATGGAGACGATAATGGAGGACTGGTTGCCAAGCTTGTTAACGCTTATGCTGATTCGTTGAGGAAGGAACGGGTGATGTTTGCGATTTTCTTGGGGTTGTGGGGTCTAGTTGTTCTCATGGCCGTTGGGATTGTATTCTGGCACAGTTATGGGAAGGATTTGGTGGAGAAGAGGAAGAGGAGAAATTGGGAAAAGACTCAACGAGGTGGAGGAGAGGGTTTCGTGACTCCTTTTCGGGTGACCCCTCCTCATAGTGCTAGCGCTAATGAGAAGGGGTTGAACTCTCATCTTCCTGATTTTACGCCTCTTCCTTCACCAACTCGTCGTTCGCCTTCGCCAAAACCACCAAGCTTCAGAGTCAACAACATCTCCCGTGTTGGATCCGGTCCTACGACGGAGCAAGGAGAAGGTCATGGCTGGACTGGCTTCTTTGGTGGTCTGACTGAGAAGAAGATTCCCAAGTTTAAGCCTGTTCGCAAACCTACCGGTAGATTCCCGACCATTAGCTATCCCAAGAGGTTGACTTCGTTTGGAAGGAAATCTTCTCATGATGATGAGGAAGATGCCCGTGCTCCTCCTGTGCCTTCCATGGCCAACCGTTCAGTTGGGATCGATGATGCTGATGACGAGAACAAGAGGAATACGGCTTGGTACAGTGGTATCTTCTCCACTATGACTGGCCGTAAAGCTCCCGAGCCGTCGTATCCAGCTCTTTCGTCCTCTGGTTCTGATACCAGCTCTACTCGTCGTCTGCGTCCCAATCTCCGGATCTCCATTGAGCGTGCCTCTACACTTCGTGATCAAGAAATCAGCGCAGCTACCGTTCCGAGTAACGATGCAGACCACGCGACGATGAACTCTCGCTGGTCTACTTCCCCTGTGGAACAACAGGAGAGGATAGCTCCTTGGATGGGTGTGTTATCGCCTACCAGGAGGAGTTATACTCAGGCCCAGGCTCCGTCTCGCAAAGATGTTACTAGCAGTATCCCTGCGGATGTCAACTCTGTGTATGAGAGCTCTCAAATGCATATTGACTCTACCAAAGCCACAACATCGCCCTCGCCTTTCTCACCTCCTCTTTCTCTCGCGCCGCCTTTACATCATGGTTTCACTGGTGAGACCAACAACAATAAACGTAACCTCGCTCCTCCTCCAGACTCTCACCGTCGTTCATCATCTGTTCCTGGACTCCTCTCTGCGTCTTTCGCCACCCCTGGATCAGCATTCTCCAACGCGTCTAACATGTCGGATTCCTCCCCAATGACCCGTTACCTCACTTCCAACCACGCTAGGAGGTCTTCTTCCAGCTTGAACCCATTCGCGACGCCTTTTGATGACGAACATAGAGTGACGATTCAACAAGCTCCCGCGAGGAAGAGTATGACGACAAATCCATTTACGGTTGTTGCGATTTAGATGTAAAGGACTCATGATCAAGATGAGACTTTTTTCTTTGCTTTTCTGCTTTGCGATCATTTCTTACTTTTACGCCAACGCGCCAGGACGCTTTTCATGTCATGACATTGTCACTGTCAGTCTTGATGATACAATACATAACGGTCGTTTTAATCTCCATTTCCAATCCTCTCCCGCCGCACCGCATCTTACCTCACCTAATTTCACTATCTCCCTCCCGCTGCTCTCCACATTCCGTTTATTTCGCATATTTTACATTGCATTGCTCTGTTTCTCTATCTGTGCGCATCAATTATTAATAGGTACATATCGCTGTAGCTCTCCAGACAACGTCTTCATGTATTTTTACTTTGTGTTCCCTATAGCCTAGCCTCCTCACGAACATTCTTGCAGTTGTAACAACCGTTTTGCTTACTTGCTAGTCATATGTAGGCATGATTATGATGGTTGTTTTTTGTAGCTAGTACATATACACGAACAATGACATACATCATCGAGCTCATGATCACTTTGAAGAGCTCGCTCATTAGACGTCCGCGGCAGTACGCCCCTGCCTCCGAGTCGGAGTCGGGTGCTTCAGAAGTAAATGGATAGATACATTGCCCAAACATTGCCAGCTATTCTTGAAATTTCCTGTGGTTCTTGGCACTTGCTCGCAATTTATACAACAGTATAGTTGAGACACGGCGAACAAATAGCCAAACAAGTGGTCATTTATCCCTACTATATAGCCATACCTTTGGCCCGACATCCTATCTATATACTTATTACAAACTTTCAGGCGTACGCGGTTCTGAAGGTTGATAGTATCGGATTCTTCCTGGATTCTCTCGATAAAATTCAACAGAAGCTATTCCCCGACGCCGATGTACTACCCAGAGTTATAATAGGACTTTAGTGCCTTCCGAGCCGGTGGACGGAACTATAGTACTGTGTACTAGTGGTATGAAAGAGGCATGAAGACCAAGGACCTTGCACGGCTTAGCAGGACGTGGATATTGTGGACGAAAAACCGGAAAGAAACATGCAGCGAGCAAGTGCCACTGGGCCACACGACGGGCCGTCTACCCGCAGGTTGACTTCGGGCCGTTATAAACAGAATGTCAACTTCATCGTTGAGTTCCTCTCATCAGCCCCATTCAAGCCCATTTACCGACCCCGTTCAGCGCATCAGAAATTATTACATCCTTGAATTATCTCGACGGCGATCTTCGCAAGCCGCGTGGCCGAGAAATTAGGGAGACGTATGCAAAAAGGGTGGGTTTTCCAACTGTGAGCTGCGATTGGAAGAAGGACTTATGCGAAAGAATTGGGGTTATCTTTCTTTCTGGATAGAACAGCCAAGGACATGGAAACAGACGGAAACTGAATGCTTCGAAAAACGAAAATTTATCCGACTAGCTTCGCGGAAGAAAACCTGCCATCATGTCCTTGACGACAAGTAGTAAAAGGGTAAATTCACACCTCTGTGAAGCTTTTCTCTAAGCTCAGACGCTGCTTGCATGGGCTCTGCGCAATAACAGCGGGTCTAGACGAGTGCTGGTCCAAAGGCATTGACGTGTATGAGGACAAAGAGTTCTCCACCCGTCGGGCGCTTGGGGCTACTTTAGGCGAACTGTAATTCAGCCTGCTGATCTCTTTCTCACCAAGTCTTTATTAACCCGGGCCAGTTGTAAGTAGTGTTTTCTTCTTATGGATTGGCTCAATGTTCAGAACGTTCATTGAGTCATTGCTTATGTTTCTTTACGGCTTTTCCCAAGGTTATTCAGTTTCTAGGATGTAAAGACCGGGTCGAGACATCCATCCCTTAACGACCCCTCAACTTACACCATCATGCCTATCGTCCCAGTCAAGACCAGCTCCGGCGTTGTCAACTTCAACTGCACTATCTCAACGCCAACGAAGACTGAAGCCGAGAGAATAGAACCCGGACTGCCTACTATCCTTTTTATGCATGGAGTCTACTTACCTCAAATCGCATTCCACAGTAAGCTGTCGTTGCGCTTGAAGCTTTCAACTTGGTCCCTAACCTATGTACTTTCCCCTTTCCACCCTTAGGTCAATTTGTCGACCCTCTACTCAGAAAATTTAACCTGGTCACTTTCGATTTTCGATCCCATGGAGAGACTACAGGCGCGAAGGTACCACTGGGATATGGACAAAAAGATGTTGCACACGACGTAATTGGACTGATGGTGAGTAGACGATGTTTTGGTTGTTGTGTAAGTGAAGCTGACTGTTCATTGCAGAATGCTCTCCGTATCAACTCGTGTCATATCATGGCACTTTCGATGGGTACTGTTGCTGCACTTGAAATTGCCTCGAGGTGGCCAGAGAGATGTCTCTCACTATTACTTGTCGCTCCGCTAGGGTTGCAGGAGGTAAGGGAAAAATGTGTGTTTCCTCGAGGGACATTCAATTGACGTTGGTTACTAATAGCGCGACGAGCTCAAGTCAGCACACGAAGACATACACGATCTCTGGAGACAAGGCTACCCTGAGCCTGGAACAGTATTAGAGGATGTTTTGAAGGATGCATTCTATGGCTGTATGCAGCTAGCATTTTCTGGGAAACAATCAGAGATGGCTGATGCGTGAGTTACGCCCTCGGTGGCCTTGCACCTTCCTGACCGTCTTTCCGCTCGCAGGTGTCTCGCTATCGCCTTCGTGTTCGCGGAGAGCCACTGGGGACCTGACAACTTCGACGAATTTAAACATTCCACGTTGGACCTCTTCAACAACAGGAAATCACTCCCGAAATCGCAGCTATCTCGAATCCGATGCCCTGTGAGGATTTTCCGCGGAGACCTGGATTTAGGTGTTTATTCTTTTCTATATAGATGTTATATCAGTCCACTGATCTCACCGTTATCTAGCACATCCTCTGGAATACACCGAACAATTCGTGGAACTTCTCCATGAAGCAGGGTGTACTGACTTCGAGGTTACGTGTGTCCCGAATGCACCGCATCTGGTCAGCATAGATAACCCGAAATTGTGAGTGACAACTCTTCTCTTCAAGAACTGTTTTATTCACTTCCTACATATGCAGCACCAATCCCGTATTACATGATCTAGTGATGCAACAGGTACAAGGGACAATACCTGATGTTCCAGACTCTGTGTTTTCCCCTTGGACACCTATTCTGCGGGACGCCGGTTGGATACCAGAAGGGGACGACGAAGATGAAGATGGATTTGTCATGCACTATCAAGGCTTTTCGAGTAATGTCGTCGTTGCATAGAGATGATGGGTATGGGCATGCACCACACGCTCGCGGGAGGATCACATGGTGCCCAGTTATGCCATTATGTTTTTACTGCTTAGAAAGGTACTTCCTTTGTCGCGGGGTACTTTGGGAACAAAAGATGAAAGCACGTCTTCATCGTATTCAAAATTTTGTCATCGACACGCTTGGGCATGTAGCATTATTTATCACGTCGGACTCGCAATACTACTCACTCATTACCATGTACATATGTAGATACACTGGTCATGTTTTAATATCTCAACACGGAGTGTTACAACGTAAAGCCTAAGGCTTGTGGCCATGTTTCTGAGAAAGTCTTCATGTATCCTCCAGATGTCACAAGTCCGCGGTATTACGGCAGACTTCTACAGACATGTTCAGCGGAGACTGAAAGTACAATATATCATTATCGGAGTTGGGTACCTTGACGGACCTTGACCTTGAAGTTGATGGACTGAATCGGACTTCGAAAACACGCCTCGGGGGTCGGAAGTTTCTCCTACTCATCCAATGACCACTACCTTCAAGTGCACGAGTTGTGCTTCCCAGCAGGACACGTCAGATCCCCAGCTATACGCTCCTCCAAGTGATGTAGTCGACCATATCCGCTCAGGCAACTATATTCCGAATCACGACTCGCAGAAGCAGTTTATCCAGAAAATCGACGAGATAGAAAGGGAGTTGGAGAGACTGAATATCATTTCTCAGATATCCTCTGAGGTTTCCCTTCTGAAAGGAGAGGTGAAGCAGTTGGAGGAGTACTCGCGGACCTACAAGTCCTTTTCGTCGCCCATCCTCAAGATATCTTCACCGAGATATTCGCCTTGGTCCCATACTCCTATGATCTTACCGTTCGGGCCCATTATAGTTCTTGGAGCCACAGTGTCGCTTTGGACCTCTCTCATGTCTGCAGCTATTGGAGAAAAGTCATCTTTTCAACACCCAAGCTGTGGAGCTCCATGGCTGTCGACCTGCCTTATGGCGCCAGGTAAATTCCCCTCATACAATTCTGCATGCGGAGGTCCCGCAAACAACCCTTGACTCTCCATTTCAGTGATCAGTCCCTTGACGCGGACTCATACTATGGGGAGTCACAAGTAATCCGTGTCTCAAAGCTTTCTCGCTCGGCGCGCAAAGTCTTCAGCATCTTTCTGGCCGAGCGCGATACGTGGCAGAAAATCGCATTGGATTTCTTTTCGCTCGCCAATTTCGATGCCATGCTACACACCGAGCAAAAGGCCATTACCAAGCCCGTGTCGTTCCCCCAGCTGGAGACCATCATCTATCTTACCCGTTTAAAGGAACGATCGCCCTGGTTCTGCGATTCTCAAAAAACACCACGTCTCCAGACGATCCAGTTCAAGCGCAGACTGGATACCGACATGATTGGAGAGCGCTTCCGCTTCCCTCATCCCAGCCCATTACTATTTGCGGAGTCGTATCAGCCCCGGTCTCTTGGAGAGTGGTTTCCCACTGGATGTAAAAATTTAAAGTGGCTCAAAATGGGCCACTTTAGTGATGAATTTGGCGAAGTTGCCCCAGCCCAGCCTATCCTACCGCCGAATCTCGAGACGCTCTTGTTACATTTTGGACATTCAGTATTTGGTGGACAAACATACTCAACAACGCGATGCGTCATTTCTTCGTTAACCGCACCTTGTTTGACGTCGGTCCACATCTCAGCCTCCCGAGGGCTGACAAGCTTCGATAGCTCTCGTTGGTCTCACGCAGAATTTATTTCTCTATTGCAGAGGTCGAATTGTTCTCTCACAGTGCTCGCTCTTGACTGCGGGAATTATCAGTCCAGTTGCTGGAAATCCTGTGCTTGACACCACATCTCAATCACCTCTTGATACAATATCATATTTCCTTCTTCGATGATTATTCCCTTCCACTGCCAGCTTCCTCCAACGCACAGCGGCCTGTCCTGACGCACCTTACTTTCGCAGGCTGCTCGTATGAGTACTATCTTCATGCAATTATGCCAGGCCCTACTACCGGAGAGGGCTCGTTTGCAATTCTGCTCCTCTTGCGATTGTCATTTTACGCCAGGCAGTAGGGTTTGATATTGCCACTGCATGATTTTCTGATACGTTTCATGGGTAGATTCAGAGCAGAAAGGCGAGTAGCCGACGAGACATTCGAACATGGTGCCTTCAAGTCGTGAACCAAGGAGATGAATGAAGGAATTTTGCAACTGGTCTCTAACGGACTTGGTAGTTGTGTTGAAGGGTACTGTAAATGTTATAAACTCTTATACTGTAAGAATACTCCTAATCACTAGTCCGAGTCGTCCCTTTCTCGAATTTCTTGCATAGCAGTCGTGAGAATATAAATCCTGTTTTGGAAGCCGAAGCGGTGTAGAAGGTTCCGGACCAGGAACGTTCACCAATCTCTTTCTCTAACCACTACTATGAGTCAATATCCTGTTCCTCCTCCGTCCTACGGCTCGACAGCACCCAAAAACAGTAACTACAGGGATGAGGCCAGAGACCCTCTTCTAGGCAGCTCTAGCCGTGGTGGAGGTGCATACTTTGACCAACCTGAAGCAGGAGACGTTCCAGATGATTTCAAGGTGCGCAGCTCCTGGGTTGCACAAAAGACTCTTCCTCATATTCCAAACAGTATGGTGTAACTGTTTCAGAGAGCTCAGCCGAGATACGAAATGCTTTTGTTCGCAAGGTGTATACTATCCTATGTGAGTACTCAGAGTCGTTCTATTCGTTGCTTATCTGACAGGTAGTCCACCAGTTTGTCAAATTGTGCGTATATCGCTGCTTCCGCTCATATAGCATTCCTGAAGGACGTTTTCAGCTTGCCACTTGTATCGTCGGTGGTACCATCTCTCGGTCTGATTCTGCTATTTCCTGGGTCCAACAACAGTATGTCGCCATTCCTGAATAACCATCCAAACTCAATCTTGCTCCAGTACTTGGTCTTTTTATGTTCCATTATTCGGCACGCTCATCAACCTCGGATTGCTGTACTGGAAGCGCCACAGTGTTCCTCTCAATTTTATCTTCCTTTCAACCTTTACTGTCATGGAAGCTTTCACCCTTGGAGTCGTCGTCGCAATGTATAAGAACGATATCGTACTCGAAGCTCTGTAAGCATTCAAACCATTGCACAGTACCCGTTATGAGTGGATCGCTGACGTTTTTCGTGGATCAGGCTGATCACTCTTGGTGTCTTCCTTGGATTAACCTTATTCACGTTCCAGTCTAAGGTGGTGTCATTCTTTGATCGTCTGCGCAATGCAGTACTCACACCAGTCATAGTACGACTTTGAGGGGCTGGGTCCATGGCTGTTTGGTGGATTGATCGCACTGCGTAAGTCTAATGCTCCTTCATTTCCGAGTTCAAAGAAGTTTGACTAACTTTTCATCGATCATAGTCATGACTGGGCTTATTGGCTCCATCTTTGGGTTTAGCAGCACCATGGATCTGCTTTATGCTATTGGTGGAACTTTGCTGTTCAGTGGATACATTATCTACGACACGTGAGTACAACATAACAGTTCTGCAGTGCTTGGGTGTCGGGTTGACAGCTTGGTTTTCCAGCTATTTGATCAACTCTAGGTTGTCACCAGATGAGTATATCATGGGTGCTATCAGCCTCTACCTTGAGTGCGTATCTGTCTATAATCTTCCCAGTATCTCCGCTTACGATCTTCCTCGTCTATCTAACAGCTTCATCAATCTCTGTAAGTCCTCATGCCGGCCTCACCAGTAGTCATTTACTGACGGGTGTACTTTGCAGTCCTGTCCATTCTCCGTTTGCTCAACAATGTCGAGGAACGTTAAACTCTCAGAATGATTCTTGATAAATCGACTCATCTTCTCGTCATTGCTTTGTACTTTTTGTCTGGTGGACTGGATTTTGTTATAAATATGTGCTCATCTTACCTTACTCACCCAAATGATAGTGTGTTTTGACAGCTACTTGGTGTACATCAACGAGTCGTTCAACTACGCGTAGACGCGTCTTCGGCTTGCATGTCCAACTCGTCAATGTTAACAGTCTTCAAAAAAGCCACAACGGCTGTTCCATTTCATTCTTCTCTATATGGCATTCTAGGTTCCCTGTAAACTCACTTCCTTCCCAACGCCAATCCACAGTCCAACGCCGCCAACAAAGTTTCCTCCCGTCTATAATGATACTCCGTGAATCCCAATCCCTGCTCAGTAAACGTCAAATCCAACGGTGCAGTAGTTTGTACAGGAGGCTCAAGATCCTCCTTTGGCAACCTATGTGCCAATTCGGGTCTTTCCTTCTTGATCAACTCTGCCACTTCTTTCCAATAACATTTTTCACGAGCCACGATGAACCTTTTGTTTTTCCCTGGAATAGGACCGACAGAAAGAGCAACGATATGTGCACGAGCTGCATCTCGAACGTCGATAATATCACCAGCTGGAGCGCTTGGATAGGTACCTTCGGCGACGAGGTAGTACACCCAGTCATTGGTACCCAGGCTGGAGCGAGAGGTGACGGGGTAGTTGGAAACCATGGGGCCGTAAATCGCTGGGGGTAGGACTGGCACGATACCAGAGTCAAAAGTCATAGCCAGTCATCAGTGTACGGACTCACTGATAGTGGCATCAACATCAGGATGCTGGTAAGCAATTTCCCAGATAGCTTTATCTGCAAGAATTTTAGCAGCCACGTATATAGGGACCAAAGAAGCTTCGTCCTTTACAACGTTTCTCGTAGTCTACTGATTCCTTGTTGACAACACCATAGCCCTTCTCATTTAAGGCTTCAGGACCAAACGCATTCGCGTATTGGGCTAAAATTTGAGTAGTGAAATTGATTGCTTCTACTTGGATCATGAATGACACTCGCTGTCAAATAGCGATGCATACGTCCCAGCCCAGTGCAAACAATCTTCTTGATTCCCAGGTTAATTGCTTGCTTGATGATATGAAGTGTACCTTCGTATATGCCCTGCAAAAGATGAAAGAGACAACGCCAGCCCATCTAGACTGAACGCCTGGCGTAGCCAAAGATGTTGACCCTTTTGTCTGACTCACATTAAACAACTCTTCCCCGCTCTCCGCCTTGTTGGAAATTGGAGCAGCAACATGCATTACTGCCTGAACACCTTTCAGTGCGTCTGTATGATCGCTAGTCAAGTCAGGCACTTCCACGACCTCGAGTCTGGATTCATTGGGGAAGATATCCCCCAGTTTTTTTCCAGAACGAGCTGTACCGCGAACAATATATTCACTGGAAGCGAGGAGCTGGGAGATAATATGTGAGCCCAAAAAACCAGTACCGCCTGTGACCTGTAAGTTTTAAATGGAAGGAACAATCGTTAGTACAGAGTCGGGAGTAGCAACAAAAAGACGCCCACGAGAACGATATGGCGGAGAGCAGATCACTTCAAGACGTGGAGGTAAATGTCCGTACGCCGAAGTTTGACTACGGTATAAATGCTCAGTTTTGTGACTCACGCAGTCCCGTCGGAGTATGCTTTGAGTCATTGATCGAATTTGCTTGGCTTGCGAGGATCCATGGAATATAAGGCGAAATATATTATTATGTACTGAATGGTACAAAGGAGGGAAAGAAAAGGTCAGCATCTCCTAAGTACCAACCAAGACGTCAATGCCAATCTTCCTTGATTAAATCCGACGCCCGCTCGGCGACAGCATAAGTAGCAGCTTGTGTATGAGCTGAAGGAATCCTCGGCTATAGAAGAGAGCTTCGTAAATATTGGAAAATCTCATCAGCTCGAAATGTGAACTCACAAAAACTGAAGCATCCACTACGCGAAGTCCGCGAAGTCCCTTCACTTTGAGATCCGGATCTACCACACCCCAAGATGCTCCTTTTGGTGACATGGAACATGTCCCTACAGGATGGTCCTCAGTAATTGTAGTCATTCTAATGTACTGGTCGAGTTCTTCGTCCGTTGTAGCGTTAGTCGGTGGTGCGAGTATATATCCTGCCCAACTAGGCGATGAGACGAAACGGGTAGCGGCTTTGAAGGCCTCTCGCATGGTGAAAAGGTCGTATTCTGAGCTTAGAAGGTTGAAGTTGATCAGAGGATAGTCGAGTGGATTTGACGTGTTCAAAGTTATTTCGCCCCCTAGAGAATGAGCGCAAGTCGTTTGCTATGGATTTAGGAAGGAGAGAGAAGTGCTACTTACTGGACACTGGCGAGGAAACCGCAGCATTGACAGAGAGGAAATTTCCGGAGGCGGGAGGATGAGCGGATAGACCACCGTTCTATGAAATCGAATGATCGTCAGTATCAATGGCCGCCAAGTACTTACATAAAAACAGTAGGTCTCACTCCGAAAAGCAATTCTATATGACCGGTGTTGGGACCTGCAGCTGGATCTTCAAACCGCTCAAAGATACTCGAGTTGCTGGGCAAGCGGATGAAGCCTAAAAAAACACTGGGCGGGTCGACGAACGGCCCTGTCTTCGTCTCATTCCACCTGTGCAGAAGCTCATTTTTCAGTGTTGAGTTGCGGGCAATCGTCTCAAGTGTATCTGTAGAGTTGACTAGGAAGAGGTTTCGCAGGAACGGGTGATTGGTTAGATTCTGGCCAACGGAAGGCAGGTCCCGAACGACCTTAATGTTGAGCGAGGACAACGCGTCAGCAGGGCCCAAGCCAGAGCTGAGGAGTATACTTGGGCTCATTATCGACCCTGCCGACAATATGACCTCTTTTTGTGCCGATACTCGTTGCGTCGTCTCTGTTGAATAGCAGTTGACGAACACGAACATGCTAAAGGTACGGCGTACTCACGACCTGAATCCTGAGTGAACTCAACAGTTCGAATTGTAAGAGGCTGAGCATCATCTACTGGAAGAACACGAGTCACTCTAGTGTTCAAGAGGACAAAGAGATTCTTTCGTCTCATGGTTTCAGGTCCGAGATAAGTCCTCGCTGAACTACTTCTGGCTCCAAAGCCGACAGTCGACTGCTTCCATCCTAAAATACTCAAGTTGGAAAACTTGGCAAGAGCGAGAAAGACTTACCGATACCGATTTGATTCCCTGAATTATGGTCCAGATTGAATTCAAAACCACTACCTTGCTCTTGGGTCGTTCCAATGACTTTTGTATCGATGGGGGATGGAAAGCCTGCGAGACTGACGAAATTCATGCCATCAAAACTATGCACTGCGGGGTCAAATTGACCTGTTATATTGTGATGATCGGAGGGCGCCACAAATCGCTCATTCTGATGACGGGAAGAGGTTAGCAAGTGATCCAATTAAGAAAAAGGCAGACTAGCCTTGCGGATATAAGGCTGAAGCTGGTTCCATGACCATCCTTCATCGCCAGTAATACGTGCCCACCGGTCATAATCGTCAGAGCTGCCTCTCGTGTAGGCCATGTTATCTGTGACATTGAGAAACGAATCGGGAATAGAGTAAAAGAGCGAGCTCACTGATGGAGGTGGAGCCTCCTAGAAGAAGCCCACGAGCGACGGGAACGGTACGATTGTTCAAGGCTGTCTGAGGAGTTGCTATTCGACATGTTAGAATATACTGATATTACGGAATGCTGTCATCAGCTTACAAGTGAAGTTCCAATCGTAAGCTGAGCCTGGCAGGAAGGGTTGGAAGGCAGGAACCTCGACATTGAGAACTCCTTCGTTTCTGGAAGTCGTTGCAATCAGCGATGCAACACGCAGAACGATAACTCAACTTACGAGGGGCCTGCTTCAATAAGCAGAACGGAGACATCCGGGTTTTCCGAGAGGCGGTTTGCTACAACGGCGCCGGCACCACCACCTGGAAGTAACCTTTATGAGCAAGACCACAAATCTTGCTTGAGAGACAAACAACCTCCCACAACGATGAAGTCAAATGTCGACGCAGGCAGATCATTAAAACTGTCGAAAAGAGTTGCTGAACAAAACGAGCATAATAGGGTGCTCCAAGTAACACATAGGAAACTCGATCCCTTCCAGTTCATTGCAGTGGGTACGAGAGTGGATGAACTGTCATTTGTTCGACTTCTTCTCATATACGTCGAAATGCGGCATTCCGAACCGAAAAGAAGTCCCTGCCCTTCCATCAGTCAATTACAAAGCATCAATAACTTTTGAATAAGTACAACACTCACATGTTCCTCTGATCTGAAAGATGTGGCAGTCTCCGAGTCGTGCTGAAGATGTCCTTCCTTCAAAAGTGCCATGTAGATCCGTGATCGACGGTACCGATGATGAACTCCAAAAGGCAATTATTGAACCAAGTGAGAGGCTCCATTAGATGCTATCTGTGCCAAAACCTTCCACTTCCCTTAATATACCGCTATTTCTGCAAGTTTCTGAAGGATGTCATTGAGTAGAAGTTCATCACCGGGATTTTGAAGTCTGTTGTCAGCGATACTCTGAGTCATTGTTTGACCAGCAACAGTCAGTAAGGCAAAATATATATTTTAGTAATCGCGAAACCACGACCGGACAAAGTCAGCAGTTCTCATAAGGACTCTTCGGAGAAACAGGAATAACGAGCGGTCAAGAATTATAGCCTGAGATTCCAATCTTTCTTGATCAAATCCGACGCACGCTCGGCGACAAAGTACGTTGGAGCTTGTGTATGAGCTGAAGGAATCCTCGGCTGTAGAACAGAAAAACTCGTAAATAACGGAGAATCTCATCAACTTGAGTGTGAACTCACAAAAACTGAAGCGTCCACTACGCGAAGCCCACGCACTCCCTTGACTTTCAGATCTGGATCTACCACACCCCAGGAAGCTCCTTTAGGTGACATGGAACAAGTCCCGACGGGATGATTCTCAGTGAGAGTAGTCATTCTGATGTACTCATCGAACTCTTCGTCCGTTGTAGCGTTAGTCGGCGCTGCGAGGATATAGCCCGCCCAACTAGGCGTTGAGACGAAACGGGTAGCGGCTTTTAAAGCCTCACGGATCGTGAAAAGGTCGTATTCTGAGCTTAGGAGGTTGAAGTTGATGAGAGGATGTTCGAGAGGGTTTGATGTATTCAAAGTAATTTCGCCTCCTAGAAGATGGAAACGACTCCGTTAGAATGCGTTGGAAAAGAAGAGAGAAGCTCTACTGACTGGATACTGGCGAGGACACCGAAGTGCTGAGTTGAAGGAAATTACCAGAGGCAGGAGGGTTGGCGTTCAAAACTCCATTCTGTAAATCAAATTTTTGTCAATCTCAACGGCTATTAAGCACTGAATACCCGTTCCCCTCACAGCGAAAATAAACTCCATGTGGCCTGTATTAGGCCCGGCAGCTGGATCATCAAACTGCTCAAAGATACTCGAGTTACTGGGTAAGCGGAACCAGGCCAAAAAGACGTCAGGCGGGTTAACATAGGGTCCTGTCTTCGTCTTATTCCATTCGTGTAAAAGCTCGTTCTCGAGTGTTGGGTTGCGGGAAACCGTCTCGAGCGTTTGTGTTGAGTTGACGAGGAACGCGTTTCGCAAGATGGGTTGATTGGTGAGATTTTGTCCAACGGAGGGGAGGTCATGAACTACTTTAATGTTGAGAGAGGACAACGCTTCAGCAGGGCCTATGCCTGAACTACGAACTTATGATAAGCGATCTTCCTAGACCTTGGGAGGAGAGATTACTTACTGTAGCAAGACAGCCGGAGACATGATGCTGCCTGCCGACAATATAACTTCCTTCTGAGCTGTTACCTGTTGCACAGTCTCTGAGTACGTTACAATTAAAAATGCGATTAGACCCTTGCGATTAGACACTGGAGGTATTGTATACTCACTTCCAGCGTCTTGAGTGAGTTCTACAGTTCGGATTGTGGGAGGCCGAGCATTATCTACCGGAAGAACACGAGTCACTCTAGTGTTCAAGAGGACAGATAGATTCTTTCGTCTCGTAATTTCAGGCCCGAGGTAGGTTCTTGCTGAACTACTTCTGGCTCCAAAACCGACAGTCGACTGAGTCCATCCTGATTCCATTCAAACTGGGTCAGGTTGGATAATTTGACGAGGCCGACGACAACTTACCAACGCCGAGTTGATTTCCTGAATTATAATCCAGATTGAACTTGAATTCAGTATCTTGTTCTTGAGTCGTTCTGATGACTTTTGTATCGATAGGGGTTGGGAAGCCCCCGAGACTGACGAAGTTCATGCCGTCGAAACTATGCACTGCAGGGTCAAATTGGCCAGTGGTATCGTGATGGTCGGCAGGCTCCACGAATCGCTCATTCTGATCGAGGTAAATGGTCAGCAAGTGAACCAAATGGAAGAAAGGCAGACCAACCTTGCGAACGTAGGGCTGAAGCTCATTCCATGACCATCCTTCATCGCCAGTAATGCGGGCCCAACGGTCGTAGTCGTCAGAGGTGCCTCTCGTGTAGGCCATGTTATCTGTGGCAATTGAGATACTGATCAGGAATCAAGGAAGAGAGCGAATTTACTGATAGAGGTGGTTCCTCCTAGAAGAAGGCCACGAGAGATTGGAATGGTGCGATTATTCAAAGCTTCTTGAGGAGTTGCTTTTGAGCATGTTATCAGAATATGCTGATATAGACGGAACGCTGTCATCAGCTTACTGGTGAAGTTCCAATCGTAAATTGTCCCTATCGTGAACTGTTGCAAGGCAGGGACGGCGGAATCGAGAACTCCTTCATTTCTGGACTCAATGCAATCAGTAACGCCCAAGTAATGACAGAAGATAGCTCAACTCACGAGGGACCTGCTTCAATGAGCAGAACAGACACATTGGGGTCTTCTGAGAGGCGGCTTGCTACAACAGCACCCCCAGCCCCACCTGAAAAAGACTTATCAGCGATGCCGCGATTGTTTGAGGATACGCACCTCCAACAATGATGAAGTCGAATGCGGAACTAGATAGATTATCAAATCGGTCGAAAGAAGTTGCAGAACAGAGCAAGCCCAACAAAGTGCTCCAAGCAATGCACAGGAGGTTGTGTCCCTTCATTGGAGAGTGGACAAGAAAGGGTGGAATGACGATTCTTCCGCCTCTTCTTATAACGCAGCTCTCCGGCAGTCATAAGAACGATCATAGGGACAGATTTGCAGTCATCATGGAATGCTGCGAATCACTCTCTTTGAGGTAGGCAGAAAGCATTCAATACTCACACATCCCGCCTATATATAACTCTCCCAACTCATCCTAAAAATATCGCACTCTTGAAAAGGGTACGGCCTTCCTTCAGCGGCGTCAAAGAACTGCAGATTTGAGAAGTGTGCCAAGTGAAAATTGTGAGACACCTACAAGATATTATCTGTGCCAACGCCTTCAAAGCGCCTTCCACTCAACTTCCACTTGTCGCGGCCTCCAAAGATAGATCATTATTACTGTGATTTCCTGAGGAACGAAATTGACTTGACATTGGCAGAAAGTTGGTCCTGGAGAGCTCGAGAAAACTTGATGCCAGACAAGAGACAGGGCCTTTCTCAAAGTAGAGCTTTGCATATGGTCTATGAGGAGAAGAGTAGTTCGCCAAATTAAGACCGTCGAATTCGAAACTACACGGATATGAGGCGTTGATGAGGCGACTTCGTCAGGAACATTCCTTTGTGACGAAAAAGGAAGAAAACTGACGACATCCCCTGACCCTCCTGAACCAATCGAATCTTCTGCTTTTGAGAATAGGCCCAGGCCGAACAAACAGCTGTCAACCTATACCCTTCATTCCCTGTAACTCTTCTTCCTCTTAAGCCTCCTCATTGCGATAATGCCCGAGTACAAGTTGGTCGAAAAAAGAGATATTAATCCTCTTCCTCCCGGGGCATTGTCATCGACTTAACTTTCTGAAGCCTCGGATTGGACTGAGAACGACTGCCCGACTGCCTTCTGTAGTCTCCAGCTGCAGGCGGACAGATGCACGTCTTTGCTTAAGCTTAATAAGCACGTCCTTTCAGCAGGGGTCCTTGTGAAGTACACTATATCCAGAAGCAAATAAACAGCTGTATGTTAAGCAGGTAAGTTGTATGCGTAAATGTCATTAATCCCAGTAGATCATGAATATGTATGTACTTCTACAAAGGCCTCAACTTCCAATCATACAGTGCAACAAGCAAGCTTATCAGTCACCATATGACAACCTCACATCATTATCCACATTACCACACCAACACCGACCCTAGAACACCCGTTATCCCAACTGCGACCGGCCAGTTACTGAGTCCAAAGACAAAGGAAGAAGCGGAGTTTTCGGCGTTCCCTCCTTGCGTCGTCGTCCCTGAACCACCAGGACTATCAGGTATCGCAGAACGGATAGCATCAATCAACACATCTCCCGAATCGCCTCCAACTTCCCACACAGCGAACCCTGCGAGTGAGGAATTGGCGATGAAGGCGCCCTGGTTTGCGATGCGAGTGTCAGCAAGTCGTACGAATGGTATGAGAGGATATGGAGAGACAACTCTACTCACTTTGATTGCAAGAGATTTGGCATTATCATACGAAATGAGGGTTTCGTTGTTGGGATTGTACACAAATGGCTGTTACCGTGTTACCAATTGAAGATGAGCGATTCCAAGTCGGAGCGAGCAGAATACCAAGGTGTCATGAGACAAGAATAAGAGCAAGCGATTCGTCAGTAAGCGTCAAAACATGCAAGCAATTGGGAGGGAAAAAGGCAAAAGCAAAAACAGCACAGAAAAATGAAACAAGATTTTACAAACAGGGAAACTATGTACTCACCATTTGTGCACACGAGTCCCAACCATAGACCATACCTTCCTCGCCATCTGCTTGCACCTCCGATCCGTCCTCCGTCAAATAACCTCCCTCTATGAGACCCCTAAAAGCCCAAGTTCCACCCGCGTTGACGTGATTCCCACACGCATCGTCTCCTGCACCGGCATCCCATTTGTCTCCAATGGGAGTGAGAGAAGGAGTGTAAGGTGGATAAGCCGCAAGGATACGAGAAGGAGTAGATGAATCTGCACGTTTTACGGGTGCAACTGAGGAGGAAGAAGGGGACGAGTCCGATGAAGTGGAAGAGAAAGACGAGGTAAAGTTGAAGACGGTCGAACTGGCACTTGAGCTTGAAGCAGAGAAGGACGGTGATGACGACGAAGCCGAGAATGTCGAAGACGGCGAGGAAGACGAAGATGACGAGCCGGAACCAGAGCCATTGGGTGATGATGCAAATGCATCCTTCTTGGCAACATGGAAACCATGTCCATAAGCAGCGATACCGAGGACAATTTTGTCAGCAGAGAAACCTGCATCAATCCATGCGGCTACTGCGGTTTTGGCTGACCCACGTCTCCGTTTCTGAGCCAACTGGGAGTTCGAACTGGAGGATGAAGGCGAATCGACAGGAGACCAAGACTCTGGAGTCTGGTCGCATGTATCATCCAAAGGAGCGTGAGATCCTGCTCGAGGAACGACTTGCGAGTCCGTGACGTTATTTTCGGTAGATGTCAAGGCAAATGCGTATGGGACCGCTGGATTCCATATATCATAGTTCATAATCGCTATGAAGTCAAGGACACTGGCAAGTGAAGAGAGGTATCCCGAGGCACCGGGTTTGGGAGTAGAGCCATAGGCTTTCGTAGAGTTGCTGGAATCAGGGAATGCGGAGTAGTTGGAGGGGTTTAAGAACGTGGAAGCAAAGTACTCGGTGAAAGTAAAGTCGTAGGGGTAAGGTGTAGTTGGTACAGCAGCTGAAAGAATGAGTGTTGCGCCAAGGGAATCTTGACGGAGGAGTTGCAAGTACGAAATGAAGTTTGGTACATCGGAAGACGAGGGAGAGACTGCGTTGCAGCCAAGACCTTGACGATTTGGGAATTCCCAACTACATGCTGTGTTAGCAAGACGAAAAGGAAATGCAGTAAGCAACCCTACTCAAAGTCTATGCCATCCAAACCATACTTCTTTGCCAACTCTACAGTTGCATTGACCAAATTTTTTCTCTGTTCTTCGCCATCAACTAGCGTCGAAAAGGACCTCGAGCCTCCCCATCCTCCCAAGGACAACAAGGCTTTGACACCATGATCATGTGCAGCACTGACGAACTGGGGTAACAGGGTCTCGTCGCCGGGTGTCAAAACGAGAGGGCTGGACGGGTCGTCGGTTGACGGTGTCGCAAAGGCATACGTCATGTGAGTGTATTTTGACCAAGAAACGGACGACAGAGGAACGTCGGAGACATGGTAACCAGTATACCACCCTGTAAAGATAGAGGATCCATAGACGCAGACGGGCGTAAAGAGAAGGAGAGACGAGACAGTGGGCAGCCGCATCGTTGTCAGAGGGAACAAGAAATTATTTAAATACTTTCTATGTGGAGTAATTTTTTGTATTAGATCCCAACATGGAAGTTTTTTTCAGCGTCGTTTCAGCTGCATGCAGGCTTGGTATTAGTGTCATAGAGAGGATGGTAAAGAGAACAGAGGTCGCGATAGGAGGTTTAACCCAACTAAGGAATTCGAATTAAGTTGTTGACGTGCAAGACGCATGCCGCGGTGGCGACCAATAGTGAGCAGACAACCTTGGATGTATATAGTAAAGAATAGACCGAAAGAAAAAATGCTAGATACAGCAAGTAGAAAAAGAATGCAAATGCGACGAAAAAAAAGCCAACTGAAAGAACGAGAAGATATGCGAAAGAGAAAAACGAAAACTAGAATTGTAGCAGTTCCTTGCGTTCATCCATCCAACCATCCAATATCAATAAATAGATCCTTTAATACCCAGTCCCAAAGCTCATTAAAGCCAGGCTACCACACCAAATAGTCTCCATGACCGCACTCCCCAACGGCGTCAACTTCACTTCCAAGGACCGCAACCTCTGCGCATCAAACTCCTCCGAAAACCTTCCCAGAGGAAGAGGATCGTCATTTACTCCACCTTCACCTCCTGCCGCTTGTTTCACAACAGAACAAAGACCCAGCTGTATCAACGCTTCAGGATCAAACTCTAACCCTGTCTCCCTCGAGTTGCAATTCGCCAACCGGCATCCGCGAACCGAGATGTCTATGTCTGTGGGGTCTGTTGGAGGATCGTAGTGGCGTGGAGCTGAAGGTCGAGCCTTGTATGCCTCCTCTAGAGACCCAGTGACAATTAAACCTTCTTTCGGAAGCGTAACACGTATACCCTGGAGCTCTTCATGAGAGACGATGAACGCCACAACATGGAAAGAAGATAGCAGCATATTTATCGGCCCAGTATGATCCTTTTCCTTCCCTCTCTGACTCCCCTCCTCCTTCTGCGTAGACTTGAAGAACACCAGCAAATACGTCCTCTCTTCTTCCGGCATCTCGGGTAACACGAACGGAGTGCTTCTCTGAGAATAAAAATCGGTCTCCTCTGGCCATAGAGGAAGAATCATGAACAACGCATCCCGAGGAACGAAACTAATCACGTCATGTTCCTCCGCAATCTTCTTCTGACCTAACCATCCTTTGCCCTTATCTTTCTTCTTCTCTCTCTCTACACTCTCCTGAAGATGATGGCTATAGTTGCTCGCAACACTATCCAACCGCTGTCTTCCTGGCTTGTTGAGCTTTTGCTCGCGTTCACGTTCATGGATCGGAGGTAACAATCCAATGTGCTCAAAGGACGTTTCCAGATTATCGAGCATTTTGAGCCGCTGGACTTGGACATCTTCACCACGAAAGCTTGGCATTGTTGGAGACGCAGGGGCAGGAGCTGAGCCACTCCCTGAAGAGTTGATCGTGCTATTGACACTAGTAACACTATTCGTGGTCGTACCAGTCACTCGAGACGAAGTAACTGAAGACGAAGGTGTACTAGAGCTATCCTTGAACAGCCTCTTCAATAGAAATAAACCCGGCTTAGACTGTGCGGTCTGTTGGGATGGCGATACCCGCTGTACAGAGCTCTCTGGCTGGGTTTGGGGTTGGGTAGGCGAAGTACGAGAGTGCTGAGGTTGACCAAGGCTACGCAGTCGGGGTCTCGTTGGACGCTGCTGGTGCTGTTGTTCCGGATGTGTATGATGTCTAGGAGAAGTAGGTGACGATTCCGACTTTGTATGCGACATACTCTGGGTATGCTTCCTGTCGGTGTCCACTTCCAGAGGCTTAGTCGGCTTTTCGGGCATCGATCTGGTTCCTACGGCTGACGACGGAAGATGAGACGTCCCAGAACTCGAACTCTTGCGCGACAATGGAACAAACCCAGACAGCACATCCGGGTAAGGACCAGGAACAGCATTATCACCACGTCCCCCACTTCTACCACCTAGGATAGATTCACTTTTCTGTTTGGTCACTGCTGAAGGAGCTTTGGCACGAGTTCTCGGGGAGTGCTTATCCTTCTCTCTCTCCTTCTCTTTCCCCTTCCCTTTCCCCTTGCCAGACCTATCTCTCTCAGACCTCTCTTTCTCCTTAGCACGTTCCCTCTCCCTGTTGTCCCTCTCTCTCTCCTTCTTAACGTTCTTCCTATCAACAGCCAACCCAGCGCCAACCAATAAATTCTTTGTATCTCTCGCTTTCGAATACGCATCAAAAAACTGCTCTTGCACCTCTCGAGTCGCAAGCATCACGATTTGACTGCGTTTGGAACCTGAACCACCTGCGCCTGCGCCTGTACTCAACGAAGAGGTTTTTCCTCTCTCTTTATTTTGTCTGCCCTTCTCTCTATCTCTATCTCTCCTTCCATCACGATCAACATCTCTATCTCTGTGCATAACATTTCCTCTGACACCAGGATCGTTATTACTCGGGCCTGGATCTAATTTTGAGCTCGGTTTCATACCGAGACTGTTTCCGTTCACTGGGCTACCCGCTCCTACTCCTCCTGGGGCTCCAGTTGCAGGAGACCTATAGTGCCGACTAATCGAGAATGCCGTGACTTTTGAATGTCGATGTACAATCACAGGTGGATGACGGGCATCAGAATTGATTTTTGATTTCCGCTTCGTAGATGAAGGAGCGCTGGACTGTGTGGAATTAGCAGTCGCAACAGAAGTGGTAGTAGTAGCGGCAGCGGTAGTGGCATAGGTAGAAGGGATATTGTTACTGGTAGCATTGACATTGGTAGTATGTGTAGGAGCCGTATGAGTGATTTGATCGGCCAACATGATATTGGCTGTTGTATCGGAACCGACAAAAATAAGTTCATCAGAACTTGCTGTCGCGGAATCGGAAGAACCAGCGACTTGAATGTGAGCATGAGTAGGGTTTCCACGCTCATCAGAAGGGTCGGTATTGTGATAATGTGGGGGATTGGAATGAGGGTCAACAGAAACAGAAGCTTCTTCTGATGCAGACGTAAAATGATTCGCGGAGGAGGATGAGGAGAATGCGAAAGAGGATGTTGATAGGGTAGGCTGATGGATCGCCGTGGATTGGGTATGCGGTATTGGCTCGTCTTTCAGCCTTCTGATGACCAGTCTTTGTTGAATATGGCTTCTGTCTTTAGTAGTTTCCCTTTCTTTGGTGGTGTTGGCGGAATTACGAGATTGTGTCTGCGTTGATTGTCCATGTGCATTGCTAGTTCGGGTTGAGGTACCTAGTTTGGTAAATGTCAGAAGGTTGTTAGACAGACAGGGTGAAAGATGACGGTCAAATTAATCAAGCTTCTAAGGTTAGACATTGTGCATGCATGCAGTCATATTGCATGCACAAGCAGTATATATGAAGAGAGGACGACATGGATAAGCAGATACGACACTCACCCGATGAAATGTCTTCCCTCGCGACTGAAAAATTGCCTAGCAGGTAGTTGTGCCATACTTCTTTATCGCCTGGGTATAGTCCCTTCCAAACTTTTTTGCCATGACCAAAGTTCTGGCTCAGATTCTGATAGTGGCTTCTCTCCTTGTTCTTCTTAATAACCCACTCTCTTCTCAGAGATCCATATCCCTCTCCGATCCATGTCATCAAACCCTTAGTAAAAGGGTCATCCAAAGCGAAAGTACCCGTCGTCTGAGCTGACAGGATGGAAAGCGGTCGTTCACGCAAAGAGGCTGCACTCGATTCTCGCAGCTGCTGAGCTACAGGTGGTATGGGAAAGATGTGTTGCTTGGCTTCTGTAGGCGTGGGAGACAAAGGCGAAGGGGAAGGAGAAGGAGAAGGAGTTTGGTACGGGGAAGGCGTCTGCGAGTAGGATCGGGGCTGGGATAGATCAGCAAACTGGGTATACTCCTGGACATTTTTCTTATCCGGAGTCGTAGATTTGGACACAAAATCGGGCAGAGAGGAGGATGAGAGATCTCTCATGATGTACGGGAGGTTGAACCCAAGCATTGGGTCTGGTGATGGCGGAGAGGAATCATAAGACGGTTCGTCATCCAGGTCCAGCGAGTGTGTAGACGCAAATTCGGGAGGGGTAGAGACGGTGGTAGTGGACGGATTGACTGGGCCAAGGAGACGACGCCAGTCATTGGAACTTGCGCGGCTGGATGCCGTGCTAGCCCTTCGACCATAATAGCTACTACTGCTCATACTCTTCCCACTTCTGACACTGGCAGACGAAGTACCCCATGTTCCTGTGACAGCAGGACCTTCGATATAGGACTGAGTGTCGAGCTGAACTGAGCCTACTTCTATGCGGTTGGCTGAATCGCCGTCGTCGAGGTCGTAGGTGTAGTCTGAGCGATTGTCGTCGTAATAGGAATCGCCGTCGTAGTCTCCGTATTGATCAGATTCTTGGAAACGATTGGACGACATTGAGGGCGGGTCATCCGCATGGTGTGAGAGTAAAAGAGTTTGTTGTTGTTGCGAAGGATGACTGCGTGTATCAGGGACTTTTTGCGTTGGACCCGGGTCGTGACCGTCGCCAACGCCGCCCGGGCTCCCAAACTTGAAGTCCTCGAGGTTGTGGACGAGGTAGTGCCCTGTCAGTGACGACGGCCCCGATGTCCTCCAGCCACGTGAATTTGACAGCGACATTTTCGAATGAGAAGCACCGCCAGACTCCGACATCACTCTCAGAGCACATCAATCCAAGAGCTCTACTTTGGTCTAGGCGCTCTGGAAGGATGGAAGGGAGGCAGCTAGAAAGACCCAGATGTAATTATTCTTCTGCAATCAACAGCCGCTTATTCTGAATTTATTCACTATCAAAACTGTCTATGTACTCGATTCAGGGCCGGGAGACAGTCTAAAAAAGGTACCAGAAAGGATGTATCAAACCTCTTCAATTGCAGTCTATGCCAAAGCTTAGGCTGGGTCAAAGGAGGAAGGTCTGCTGCCTCGCCCAGCGTCTTCTTGCGTCTTCTCCTCGCACGCCGAGCAGCTGTATCATTCCCTTGGCCCCACGATCTCCGTGCCCAGCACGGTCTGTATACATAATGATACAATCCGTAGGACCCTACTTTGGGTCGTCTATTCTGCGCAAGTGATTACCTGCAACGCAACTTTCTGAATATTGACTACCACCGTCAATGGAGGCACCCACACCCACAGTGAGTCATTCGCTTGTGACCACCTTTCGACTGAAAGCAGTCCCAACCAGCCATAATCGCAGCCCTGAAACCCCCATTGAGATCAAGTGAGTTCAGGCCGCGATTAAAGCCTATCAAAGGTTTCCAAGCACGTTGCTGACAGCGAGACGTTTAAAAGTTTGTGGAGTGAATAAATTGTGATTTTAATCCAAGTATGTTGTTTTCTTACCATGGATATAAAACCCTGCGGAGGTGCCGAGAAAACATGCACCAAAGTGGGAGAAAACAAGAGCAAAGAAAAGAAAGACGATAGCTGACAGGTAAGTACAAGATAACGGAACGGGGGCAACGATAACCTACAAAAAGACCCTCTCTTTCCCCCAACTTCCAAATTCCCGGTTTGTTAACTTCAAGGTACCAATACGTCGCAAAAAGTGCGCGAAGTCGGCAATCTAAACCTCTGACGACATGCAGTTACCCTCGCGGGCCCAATAGGATGCATCTGTTAGCCGACCTTGCAGTCCCCGACGGAAACAGCAAACGCAGACTTGCAAAACCGGACACAAAGAGCACCAGTCTTAAGAGGCGTCCTTTAGGGCAGTGGCCTGATTCTCGAGATCTGTTCCATTTTTGGTGGCCTGCAGCGAACTTGAAGCTTGTTGAAGAGCCAACAGCGGCCATCAAAGAAATTGGCTCCATGTTTGGTTCTCTGCATGGTAACTTGTAGTCATCTTCATCCATGAGTGAGAACTTTGTTGAGAAGTGAATGTTTCGTACGGCGATGCATACTGCTAGTAGAGCTATGGCAAGAGGACATGGTAGGTTTGAAATTTGAAAGCTGGATCAATGCATAGCCCTTGTCGCCAACATCACGTGTGTTCCCGACTGCCACGCCGCCGCCACTTCTGCTTCTTCAGGCGTTATTCACCACCACCACCGCGAGGTGAGGAATTTTTGTGGTGAGATACACAGCTGTTCTTCACAGCTGTAGGCTACCTCTTGTCTTCTACCACCACCACCATGCATACGGCCAGTGTTGCAGGCCGTGGTTATACTAATGCGACTGCTGCTCTAGTCCAGCAGTCTTTTTCCTCTCAAACGTCCCGGACTTTGCATCATTGTCCTTACTACCCGGACCCTCGAGACCGAGCAGCTTGCACTAGGTTCAGGTTGCGCCGCAAGGCAGCCAAACAACGTCGACGGCCGTCACGGAGTAGTTCTTGCCACGGTCTGCATTCTCGGGAGGACTACAACGACTTCTATTGCCATCTTTGGGACCTGTGGTCTGCATTTGCTGGTCTTCAAAAGGTTGTTTTCGAGCAGGCAAACATGCTCACCAAAGTTCTCCAGACCAGCTCGAAAACTAGTGACCAGCTCCTCAACGCTATGACCATGGTAGTACGGAATTCGGCTTCCGTTCCTCATCCAGTTCCCCCTCCATCTTTCTTTGCAGATACTACTACTCGTTCTGCTGACAATCATGCCCCGCCGTCGTCTTCGCAGCCTCGACCATCATGCCCTATGTCTCAGTCAATGTCTCAGTCCTTTCCGCACGCTTCCGAGGTGACATCACCAGTCGCGTCATCAGCTGTGCCGTTTGGTAAGGGTGTTGCTTCCGGGTCACCGACCAAGGATTCCAAGTCAGGTATCAGTTCAACGTTGCCCGGGCTCAAAGGCATGTTTTCTAAAAAGTTACCTTCCTCGCCTGATTTGGAGGTTCACTCTAAGAGGAGCAGGACATCGGACGATTAGTTACCTTGTTGCGTTGGTATTACCATTGTTCCGCTTCCGAGTACTGCACCACGGACCACTACTTTTATGTTTTTCTTTACATGAGCTATCGAGGTAGATATTTGTTAGTATTTACCTGAGCACTTTTGTGCGTAGATAGTTCAATTGATTATTTTTCATTTTTCGTTATTCAGGCGTCATATCAACGCTTGCAAAAAATTTCTTGCTGCAGACATAGCACCTCGAAGCCGGCTAGTATATTCACCGTTGTAAGTCTGATCAGACTAACTCAGTTGGAGCTCATCTGGCAAGTCTTTGACTCTTTGTTTCCGAACGCCACTCTCAAACAACTCTCAGAGGCTTTTCAAGTACCTATTCGCGGCCTTGTATCGCATTCTTTAAATTGCAAGTATCTAGACAGTCATTAGGTTGTCGCCGACGCCCAAATTCAGAGTCCAGACCCAGGCCTTTGGAGGTACATAGGATATGAACCTGTATGAACCTGTGCAGCGGTAAGAGTAATTTTGGTCAACTGGCCAGGAAGCAATTGCTTTGATCAAGTCCCAGGTGCTGGTAACTTTTGCCTTTTAGCCTCATACTATCTCTCAACACCGGTTCACTTCGGACGCTGTCTTAAAGTTGTCCGCTAATTATGGCGTCTTTAACGACGAGTATCGATACTGATTGAAGGGTGTTATTTTCAGCTCGGACGATTAGTTGCGAGTTGGTAGTATCAAGAACAAGGAAGTCATTCAGATGTTATGTTTAGACCAGGTCCCTCACTAATACTCCCGGCCTGCGGAGAAGAAAGATCTGCAATTTCATAGCGGACCTTGCACAGCGGCACTGTAATGAAGGTACTCGAGTTATAGATTAATCACCGGTACCTTTAAGATTTTGCTGCATATTTTGATCCTCTGCATCCGATGGTTTATCTGTCCGAGTTTCCCATAGCGAAACACCAGCTCGTCCGAAAAAAAAAGTCAGTTACAGGCGAATTGAGGCGAACCAACTCGATCGATTGCTGGTTTGGTCAAGTTCTTGCATCGAGTTGACAGCAGAGGGAGTGTGCCCTTACCCCGAGCTACAGCTCCAGAGTCCACATGCTTTTGCCAGTTGGGTAAAACCCGGGACAGCTCTTGTAGAAACATACTGAAGCAGGCATCTCGCTGGTATGCAACTCTCCATCATGCACATGTACAATGGCATGCACGTCCCGCACATCCTGAATAACATATGGAGCATCAAATTGGACAGTTCTGATATCTCAATTCGATAGGCATATGCTCACCGTCTGGCCTCGACTCTAATGAATGTCTTCTGCGAGTCTCCAAGCCACTCCCAGACTCAACATCGCCGTTCAGCGACATATTCAGTGGTGCCATATGTACAAAGTAGATCACTGAGCGGCTTCGATTATCCTATGCAGCGACCCTGCGCCCTCTGCGGGAGCTGAGAAGAGTGCCTTGTATGTACCTCCTGGTATACTCACAAAAACGTTGATTAAGCGGAATAGCTTTGGATATTGGCTGTGTTACACCAATTCTCCTACTCTGTCAAAGCCACATTGACGAGGGTTGGTTACAAATAGAAAGCACCATGCCAACTGAACAAAAGCCAATATCCGCACTGCGGAGAGGTTCGCACCGGTGACTTGACCCCAGGTTAGGTAAAGTACGAAGTGATGATGCAGGTGGCGACCGGGGACCTTCAACTTGTGCGATAATTGTGTGGAGGTTGAGTTTACAGATTATGCATTCATTAACAAGACAATGTGATGGATGATAGATGAAACCTTTTCAAGCCTACGTGACCTTCACTAGCACTATCTTCTTGATTTTTTGGAAGCAGGGCCATCGGAACTCGTCTTCCTTTTATTTTTGTTGCCTCCCTTTTCCTTATCTTTAGTGTCACTGGGCTGTTCTGCGAGTGTAGATCGTATTGCTTCCGCGTTCTGCAAGGCACCACGCAGGATATTCTTCTCTCCCAGTCTCACAAAGATAGCGTTGCGTTTTTTGAGTGAAAGGTCACCAGTCAACAGAGTTTCGTCGTCCTAATAGGTAAAGGTGAGCAAATAACATTGAAAAGGCTACAGCTCAACGAGTCTCACCTCAATACTGGTGGGATATTCTTGCATTCGCATTTGCAGCGCACGAATAACGATGTCTAGCAGTGGAGCATCCACCTTGTTCTTCGGAAGTTTTCCCTTGTCCTGGACCTTCTTCAACTCTTCCGGAGAAAGTAGGAACAGACGGATAAGGGTTAATAACTGCGATGGCAGCTCCATATCAGCTTCGAAGACGAGGACGCTGGGATAGTAGGATATTTTTATCTGTCAAGTGTACAGTGATGGACCTGAAAAACTCACTCGTCACCACCTTCCTCCAAGTACCAATCAATTATCTCCTGTACTTTACTTTTTGGGATTGTTGGAGGAAGCGCTGAGACGACGAGATCAGCGCGCAATTCGACAACATCACCCGGATTGCCTTTGCCTCCCCCTGGAAGCTCCAACACATCAACATGACCATATCGCCGCAGAAGTTTGGCGTTTGGCAAGTCTCCGTAAGTGTTCCACTGTGTGGCTACAGGGTGAGCGGGAAGACAGAAAAAAGGAATGTACAGCTCTGCTTACAATTTGCTCGCCTGCTTTGACAGGTTTTGTCGTCAACATTTTGAGTTCGGTCGGCTCGTAGAATAATTTTGCCTGTGACAACACATTGGACTGCAGTACGGAGGAAGAAAGGCACATGTGGCTTACATTTTCTGTCCCATACCTAGCATTCAAAAGATCAGCTACCGGGACCATCGATACGTCAACTTCGTCTTCTTCCTCGTCATCGCTGTTCTCGTTTTCAGGATCTTCGTGATTGGGATTGTCGGCCGAGGAAGAAGTCGGTAGATCCACATCCATGGCACTGCCCATGCTCGTGTCAGCTACTTCACTGTCTTCGGTCTCATTTCCTTCCTCGCCTTCCCACCGTTCGACGTCAAAGCTTCGAGATAAAATCCGACTGCCCATGACATGATACTGCTCCAATGTATAATGAACAGCGATTGAGTCGGCAGGGAAAAGATCTGGTCTGCTCTAAGAACAATAAGGTTCAGGGTTCAGAGAATAGAGTATGATACACACTTCGACGACAGGAAGCAGTGTTTCGTTATAAGTTTTTTCAGCCTCTTCCTTCCCTAGTTTGTCTGTGCTCCTGTCAGATACTAGACCGAAGACGTCGGATTTTCTCGACAGACCTACCACATAGGTACCTTTAAGTTCTTCCAGGTCAATTCCGTCCCAGAACATTGGAGTCTCGAAGGTGGTTGGCAGGGTTTCTGTGCATTGGCATTACTTCCGTGTCTCAAGATCTCGAGAAGTTGGGGATATACCGAGATACTCCTGCCATTTTGATGACAGTCCTTGAGCAGTCTCCCACATCATACACAAAATCAGTCCGGCCCAACCCTTATCCATTCGTTTTTCTTTCCACACTCGTGGTCCCAAGAGCTTTGGTAAAGAAGAATTACGCGTAGAAAGTGTCAAGGAACGCGGTATCGTGAACAATACATGACCTTCCTAAAGAGAATATTCAAGCAAAGGAAAATACAGATGCTAGATGCGGCTTACTGGCATATCCTTGAGAGCGACCGCACCTCGGTCACCTTCGGCTTGCGAAAAATAGCAGAATCCCATAGCACTAGTATCGATACGGCCGCCACCTCGTTGAAACCAGCTAAGGAAGCTCTGCAAGTCGGTTTCCCGTTCAGTCATCGTCCCGAAAATTTAGAGAAGACGATGATGTCTTGCTGAAACAGGAACGTTGATGAGCGGGACTACAATACAATATCACGTGTAATTGGCACCCTATTCCGCTGTGTACGGTAACCGCCCTTCTTGACCTCAACCATTGTCATCCCAGCCGTCAGTTACACTTGCCACCTCACGTTTTTAGTTTCAGATCCTCTCTTTGAACCCTAGAAGAAGACTCTCCTTTCAATGTTTTGAACATTCTCTGACATGGATATACGACCCTTATTGCAAATTAACTGTGACAAGCTATTGGCCCAGTACCGATCAAATCTAAAGACCGTTCTCGAGTTGCAGACTACGCTGATAGACGACGTGCTGCCGTCCGTTGTGGATGAGCTCAACTTGGGAAAACAGCAGATGGAGTGGGCAAGAGAATGGCTGGAAGACACGCGTATGTGGGATAAACCTACTAGACTCTTATGCTGACGGTGACTGGCATTGCAATAGAGGCCATCTTTCAAATGCTCAGAGTTTGTGAATTTGTCCTTTACCACCTTACCCCCTTCTTACGTGAATGCACAGAGAGAGAAATTCACTAGAGCCTTCGCTATGGAATCTATCAGGAAGAACATTGCCTGGCGCTCAAACTGCCTCTGGCCTCCGAAGCCTGTCGTGCCCACAGGAAAGCAACAACTTCACTGTCTTCCAGATGTCCGTGACCCACTCGGTCGGCCAATTCTCGTCATCGAGGCCACGGCCTTCAAAGAGTCCTCGGAAATCCACCAACAGCAGAATTTTCTGATTCAGATAATGGAGCAATTTAGACTGTATTTGAAGATGCTGAACAAGTCTTCTGAAGCGTACTCTCCTTCGCTTCAATACATCGTGTTGCTTGATTTGAAGGAAGTGACTATGAAGACCATTGTACGTTTTTTCTGGCCTTCTTCCGATAGTCAATGCATTCTGATCTGTCTTCAGAGTTACGACCTGCTTTCCTGGTTCTCCAATGAACTTTCTCCCCGTTTTCCTGGCATGCTCGCAGCAGGTGACCTCTCATACTTACCTGTCATCATTTAGAACCATTAGTCTAATGTGATTTTATTCTCGATAGTGTTCATCGTTAACTTTTCATGGACTCATTCTCAAATGTGGAATTTTGCTCGGTTAGTTTCCATTCAAGTTCCCTGTCATAATCATCTAACTCCTCTCGATGCAGTCGTCTTATTCCTGCACGCGCCAGATCAAGGGTGTTCTTCCCTTCTCAAGAAGATCTAGTAAAATATTTCACCCCGTCATCATTGCCAAAAGGTATGTCAATCGAGCTACTACTGTCAACTTATAGCACCAAACTAACACTGGCCCGTTTCCTGACAGATTACGGCGGATTGCTGCCGCCCCTTAGTCTTTTGGATAACCCACTACCTCTTGCTCATCCCGATGACATTCAGTGTGAACCAACGTCACCAGATACAGTCTGCGAGGATGAGCAGAAGGAGATGCCTGCACCGTCCACACCTTCCAGTCCACGCTATCTTCTTTCTCCAACCAACCTACTGAATCCTTTCTTTGGCTACCCTGTCACTACATCTCAGCACTCTAAATCTCCATCATTACAGCATGGCCGTCGCCGCAAGCGAGATCTCTTCTACACTTTGTTAAAGCTTTTTTGGCGCCGGTGGAATCGTCCAATTACCGCCTTTTTTTGGCTAGTTGCGTACATGATTGCGATAAGAATCTGGTGCCGGAGATGGATTCTGTATTCACCGGCGGCTTGGAAATTGCTCAATGCCATGTGGATGACGCTCTTTTAACGCCGTTGGACTGTATGAGATCAACAAACATTCATGTGGTGTGGTTACTGGTGGTGGATTGCAGATTTCTGCGTGTACAGAAAAACATGTCACTTTGGGCGGGCGGGCTCAAGAGACTGGTGAAGGGTTTGGACGGAATCATGTATTATACCTAATGCATATGGACTATTCCAGTAATAAGAAATACAATCCTGATAATCAAAGCCAATCCCGCGAAGTAGCATACAAGCGCTGCCAGCTGTTATTACACACACACAGGTCTATAAGAAATACTCAGGTAACTGAAAGGAGAAAGTATGTCAGTGGAGGCGGAATTGTCAGGTAAAGCAAAGTAATACCTTTCCTCCCGCATTCTGAGCAGCTTGCTGTGCGGGACCATCCCGCTCATTTTCAGGTGCAGCCTCGAATACGTTGAAATACATTGATTCTCCTGGGCCTACCTCTAAAATACTGGCAGAATTCCCACAACGATAGCAGTAATTGGGTGCTGACCACACCGTCGATAAATGTTTATCAAACAGTGACGCGTATCCTTCCATACATAACTGATGTGCACGAAGTATATGAGACATTTTGTTGATTTCGAGGAATTTGTGTACGACGCCAGATCCAAAAGTGTAGCCTGCACCCCTGCAGGGTGTAAACATAAAAACCGTCAACCAAAAACGTCGAATTACGGGATAGATGATAGATGAGTTACGAACCGGGGTGAGATGGCAAAATCTTCCTTTTCGGGATCAGGGTCTGACCAAACGAGGTCTGCCATCGGGCCATCATGTGGTATTTCTGGACGAAAGGTAATGAAGTGGTACTGAAAGGATAAAGTGAAAAGAAGTCACCTCGAAACCGGTCCACGACCTTGATTTGGTCAATAGAATGTATAGAGGGCGACAAACCTGAATAACAATGAGAATGAGAGCAGCAGGGAGGAATGAAAGACGTACCACCGTGTACACAGAATATACGATCGTCTATTACCACTGACATTGTTAAAAAGTCAAACATGTCAGTGAAATATGTCCAGACATGGGAAGAACCGTATTTCCGCATGCATTCGGTGTAGAAACCGTACGTCTGGAAGCAGAGCGTGAGGAATAGGTGAAGGATGGAAAATTTTCAACGACAGACTTGCGTAACAGCTCTCGATTCGTGGTTTCCTCTAATTAATTGTACTCGGTCCGGATATCGCAGTTTCAAACATGTCAGGAGGGATATTGTTTCGACACTAAAGAGCCCTCTGTCGACGTAGTCACCTACTGGAAGTGAGTGCACAATGCAAAGTAAAAAGCGGGGTAAAACATACCGAGGAAGAGATAGTTTGTATGGGGTGCATAACCACCTATTCGAAAAATCTCTATCAAGTCGTAAAACTGACTTAAACAACCATTAACTGCGAGTGCGACAGAGGCTGAAGAATGACTCACCCATGGATGTCACCAACAACGGTCACTGGAGCACTGATATGGACTACATTTGATTCGCGCATAAGGACTTCCTTTGTCTTCTCGCATATTTCACGTAACAAAGCTTCATGGAGCAGCTGTTTTCGCAGCAACTGGGAAATGCAGGCGTCGAGGTCAAAGGGAGCCATAGCAAGATGTTTTTAACCCTAACCTTAGGGTGACTACCCTATCGAGCAAGCGGGTCAACGTCTCTTAGGGAGGCGTTCAAGAGGCGTTGACTGTCAACTCAATCATTCGAAAATCGAAGCTCGAGTATTCCGTGGCGTTTGTCAGTATCGAGATGATCTCCGTGTGTGCTGTCTCCGGGATCCCCTCCCTGTGCGATCTAACAAGCTTTTTGCGCTCTGTTTATGTCCGGTCATCGCGATTTTTTCGCAGGACCACCCACAACTAACCCTGCGCTGCTTCGGAACACAAATGAATCGACTTCTCCTTTCGATTTGATTTCTTGTTTTCTTCGCTCCAATCTCCGGACACAGCTACACCGCTTCCTCTCTTCCTAGAAACGGTTTGCATCCGCTCACCATCAAAATCATCATGCATTTTCAACTTTAATGAAAGTATTTACCGCTTACTTTGTGTCAGATTGTCTTCATGCACCCTCCTCCGGTCCCAAACACACTGGCCTTGGCCGCTGGTTCGAGCTGGTGCGTTGGCACCCAAGTAGCGACAAATTGTACCCTGCTCATGCAGCCATTTGCATCGCCTTCTTCCAAGGCCCCAGTGAGAAATGCCATGGGATAGAGAGTCATGCAGTATGTCCTCCTCGTCACATCATGCGTCTTTAATTTACTGAGTCAACTCATCTAGTATTTCCCTTTTGAATCGGAGGGTCTAGCCTGGGAACTTTTTTGATTAGCCTCTCATTATGGGTTTCCGCTTAGCGTGAATTCTGGAAAATGCTGCAAACCACGATGGGGTAGAGACATCTACTCTGATTTTTCTCCGTTACGTCTGCCATTTTCGACACGTTATTCGCCTCAGTTACTGAAGTCATTGTCATATATGCTATGAGACCGACTGAAAACATTCTCATTTGTCTATTATAGGTGTACTTCAGACAAAGTGTCATGGAAGGCAATGATCTGCTCCTTTGAACGGCATTCGGCTCTACCAGTCACTGACGCCCACACCAATTGTAATGTCTTTCGGTCTTCAAATGCTAACGTCATTCGTCATTCGAGGCAAGCATTTGCTTGTATGTAGATCCAGGGAACTCGATTTGCCGGAGGACCCATCAAATCCGGCCGGTATCGCAAACCGATACAGTTTTTGACAGGGCCATCGCGTTCGAAATTCCTCGAAGGCGAAGTTTTTGTTGAATCTTACCCTGCTTCATTTAGCATGTCCTTGTAAGTTCCCATTGGCATGGTTCGCCCGTAAGGAACGGCAACCTCCAGTTTTCGCTACCATACAGGCAATTATTTGGTAACTCGTTAAAACTCCAATTCGATTCCGATACTTTACGAGTGACCTATAGCGCTTCCGCACTATTAAAGAGGGTCTGTTTCGAGGATTCTTCCTTACCTCCTTCCGCCCCTCTCTACCGCCTCCGCCACAACGTCTAATCCTGATCTCATACTCAACGCTTGTCTTCACTATGCAATCCAACAGTGCTCGCTCCTACTCTCATGACGACCACAGTGTAAATTATGTGTCCGGGGACTCTCAACCGCCACAAAACTACCCTTACAGCATGTACTCTCAACGAGCGTACCCCGATCAGCAGGGCAGTCATTATTATCTTCCTAACCCGGCGGCGAACGTCAATGCACATGGTGCGTGAACGGTTTTGGGCAATGGCGTAAACAATGTGAACTGACGCCGAATCTGATAGCTGCGGCGACTGATCCTCGTCATTATCGCCCCGCCACTTCACATGGCCACCGACCATCTCGAAGTGTCGCGAACTCGAGCTATAATTACTCGTCGAGCATGGTGCCTCACTCATCGTCCTCAACTAACGGGCAACCTCCTTCTCCTCTGTACTACTCCAGTTCCCAATACTCCTCCACCAACCATGGGGATCGGTTTATTCCCACTCCTTCCGAACTCGCCAGTAGTCACTACAATTACTCCGGTCAACAAATGTCGCAGTCACCGTCTATGTACACTACCCCTGGACATCACCAACGCCGTCACCCCTCAACTAGCCCAATCATGACAACTCGTCACTCTTCCCGCTCCGGGCACTCGCAATCTTCCCCTGTCTCCCCCACCGCGTCGGAGAGGTACCCGTGCGAGATTTGTGGAAAGACTTTCTCTCGTTCTCATGATCGCAAAAGGCACCACGAAACGCAGCACATCCCAAGCCCAGTCCTTCATAGATGTCGTTACTGTCGAAAGGAGTTCAGCAGGTACGTCGTCAACTTTGCGATGGAACAACCGTGCAGTCACTAATTACTCTTCCTCGCAGAGCGGACTCCCTTAAAAGACATCTGGACAACGGTTGCGACGAAGCTCCAAGCTCCAAGTGAGCCGGTGCATTGCTGCTCTTCGAACTGCTCCGAGTAGCCAGCCGCATCCTCGTTCTCCACCTACAAACCCATGGACAAGTTGGCTTGCCTTTTCTTTTTTTTTGTATTCAGGTTTCATCGTTTTCATGCTCTGTTAAATGTACAAATCGCTATACTATCTAGTAATTCCACACTAATCTTGCTCAAAGTCTCTTGCTATTCCGTGTACTCATCCATCCCTGAACAACTAGTACTTTGCTTCCAGGATCTTCCCGAATTTCAAAAGCCTTGCTTCAAGCAAGCTTGGCAATTCCACTATGTACCTACCTTCTCCTTATATTCTACATATTGTACATTTCTACGTCTAGACAATCGATGCTCCCTTGATCTGCATTGAAGGTGTCTGACTTTACCTCGTGAAAACAAGTTCTTTGAGTTGTATAAGTAAAATCCGTATTGCTTGTTGACTGCTCCGGGTGATATTTTGAACTGGTGAGATTGTTTCTGATTTTGGTGTGCATGCGCGTCTCTGTTCAGATTGCGATTAGGACCTTGAATGTCAAAAAATAGTTGTTTAATTATGAGTGTCCTGCTGTACATGTAACCTATGTAGTACCTGGAGACAGGCACATATGGCTCGGGAAGATCTTCTACTGTAGGTACGAGCACTGCTTTGACTCGGAGGAAGCTCCAAATTTGCTTGGAAGTCCATGTGGTTGGCGGTGTGTCGGGACTTCGGAAGACCGACGCGCGACTCGTCGCAATCTGGAGCCTCTCCGGGTAATACCCATCGATGAATCCGACTAATGTGATTAATTACTCCCAATAAAAATACACATGCATTTTGTGAATGAACGAAACCGATGGAGGCTAGCAGATGCTGAATGAGATGGATAATTATGAACATGCGGTGAATCCAGTAACATATTCTGCTCATCTTCATTGCAATTGATCGCTAACAAGTCTTGACAAAAAGAGCAAAATTTCGTCGCATCCGACTCGGATTACTCAAGTTACTTACATCCTCAGGGTTAACATTCCTGAGACGTCGGACGCGCAGTAGGTCGAAGAAAGCCTACTATGTAAGTGCGTACTGCTAAATCAGACAGGTAAAACGACTTTCATGGACGTTCTGCCCTTACAGGGCGGCTTTAAGAGTCCCCAGCGTGAAATTGAGTTGAGTCACAGATACTGTTCATTACTCGACCAACGTCAGAATGTGTCAGGACGACTGTCGCATCTATCAGCAGTCTGTGAAACGGAGATCTGTGCACTTCTTAAGCACACTCGGCACCAAGAAGCAGCACCAAGACTAAACCTATTTGATCCCTCGCCTGCTCCAAATTCTCATCGTCCCCATCATTTAACTTTTCAGTCTAGCCATCCACGTCCCATCACGTCGCACATTGTACTAACGTCTAAAGTTCTAACGAAGACAGCAGGATCATGGTACCATACAAGAAGCAGACTAGGACTGACCCCGAAAGAACACACAGCCTGTGTTGGTTGGACTGTACAATGCTGTTCCGCGTCCCGTAGTTACACATGCTGCGTAAGGAGGATATATAAAGGCACTTGGTAGAGCCGTAGAAACAAGGCACGAACGATCGTGGATTCTAGTGGCCAGTATGGCTGTCACGCACTAAACGATGTAGCAAATACTGCCTTAGTGGGTGGGCTCCTCGAAGATGATGTTCGACGGAAAAGGGTCGGAACTGAAGAAGCTGATCGTCGGTTCACCGGAGTAGCAAAACACTGCTGGCCCTGAGGCAGCATGGAACGTCATGAGGACTGCGAGGAAGAACCGTCCGTTTGGCACCCTTTGAGCAGGACTAAATGTCTGCTGTGATAAGACAAAACAAGGTTGTAAGAAATCTAAATATATCGCACGATAGATCTTTACATACCGAGAGGAAAGAGTGCACAAGTTTTTTGGACAGGCAAGCATCCAATCACTCATCCTCCGAATCAGAACCACTCGACTGCCCGCCTGCGTCGTTCTTCTCGTTGCCTAGACCCTCTATTTCGACATTTCCGCCGGAATCGCTGCCTCCATTCTCTGCCTCTTCCTTCTCCTTTCGTTTCTTCTCCATTTTGTCAATAACCTTGTCGGCTCTGTTGAAAATTCCACCTGTCGGAGCACTACAGGCAAGACATTTTGGAGTCTTTGCAAAACGCTTGATAGCGCAAGCCGAGCAAAAGTAATGACCGCAACGTGTAACGACTGGATCTGTGTAATGTTTACGGCAGATGAGACAGGCAAATGGAATGTCTTCGTCGTCCGAATCGGAATCCGAGTTGTCGTCTTCGCCAACTTGATTCTTGGGGTTTTCAGCCAACTTGTCCAGCTGCCAGCCAGCAAGGTCTAACGTAACAGAACAGTCAATACAAGCTAAAGGATGAGAAGAGAATAAAGCTTACATGTTCCTCTGTCATGCAAGAATTTACAAGTATCACCAAATCCACAATACCCGGTTTCTGGTGGAAAGAAGTCAGTCTCCTTTTCGTTATTGTGAACTAAGAAGACCACGAACCTTTATAGTCCTTACACACATCCGGTTGGTAGTCGACGATTGTGACCGTCCGAATAGTGTTTGTACTTCTCTGTGGGCCTATACGCATCGATTTTGGTACCTCCTGGTTCTTCTTTATATGCGTCTTGTATGCAGCTTGTCCCCTGTACTTTCCATCATCTGGAACGTCTTCATCGTCTCCCTCCGCTTCCTTCTCCTTAATCCTCCTCTTTGCGTTCAGCTCCTCAATCTCATCTCCAGCCAAAATTTCCATAGCGGCGTTTATGTGCGATCCTGCAGAGGTCCATTTCACGTCAGGGCCCTCCTTCTCTGGGGCGTCAGGGTCGTCATATTCGCGTTCAGAAAGCTTTCGTTTCGTGCCCGCGCTGAGAAGATTTGAGGAAGCTTTCTTGGTTGGTAGTACGACTTCGGATTTCGACGAGGCATCAACCGGAGTTGACTGAGACCCAGAAGCAGAAGGAGAGTTTGAGCGTTTGCGACTCGTTGTAGGACGAGATTTGCCCTTTTTGAAGAAAGGTACTTTGACTTCAGCGGAAGACATGGTGGTAGAGTTGTGAAATAGAGATTTATGTACTGAAGTTGCAACTTACGTGACACTGACAAAGCGTCAAGTAAATAATTCTCACGCCACACTGCCTTAGTCATCGTTCATAATGACGCTCAGCGCCACGCCGCCAACTCGGACACTGACGCTACAGTGGCAAAATATGAGGCAATGGTACCGCCGCGCACATATAAAAGGCGGACTGCAACCTTTGATTTTGTCCTGCTTTTTCTTCGATCTCTACCCTCGACTGGGATTTTTTCTGTCCTTCTGGATTTGGACTCTCAACAAGTGAATCGTGTTTTCTTCCTCAGGGGGCGCAGCCTGACTGGCTTCTGTTGTGAATCATAGAGGGCTCAGCACATCCTAACAAACACACCTGCTGGACTTAGAGATCTACTCAGGTACTCGTTCCTTTTTGGTGGACGGAAGCGGGATCAGCTGCTAGACTGGCTCCTCTGCAACAACGTTAACAGCCATGTTCCCGGCAAAACCTAGTTATCTGCCTAAAGGCTAATGAATGGGCTTTTTCGCTATAAATTCTACTGTGGTCTTCTTTCTGATGCGTCAAGAGCCTAGGTCCCATGTCTCCTAGCCATGCATCTCATGTCGCTTCCCAACCTTCAGGTATGCATAAGCCAAATCTTTTGTCCACGCAGAGCTAATTTGTGACTACATAGAGGTGGACATGACGTCGGTACCCACTCTTCTTCATCACTGATTGGCTCATTTTCTGACGCAAACGATCAACGTACTTACTTTCTTCACTTCGGCGTATTACAAACCTCAACTTGCTCCTGAAGTAAGGGCATACCCGAAGCGCGATGCCTTGTCAATGCATGAGAGTCTTGCTGACTGAGACTTCAATTTGAAATAGCCCTCCTGGCCACGCTTCCATTCGGTGAAAGTGGGACGCCTGTAGCTGAGAAAGTTCAGCTGAGTTCATCCACTTCTCTATAACCAACATGGCGGCTCCTTGAGCCTGGGCATCGATAAAAAATACTATTTGTTCTGCAACTCCGGATCAATATCGTTCCGCCCAGTTCCTCATGGTGGTCCCTTTTTTGGCCACCTCTCTCATTCGTAAATTTGTCTTTTTAACAGTCGCAATGGAGGAGGATTTCTAGGGCTGCTCGAGAGTAGTACGAAGTATACAGTAGTATTCATGTACTACATAGGACTAGCGCGACTTGCCAGGAACCGCTGAGTGACAATGTGACGATAAGCGATAAGATCGGACCGAATGTGATTTCCAATCAGCTTTGTAAGAGGAGTCATACTTATTCCTTTTATCCTGGCTCTTAGACTTGCACCACCACGTCCTCAAGAGACGGTCTCAGCTTCGCCATTCTCATCCTTACTCACTCCTTCACCCTAGGAGTATGCCGTCCAATTTACGTGGTCTAAACATCGTTCATCCAGTACAACCAGACTTGGATTCTCAGGATCTGCTCTCGGGGCAACCCTTTCCCGACTTGTCTGCCCAACTTGCTCTATGGACCAACCTCCCTTTCGAGTCCGAAGAGGGCCCTAGCACCGTACAAAAGCAGGATAATTTTGACAAGGGCATGACTGATGAACGAGTGAACGAAGAGATCCACCGACAGGGATTGAAGGCCATGGCAGCTCATGATGGGCATATTAACGTCGTTACCGGGATCAATATCGAGCAGCCCCAGGTCCAACCCCGAGCGCAGCACCAGATGTCGGGTCCCCAGCAGCAGCTGGACCTGCATTCCATACTCTCTACTCTCGGTATTGACCCGTTCACCGCGGCACAACAATTACTCCAATCGCAACAGCCTCCCGTTGCTCCATCCCTTGCCCAACTTTTGACGCTTCATTCTGCCTCCGCTGCGTCCTCATTCCAACAGCACCTTCCTCAGGCCTCCGCGCCTAATCTATCGGGAAGTTCTAGCAGTCAGATCGAAACCACTCCCCCCCCTGCTAAACGCGCTCGTACACGTAAAGCATCCGTTTCTACCGCCGATTCCCCAGAAGCCGACACCACTTCTGCCAATCCTCTATCCGCCTCTGAGGATAAACGTCGGAGGAACACTGCTGCTAGTGCCCGTTTCAGATTAAAAAAGAAGGAACGAGAGATGGCTCTCGAAAGTAAAGCAAAGGAATTGGAGACTCGCGTTAACGAGTTGGAGAAGGAATGCGAGGGACTTCGTCGCGAAAATGGGTGGTTGAAGGGGTTGGTCGTTGGTGTCACTGGTGCCGCTCAGAGTAATGCTCAGAGTAGTGCCCTTCCTTCGTTGAAAAGGTCCAGGGAAGAGGAGATATGATTCTTTGTTTCATGGAATATGCGTCTATGGTTAAAACGATGGGTTATAGGTTATGCATCGTGGACTCAATCTGTCGTATATGTATCTTGTCCTTATTGTTCTATGATCATCGTCCACGGCCTTCTCTCTACAACTGGCACTATATACCTACTTCTCGTCGAGCTTCCCCCGCATTCATAGCCACGGTTTCTACACGGACGATGATTTGAACACACTGAAGAATTTGTACGTTTGTTGTATTTGTCGCTGTCCCGAGTTATTCTACTGTATTGCTTCCTGAGTCCTTACAAACCTACAGTACTATAGTTTACTGATACTCTCAATTTAAGTAGGTTGAATCTATTACTTGTCTGTTGGCGAAGCACGCCATCCAGAAGTTTTATTGCGACAATAAAATTGAAACTAAGGAGTCTCGGATCACCTTTGTTGGTCCGAATGAAGGTTTGCCACATACAACCCGTACCTTGTGTCCTCTGTCTGCCAGGAGTAAGGTACATAGTCGCACAGTCGGGTTGATGAGCCCCAGCAATCCTTTGTTAATTATCAGAACAGAGATGATGAGGGCAAAGTAACTGCTCAAGTTTTTCCGTCCCTAGTGGCTACATTGTGGCTACATTTCAAATTTCCTGGTCATCTGATGAGAGGGAGTATGCGGAGAGCCACCTGATTGTATTTTCCAGTCTGTGGCCACATCAGCGCTGAGGGCAAATTCTGAAGACGAAAAGAGCAAAGGGACAGCCGGCGTGGAGTCGGAGTCGGAGTGAAGCACGCCCAACCCGTCGACGAGGCAGCCTGAGGCTCTTATGCACGAATAAGTTGGCCTCTCTTGATCGTTCGTGTACTACATATGTCAATGTACGTCAATTCTAACCAAAACAGGAACAGAAACTAGGCCACGCATTAGTACGAGGTAATACAAGCCGATGTTTGACGTAGAGAACGTAGACTGCACGAGTTGGAAATTAGGCCGACCATTGAAAAAAGTCAAAGGGTTTATTTACTCAACGGAAAAGACCAGGATAAAGGCGTGATATGATGCAGACCATACCGTGCAGGAACACGTTGTGCATTTTATGACTGCTCTGATACCTTGTCTCGCATACAGTCAGCATTCGCTTTGAGATGATCATGCGAGATGAAAAGGAACAGGTAAAAGAGACAAGGATAAAGACGTGATATTCAGACCACACCGTAGAAACACGCTGTGCATTCATGACTGCTCTGATACCTTGTCTCGGATACAGTCAGCATTCGCTTTGAGACGATCATGCGAGATGAAAAGAAACAGGTAAAGTCATACGCAGAGTTGGCCCTTGAAGTGGAAAAACAGCAAAGTTAAGAAAACGTTTTCACCAATTTTGGGAGTGTCAGAAGGCTAGGAAATGGTCACGAAATCCAAACAGCAGCAGCCAGCCCGTATCTTATCCTGGATGATCCTCATGTTGGAAGACCAAAATAATTACAACAGAGTCGCCCAGAAAAAAATCGCCGAGACCAGACCAAGAGCTTAAGACCAGAAAGAGATTTTCATTTATTGCAGAGTTTGACTCCGTCTTGAGGAGTAGGAACGTGAAGAGACAAGGAAGAGAGAACCTTTGAAGTTAGTGTACCGCCAAGTCACGAGCTTTCTGGTTGCATCCCGCCACATCATTCATGGTCGACAATGTAGACGACGCCAGCTTCAATCCTTTCGTTTCTTATGACTCTATAGATCGCGCTCAGAATGATTTCGACGACCCTGACGGTGTACAACAGCAACCTGGACCTGCATCTGACTTCAATGATTCCACTTTACGCACAGGAGACTTGCCTTCACCCTTGAAACTTCATTCCAGGGCACAAACCGAGGTCAATACGAGCAGTACTGGCCATAATCATCCTCTTCGTAGTGCTGGTCTTGGTTCTGCCTTCAAAGATGTAGGAATCACTAGGCCTCACCTAAGCCGGGCTTTAGATGCCAGTATCTTGGCTGATGTGGAGGACGCAGAAGGCGAGGACGGTGATGGAATGGTACCAGAAGGCTTCAACCCCGAAGGAGAGAAAGTTGTAATCGTACATGAGGTACGCAATTCTTAATGGACAGTCAAATATCCTGAACGAATCTTTTGCCTCCATTTTCATTTCTAGGTCAGCAGGACTGATTCTCTCGCAGGCGTTGCTTTGAAATATGGTATTGCTTTATCTGAACTACGGCGAGCTAATCAACTTTGGACTTCCGACTCGATTCACCTGCGCAAAATCCTATACATCCCTCTTGACAAAACTTCCAGACAACAAGAGTTGTTGGCAGCAAACCACAGTTTGCCGTCTGTATCGCGTACTACTGCTGTACCCACAGATACAGTCGCGTCAAATGACCCCAATGCGTCAACCATACGCAGAGTCCCTGCTACCCAATTGTCATTCTTCCCTCCTTCATCCACCTCTGCCGTTACTTCGCCAGCTAGCGATTTATTAATAGATCCCTCTCCGTCACCTCCCAAGCCTCATGCACGATACACGACCAATCCTGGAAACTCGTCTCTAAACACCATTCTCCAGGCTCTCCCTATCAACCCATCCACTCGTGACACCATCATAGCTCGATTATCTTTCGACAGTGCTAGCTCCAGTTATAGTGACCGTGAACGAAGCTGGCAGCTGAATGGCTCTGGAAATGATATTGATGAAGGTCATGAATTGGATCGCGTCTTTCGTCCTGGTCATAAACCGCGCAGCATGTCGGAAGATGGTTTGTCCATAAACCATGAGATTGATGGTTCAGATAGGCCTAGCGGGTCGGCTGCTTGGTACAACAAAAGTCCTAAGCAGACTGCGGTCAACCGTCCATCGGGGTATGGTTGGGAACAGGTCATTCGACGTCTTGAGTCTGGCATAAAACCCATTACCCATCAGCCAGCTGCCGTGGATGAGACGAGACGTTATACGGGTTCTGAAGACCCAGATTCGACACCATTGGCGGTTCGAACAGTCCAGTTGGAACCATCTCCAGTTATGCAGGTCCCACGACGAAACATTGGCACCAGTAGAACAGTTTCATCGGGAAATGACTTCGATCGTCCCGATATTGGAACGGAAAACGGACACACTGGGAAGGGGAAGGGGAAGGTACGGCCAAAGTTATCAGACGTTGGGTTTGATTCTGAAGGACAGGGTGGCAGGGGATAACATGAGAAGCAAACTCTGTGGAACTTGATTGAAGGTAATAAAGGCAACCCTTCGGGTGTCCAATGGTCAATGTTCCACTCAGAGACTGCTAGAATCCTAGAAGCTCTGGCTCAAAGGCCATTACCGAATTCAGCTTTTGTGACGAAAAACCTGGTCCAAGCATTGCAGGTAAGTCTTATTGTCGATTCCAAGTATGAGTGCTGCTTTTCAAAGCTATGTGTTGTCTAGACACCTGGAATGTCTCCTGTGTTTTCGGCTTTTCGGGAAAACGGCTAGACTTAGTAGCGTCCGCCGTCGTCAGTCTTTCAGCATCTGCTACCTGTGATACCTGCTTTAGCCTTCATTCCATGCCTCCCTGGACTTACATGCAACATATAATGTTTTACGGCAATTTACGGGGAGTGCGACACCATTAGGCATCCCACATAGCTACTCGAGCGCTGTTCTGTAACTTGACTATCATACGGACATCAATTTCCAACGTTATCGCTCTGAGCAGCCCGTCGACCTGTTTTGCGAGTTCTAAAGTATTCTCTACGGGTATCAAGATGGCAGGCCGTCGTGTTACGGTGATGGATGGATCACCCTCAGTCGGACCCACTTTACTGTGCATACAGCACCATACCCTCCGCGGATAGTTGGGGTAATTGCCATGCACCGCGGACAGCGGGACTACCAGACTTTTTCTAGGATCGTTGGGACGGGGGCCGATGACACTGAAACGCTGTCTGTTTGCATGTACAGTTTATGAAGAATAGAGAACGTTACGTTCTTGGCAATTCCGAAGAGTTCTAAAGCTTTCATTTACTCCCGCACATCACCAGACTAGTAAATTGTGAAATGTGGGTTGTTAAGGTTTAGACCTTTGATTTCGCTTGTTCCTTACCACCGTCTGCCTTTTTTGAACAATCATTGGATCTCTGACCCTAGATGCTACGCCCACGTATAATCATTGCCAATTGAGGTCGACTCCGCCTGCCAATTTGCCTTGTGCACAGTCTGCGAGGCTTGCATTTGGGTCGTATGGCTGAATCATACCATCTGGATCTCTTGTGACTCCTTGACACGACGTCTGTACCTTCGGCTTTAGACCATAGGTCATAGGCTTTACGGTGTACAGACGAGATGCGACTTCTCCGCCGTCTTCGTAATTGTTGTAAACTTGCACTCACAATCATACTTGTGGCGATAGAGTTATTCCCAGATTTTGACTGCAGCGGAGAAGTCTTCGAAAAACATACAGCCTTTGAATCCCACAGCTGGAAAAGGTTATCCGGTTTTCAATGTCTGTGTGCCTGGGCGTTTGGTAGACACGTCTCGCTTTGTCGGCCTGTGCTGTGCTTGGTAATGAGTTCGCGGATTAGTTTTTGAATTTGAGTTCTTGTAAGACCCGTTTCAAGTGGGTACAGACGACGGCTCGCAGCAGCTTTCGGAGCCCCGAGTAACGAGTTGTCTGTCAGTCCACGCTGAGCGGTGAATGAGCACAAAGATGATCCAGGTGTTTGCTCTACTCCATCCGCTGTGGAGTCGGTTTTTTCCCGTCTACTCTGGGATCTGTGGCGTTGCCCTGCCACTTACATTGTAACTGCAGATTTGCGAAACCCGTTGGTAGACCTAGAAATATAGCGGTCCATGTGGATGGTGGTCTATCGAAACGTCTTTAGTTTCTAGTTTCTGAGCCAAAGGTCTGAGGTCTCATCTGCCTCCTGAAGCATCACGTATCTGCCAGTGTCACTCAGTTTGTACTAGGACGTTGATCCGACATACGGCGAGAAGAATGCTGAGAAACTTTTATGGAATATATAAGTGAATCTAGCGACCCAACATGATATGTACAAGAAGTCTCCTGGACGGACACTGACGCACATCAAGTGTACAGGGAAGAAAACCACTACGGATGGCTGGGAGACGTAGACAGGGGAAGGGGACCGGGAAGGGTATTAACAGAGTAGGAGGAGCAATGCGTCGCCAGGAAGCATACATACGTACAACTCACTCTCTCTCGCACGCGTTCCCGAGCCCAGGTAAAAAACCCGACAATGGTTAGCCTGGTAGTAGAGAAAAGATCCATCAGCGACATGTCATAGCTAGACATCACGGCGTAGAAGAATTCAGTAGGGGTTTCTGACTTATATAAATTGAAGGATATCTTCGTCGCCATAGCTCGAGCATGAAGATTTCATCGTAGGAAAAAAATAAGAAAGTGGAAAGGTGATACTTACCATTACGACTTGGGTACTCCGATGCAACCGTCATACAGATGTCGTACACAAGTCGTACAGCAAACAAATATTGTTGGGGTCTAGATTGAAAAGATAAGCGACATGTTGTAGAGACAATGAAGATGAGAAAAGGTTTGGAAAGTCAGAGATGCGATATGTTTGGCTGTACGCTCTGCCGTTCGTCAAAGCTCCGTGAGCTACGACTGGGGCGGCAATGAAATCATCACAAAGAGTAGATGGAGGCGCTGAAGATGTTTGCGGGGGACTTACCATAGAACCATGCTTGCAAAGAAAACTTCTAGACGTCGTGTGTAGAAGAAAAAAAAATTTCGGAGATTTCCCGCATCATATGCACATGACTGTGCTGTGCACGGGCCAAGTAACTTAAACCAAGCAATCCACTCAGGTCGTTTGCTACTCACCATGGATCCTTTCGAAGTACGCATGCAATTTCTGACACTTTTGAAGCGTCTTGATGCGTAAGTATACCTTTGTATCGCTCAGATACTCGTTCTCAAGGTCGCTCATTCTAGTTCTCAGCAGTCAATCCAAAAAGTAGTTTCTTTTGCGGTCAAGTTCTTTCCTCCGTGTGGAGAAGACATTTGGGATTGTATCGTTGAAGAATGCCAAAAGGTTTGACCTTTTTAAGCTCTTTGTTGAGAACTGCTCATTATATCTCTTCGTGTCTAGGGAACCATAAATTCGCGAATAAACATCCTCTATTTCTTAGACTCTTTATGCGAGACATGTCTACTAGTCAAGTCTCGCTCACATCTGGTCAACAATTCCGACAATGCAAACAATCTCTACGTGGACCACGTCTCGAAGGATTTGAGCAAGATTGTGGAATGCGTGGTTCCTGCAGGTCGAGAAGGCTTGCCTAATCTCGTCAGCACCAAGCAGGTCCGTTCCCTGTTTTCTTCTTCGTCACACGCAGGCATGAACGTTACAAGCAGATTCTCGAGTCATGGCGAACCAAACGCGTCATTGATCCTCAAGTCGTCGACCCAGTACTAAATGCCCTTGGAGACCGAACAGCCTCGACAGACGACCAGGAAGATGACCCATCTACCACCAAAAACGCCAACGGCAAACGACCTGCCTCTCTCCCCCGTCAAGAGATCTTTAAGCGTATCGAAGCAGACCGAGAAAGGCACAAACGACTACGAGAAAAACGTTGGGTCCAGCCCATCACGCATAATCCATCCACACAAGCCCAAGCACCTCTCACATCGTTTTTGCCTCTAACTGAAAAAGGAGACGGGGATCAGGAGTTGAGCATTGATATTGAGTTTGAGAATGATTGGGAGACTCTGAGTGATTGGAATGAGGATGATGATGAGGCGTGTGCTGAGGAGAATGCGTTGTGTTACCCTAGCTCGCCGAGTGGGAACAGAGGTACAAGGATATCATAGCTCAGGTCGTTCTTCTCCCGTATCTTGATGTGATGACTTGTGCTGATACAACAGCATCAGTGGCGGACTCTACTTTTTATTTTTTGATAGTACGTGTGCATTTGCTAATCATGGGCTTGTGAACCTCATGCTTTCCAGCAATACCTTTTATGTACAGTATACTCTCAACATAGCGTCTTATTTGCTTTGCAATTGGAATACTGCGTGCTGGATACACATCCTGTCGAGGGCCGTACATCACGCACAAACGCTTTGCCTTCCATCACAGTCTCCTTCATCTTTCATCATAATCATAATCATTATCAAACTGCCAGGAGACAACTTCTCCGTACTAGTACAGCTCTTCAAGCGCTCGATCTCTCCCTGTTTTCCCATAGGATCATACTTAGAACGTGAGCGTCGTCATATTCATTAGACTGAAAATAAACCTCATCTCTTTCTGAAGATCATCGGTGCCGTGTTCCCGTAGTCAGGACCTCCTGGCGCTGCGCTGGAGAAATTTGACTTGGGAAACATGAGCTTGCGAGGTGTGCATACGTTCCCGGGCCCGCGTTCTGAATCATCAGGTTTAGGTGGTTAGCGTCTACACTGCAATGTAGCTCATCTTATTCAACAGCCCCACCTCGGGAGTAAACAGCATCATCGTTTCGACATCTTCTAAACCTTAGGCAATCAAAGTATTCTCCAGTGATTGGATACCTGACAGTGACAGCTACATTGCTGCTGCTTCAACAGCACGTCGCCACCAATACAAGGCTCCTTCGTTCTTCGGCCCACCCATCCGTTCATGTCGTCTTCTAAAATGTAATCTGACACAGGAACGGACAGACATATATGGTACAGTTGCATTCAAACTACATATGTACTTGGCCGAGCATGGATACTGCTATTATTACGATCCGCAATCCTGGACGTAGCCGAATCTCGAACTTTAACAAAGCCGTAGTTAGTATACAACTCTTTGACACAACTCTAAAATACTCGTACTAATCAAACCTTATCGAGTTTTCTACACAATGTTCTTTCCAGTGGGTCTACCTACCCGTGAATGAGCCATGGACCTCTGGACCTTGGTTCTTGCTCCAAATGACAATGATCGAGGGCAAGTCCTCTCTCGAAGCTTGATTAGGATAAGAACATACAAAATCTTTTCACTCTGATAATTAATTCTACACTCGGCAAGCCAGGGTCAAGCATTCCAGAAAGTCGAGATTGAGGTCTGTATGTAGGTTTCAAAGGCGTGAACGGGCATTACAATTCGAGCCTGCATTGCATTATTGATACATTGACGTCAAAAAATGCTGAGTGTCTAGAGTACTTTACCATAGCCTTCCTTCTCGTAAAAGTTTACCATCTTCTTCACAATACCGTCCAAAGCAGCCAACCACTTGGCTAAATCCTCCTCAACCTTCTCTTGAGAAAGAGCTGCACCACCGGCGGGGTCAGCGGCGAGTTTGCTGAAAAAGTCTTTGCGGTAAGGACAAGCTTTCATAGCGACCTACATAGAATGGTCAGGAAGTTAATCATCCAAAACAAAAAGGGGCTTTACGGCGAAGACTCCCTTGACCACGAAATTATGAAACTGCTTCAGAGTGGCTTCGTAACCTTTGGTGAAAGCAGCTGATAGCTCTTCATTCTTGTTAGCTTGAGCATTGAGCAAAGACTGGCACGTGAAGGATTGTCCTCTCAACAACCACATGAGACCCTCGGTCGCAGTTTGTTTCTTTTCGCCCTGTTCGTTTTTGACCAATTCTTCTAGAGTAGCGGACTTTTGTGGCGCTGCGTCATAACGTGTACGGACTTTCTAGATAGACTAAAGGTATCCGTGATTTGCGTGAAGATTGTACAAGAATGGACGTTACCGTAATGTTGCCCTTGAGGTCAGACTGTACAGCGGTGAAGGCCGCGGATCCAAGAAGATCTGGGATTTTCGGTCAGGATGAGATGAAATGCAAATTATTCGGAGATTGCATTACCGAAAAGGCCGACTAGGCCATTAGATGCCTCTAGGAAAGCAAGTGTGTCGACGCCAGCGTCGGTAACAGGGACATCTGCAAAAGACTGGGACACCTTGAGGTTGACGACAGAACAATGTGACAATAATCTCGTACTTTGACGGTTTCAAGGTATGGGGCCATGGTATGAAGAGAAAGAGGTCGTAACTGGATGGTTGAAGATCAAGATGGATTGGATGCAAGCCAGTAGGCCCAGCAACGCGTGTTACCAGTTTATCTAATCTTATCTCTATGTCATCATAATTTAGAGTTTTGTCGACTGGTGCAGTCAGTTTTCCAGCTTGCTTCCTACCTCTACCGTCCAAAAATGCCTCACGCAGATTCTTCACTAGTCCCAGAAGAGTTAGTTTTACATAGAATTTTTCAAACTTATAGCACTTAACGGCGATCAGGATTAAAACAAAAGCAGAATTTTGGACACACGTCTATTCGCAACTGGCACCATTACTAGAAGGCCAGAAAAATTGGGTACGCCTACAACCTTTTCTTGGTGCAATTGGATCGTTTTACATCCAGAACAGGTCTCGAATCTTTCCAACACTTCTTCGTTGATATATAACGCTCTTCTAGCGTTTCCTTCCCATTTTGGACCAGACGAAAAGGCCGTGAACTGGTGTGGTAGGCGCTTTGGACAGCATGTCTTCAATTTCTCGACTGATCCCCGATCAGGTTTCTATCTGGACTCGAGATTCTTTCCTCGCTCTAGCGACCACAATCCCAGCGTCAATCGTCTACTCCTTGGTCCGTTCTGTGGAAAACCAGCTTGCCAATTTATAAACACTGAACCTGGCAAAGCACGCGGCGTCGTAGCGGATGGTTTCCTGCAAGGAAAGACCCTGATTGTACCAGATGTCGACAGCTATCCCGGACACATCGCCTGTGACGGAGAAACGAAGAGTGAGATAGTATGCCCACTTTTCCTAGGGTCCAGACCGATTGGAATCCTGGATCTCGATTGCCTGGTTTTGGGAGGCTTTGACCAAGACGACAAAGAGGGTCTCGAAAAAATATCCGCCCTAGTGGTCAGCTCATGTGAGTGGGAATGAAGCTGCGGCTGTATGGATTACATAGATCTGCACAATAAAGTATGATCTGGGGGAATATCTACAATACACCATCTGTAACAACACGACCCTCTGCTAATTCTGCTCCTGCTGATATGCCAGGAAGTCTTCGTGCAACTTCTTTTGTGTTTCCCACTCCTTCCGAATCTTCTTCATGGCATTCTTGCTGATTTCTTTGTCCTCTCCATCCGTAAGAGGAAGGCCGGAATCATCCCAAGAGCTGTATGTGCCATCGGCCACGTTGGGGGGTTTGAAAAGGTCTTGCGGTGCGACGCGACCTTTCTCTAATTTCTGAAGTCGCTTGAGACGCTCGGCCTCGGCTTGGGCTGCTTTCTTGGCCGCTTTCGCCTCTTGCATAGCCTTCTTCTCGTCGCGAGCCCTGATCAGCTCGTCCGGAGACACCAACTTGACCAGCGCCTTCCCATCTGCAATGAAAAAAATTAGTACACACTGATCGGCCATCTGCATCATCACGGACCAGAAGCCTCGAGGACATACCTTCTTGATCATCCAGTGCCACGCCCAGGGGTATCAAGTCTACATCTCGCAGTTTGTCGCACAGCGCTAATATATCTTTGAAGGCAGTTTCTCCTTTGGACATGGCCAGCTGTCGAACACTATCACGGAAGGAAGACAGAGCCCGAACGTATGGAATGACGACCTCTTCTTTCTGTGGGTACTATTTCTTGAATGAATAGCGTATGAAAAAATAGGGAGAGACCTACGTCCACGGCCCCTTGTCCTTGAGACTCTTGACCCCATCCGATTTCGGTATTTTCGCCTTCCCCAAGCCCAAACATCCGGAGCATTTTTCCAATCCACCGAGCGACATTCTCAATCACGCCCACATTGACGCTGTTTCCTCGGGAGTTTATATACGTGTTTGTCCGAGATACTAGGTCACGCAATACACCCAGAGCTTCAGGAGTGTTGAAAGAATCACAAAGCGCAGCACGGAATGCAGACTGAGCTTCATAGAGCCTAGGATCAAGAATCGATGAATAAAAATAAGCGCAAGATTTTAGTTATCTCAGAGCAAAAAAGCATAGTTAATAATCTTACCTTGACGTCAACTCTCTTTCTGGAGCTTCATAGTGATGATAGCCATCCGATATCGGACCATTGGAACGAGCCTGACTGATGATAGCTTTAACTGTCACGAAGAAATTCTGTAACTCTGGTTAACGAAGCTTAAGGATAGCAGCAAGGAAAGTTACTTACATTGAGCGATGTCTCAAGGTTTCGTACTTCTCCTGCCATTAGCGACTCGGAGAAATCCACTTGAGCGTTCCATAATTGTGTTAGGAAGGCGAGCCTCATCTGTCGTGCGGAGTACTTTTGTAGGATTTCCTGTCATAAAATTCATTATGTTACGCCCAGCCAGGAGACTATTGCTAAAACTCACGTCAATAGTTATAAAGTTCTTCAGCGATTTGCTCATTTTCAAGCCTTCAATATGAAGATGCCCTGTATGCAGGAAATAGTTGACCCATGCGGGGCATTCATGGTAAGCCTATTAGAGTACTTCATTGAGTAAAAGTGGCAAGAGTAGAAGAGCAGCACGTACTTCTGACTGTGCCATCTCGTTATCATGATGAGGGAATGCCAAGTCAATGCCGCCAGAATGAATATCCATGTTATCACCGAGGATAGCGCTTGCCATGACAGAGCACTCGATATGCCACCCCGGTCGACCCGGACCCCAAGATGAAGGCCACGAAGGCTCACCAGGCTTTGACGCCTTCCAAAGTGCAAAGTCTGATTTCGATTTCACAACCTTGCCAGTTGACGCTGAGGGCCCTACAGGGATCCTTGTCAGCTCATGCTAGATTGAGTAAGTGAAATGCAAGGGTTCTACCTTCACCATCCTGAAGCTTCTTCAAGTTCTTACTCCACGGCTCCAGTTTAGCGTAGTCGTGGATAGGGGCATTATCAAAAGCAAGCGTGTCGAAATAAACGCTTCCTTCGGATTCATACGCATAGCCGTTTTGAATAATGCGCTCTACGAAAGAAACAATTTCTGGAACGTACTCCGTGACACGAGTTAAGGTGTCCGGGTCTCGGACTCGAAGTCGGCTCATGTCATCGAAAAATCGACCCTCCCAATAAGATGCAAGTGATCGAGATAATGCAGGATCCGTGACAGTGGACTTGTACTACGGAGGGTTCAGAAAAATGGTCATTTTGACAGCATTTATGACCTACTTGCTCGTCTAGAAACGCGGCTAGGATATCTTTAGATTCGTCGATCAGTTTGTACGCTGTGTCTTGACTAGTTGGTCCCACGTCTAAGTGGCTCTCAGCGCTCTTCAAGGCCAGAAGAGTACGTTGCTGAGAACGGTAAGCAGAAGAGAAAGTCAAAGTCCGCCTAGGAGCCAAGGTTTTGAAGTACATACCGCGGAGGAGAAATTCATGTCAAACTTTTCATCACGTCGCACGCAGTCTTGCCTCCACGCCTTATCCTGATAAAGCTCCGAGATGCTTTGCCACTTCGCTTCCTCTTCTCCTGCGGATGGACGTTCGCCATTCGGAAATTCTTTGAATAACTCGTTCCGAATAAATGTTCGCCATGCCGTTGAAACATGCTTTATGAGGTCCGCAGTGACTGCCTTAGTTTCCGAGCGAAAAGTTTCAATGAGGTGGTTTTGTCGGGCACGTTTGATGATCTAAAAACGGAACATGAGCCAACTTTCGACACCATCGATATGAGTGCATGTACACACCTTGTCGTCAATATCTGTAATATTCATGACAAAGTGCACGTCGTATCCGAAGTAATCCGACAAGATTCGCCGCAGGACGTCCTGCGTAACATAATTACTGTTGGCTATAGATGACTTGTAGCTCGAAAAGCTTGCCAGAAGTCTCTTACCGAGCATGGCCCATATGTGAAGCATCATAGACTGTCGGCCCACAGTTGTACCATTTGACGTGTCTGCCATTCTTTGGGACAAATTCGACCTATTTGACGAATTGGAAACTCGTAGAACCGTGAAGACTTGGAGCTGACTGACTTTTGAACGTGTCAATGAATTGTAGACCTTGAGGACGGGTTCAGGTTGTTGGGGAACAGGAACAGACCAGGATGCTTGCTGGACGGCCATTTTCTGGGGACGAGCAGAGGAATGTGTTGGACGTCGGAGAGAAAGCAGAGGAGGACGAGTTCTGACTGCCAGACGAATCAGAAGCATAGGGAACGAAGCACGCGATTAGGCACGTGAGTCGATGTGACTCACGTGACTGATGTATAAAATATTGCTAGCCCAAAAAAGGCGAATTTGTGGGAATTTTGCTGTGCAAAAATGGCGCAAAAGACGGTCCAGCGGTCCACAGACACTGGTTTCCTCCGTCGATGCTTCGCGGGAAGGCAGATCTAAGATTTCTATACCCCGCGCCCTTCTAGAAGGGTATTTCTACTGCCTTGTCCTCCGGATTAAAGTTACCGCCATCCTCGGATACCCGCTTCTCTGCACGTCAAAATATCTAGTCTATCAACACCATCCCATGAGCGTCGGAAAAGACTCTGCACACCTATCATTTCTCACCAAGTCAAATCGCAATGAGGCTCCATGCGGTGTACTTCTAATCTTTAAATCAAGAACATGATGAACAAGTTCCTTGTTTTCTGGATGATACCTTTCGGACGCTACTTGCCGCGTCCTTTAAATTGAATGCTTTTACGCTCCTTCCAGTTGGCGAGCAAACTTAAATTCAATACTGGTCTTTCCGACTTCCTGACGGAAGGGATTTCTACCAGCGTGTTACACGCTTCATTTTGACATGATATATGCAGGCTGGCTAACGACCTTGTTCCGAAACAAGCTTTCCTCAGATAACAATGCTGTGTTTAACTGGGAAGCTAGTTTGATATCGTCAGAGTCTAGGTGCTTGCCCAGGCCCGGTCCCAGCGGAGTTCGTGGCCGGGGTCCCCTCTGCAACACGGCTCGAAATGGCATACTGATGGATTTCACCGGTTCTCAAACAAGTCACCAGGGAACAACTGTGTCTGCTGTGCTAACTATATTTTCCAGGACAAGCCCGTGATGGGGTTGCTCATTCACGGCATTGAAGTGTATAGGTGCAAGTATAGATCGCTGAGGAACCCTGTCTATAGGTTAATTGTTTCCACTGATCAGCTCCTTCTCTCGCTTATTGATTACATCCACCTGCAGGTATATAATCCAGCATCTTTTAGCGTGGCGTCTCCTCGCTCATTTCTCCCCACGCGTTTCCCCATCCTATCCCTTCTCACCCCAGCCCTCCATGCAGCGACCCACTTGTACTATGCTCCGCGTACGTTCGACCGCGGAAGCCCATGTCATCTTCCATGCTGTCTCTCTAAACCTCCTGCCCATTGTCTCTCGGCGACTTGACACAGAAGAACGTCGACATATCTCTTCTGGTTGCGTGTTCGTTTGGGAAGAGAGAGGTTCAAATGCTGAAGCTACCGGGGTAAGTACCTTTCCATCGTTGATGCTATCTGTCATAACCATCTACCCTTTTAATAGCTTGGAATCGAACGGTGGACAGACTCGATACGCTGGGGCCCAAGTCGTGTAAAGGACGTGAGTATCTGGGGTTTATCTCGGTCTTTCTTTATCTAACTGGAGTCCAGGAATTTCTGTTCTATCACGAAAAAGAGCCTGAACCCGCTGAGATTGAGCTGACAGCATCTGACTCGGATGGAACGTGAGTTGTCCCCATATTCCGTTATATATTCGTTGACCCATGGATTTCTGACATAGCGCATCCCCACACACATACAGTCGAGGGCTATACAGAGAGAATCTCGTCAAACAAACTTATTCTGTTTTCGTGGACACTCGAAGAGGACGTCGTAAATGGCACCTCAGTATGTCTTTTCATTCGTTCCTGCCCGTTCCGCTCCGTCATTTCTTCATTCTCTAGTCGCATACTTTACCCAAAACTCCTTGCCGTACCTTAAAACAATACATGACATTCCCGGCCTCGCCAATTTGCACGTCCCGCCTGGTAAATACAAAAGTGCACGCTCTGCCAAAGGACGCCCTCGTGATTCTTACGATCCATTCCAAGCCAACCCTTGGACCGGTGTCTCGCCACAAGCATCCTACACCGCATATCCTCAAACCAGCCCTAACTCGCTGACAATTCCATTACTCACTGGTCCGCCACCAGACTATCACTCAGAATCACCAACCAACGGTCCGAAGTCTCCTAACAACAGATCTCGGTCGTCTCCTGAAAAGATACTAGCGCCGTTAGCGTACTTGGAGAACATCCCTCCTCCCCGACGCCATCCTCTTGACGAGGAGGCGTTGATGTCATTTTCAGGAGCTTGAAGAGCAGAGTCGAGTCAAACTCGCTCAGGAACCGGTGCAGCTCTCTTGCGATCTTACGACAGCTTGCAGTAGCTGTACCGGGCAAGTGCGCCGGCGGACTTGGATGATGGGTTCTTCAGCACCCTGGATTTACACACAACTGCTTCATCGACGAGCCAGAGACTCGTTTCTCTTACACGCTGTCACAGATATGGATCATTACCATCATCTACCTACCTATCATGAACATGCTACGAAATCTTCAGCCTGCATCCACTTACTAGTTTATTGCCATTGCTACGTGCTACGATCTACGCCATTGCACAGTAGCAGTGCTCAGCACGCCCCTTTCCTTCGGACCATACGCAACTTCTAACTACACGCGTACGCATTTGGGTCTTGGTGATATCGATGCGATATCTGCTTAGACTCTTCCTTATCCTTCTTCGGACTCCCTGCATTATCACCTAATGCTCTATGGCTAGTTGCGGTGGCTCCTGCTGAGCTTTGCTTGATTGACGTTGCTACAGCCTCCAGCCTGCAAGTCCTTGATTACCGTACCTACTTACTGCACAATGAATCATGTCTCATCCTATTTGCTATAGCATTGACTCAATACTACATACTTGTCTCCTCTGCATGTTATTCCCTTGCTGTGATACCGCTTTGCTTACACTCTCGGTTCTGTTGTATTATCTATCTGCGTATTCTTACTACGGATTTTTGCCACTTTAGTTTCTTTCCTTTTTGATGTCGATATTGGATTTGAAGTAATCCATATGAACGATGTACTATTACCCGCTACAGTCCCATATCCTGGAGAAACGCCCAGCTAAATGTAAATGTCTCTGATTAGAATCGTTATATACCGAATTTACGATGAGAATCTCAATCGAGGTCGATTGATGTCTGGATTTATATACTTTCGGGGCGGGGAAACCCCCGGTCCATCAAGCTTCAAGATCGAGGACAGCGAGGCCTGATTTACAGTTTGCGTCTCGACGAATTTGATTCTTCTCTTGCTTTGCCTGTCTAAATCCCTCTCAGGGAAAAGTTGGGATCTTTGAATCATGGTGGAGGAGTGGGTTAAGACAGCAAGAATGTACTTCATTATCAACTACGTGATAGAGTTAACAAAGCTATCATGATTAGTATCCTTGTACTTAGGTCCTTCTTGAAGCTCGCCGTGATCAGAAACTCTTACCATATACATGTAAACCGTGTACCTGCGCACCAGGTGTGGCTGACAGCGCTGATGACATCAGGATCAGGAGTGTCAGTGTAAGTAATCCGAATTAGAGTTCGACCGTGATACCCTTGCTTGAACAACAGATTCCGTCTGGAGATATTCCGAAGACGCCGTCGTCGTGCTGCTCCACTAGACAGGGTCTGGACAGGAACGCCATACCTGCATGTGTACATAGTGTGCCACTCATCGCGACGAAGTGCTAATTGCGAACCTAGACTAACGATGTGAATCACTGCTCAGACTGTAAACCTTTCAACTACCCACTTTATGCGTGAATCCATAAATGGAACGGACCGGTACGCTGCCAAAGCATCAACAGAACTTCTACAGATAGATATAGCTTACCACCAAAGTGGCGCACCGCTGTTTGATTGATACAGACATAGCACCCGTAAGTGTATGCATCATCGGCCCTGGTCAAAGTTTAAGATCTGAACTCCTGGAGGCTGGGACTGGCGACCAAGTAGTAACAGGATCGAGATGAGATACAGAGGGGCTTTGAACCACATTGGATGGTCCTGGGGGGGGGGACCTGGGGGGGGGACTCTTTGATCCTGTTCGGGCAGTGGAGAAGCAAACATGTATGCATCTGTGATACGGAGTACTCGGACACGTCAATGACACAGTCAGCTGAAGATGCAATGATTGTACGGCGACTACTTAGCACCCCAAAATGTCTTGTCTGGAAGAAGACTGGCAAGATAATATGGCTGAAAACGAACAGCAGATCCAGTGACTTCGATATATATGTCTTTGCAGATCATGGTGTACGACGTCTCGACGAGACCCAAGCTAGAATGTCACAGAACACAGAAAATAGTGTGCTTCCCCGGGGGCACCGAAGAACTTGGACCGTGTTGCCACCAACAGGCTGATCTGATTGAACGACTGAAAACCTTGTTCTTGAACACAAGACAAGTGCTTAGAAATAGTTTGCATGAGAAAGAAGTGGAAGAACTCGTTGGCGGCATCATATCACAAGTATACAGGCGCCCCAGGAGAGTCATGAGTACGTGTATAGAAGATGCAGATATTTTTGTCATAGGTGTCCTGACGCGATGGCTGATATACTATCCGCAGGGAACTTTATTGTAGCCTCTTGCCAGCAAAACGGAACCTATGCTTCTGGCCGTCCGTGAAATGACTGTCCTAGAAATTTGTCACAGTATATCGGGGCAGGAACTGCAACCTTTTATGTAAACCCTCGGTGGCAATTGAAAATCATACTCCATGCTCTTGTAAGAGGACGCAGGGATAGTATGACATTCAGTAGCTCTGCCGCGATTGCATTGGTCGAGCAGCCAGCTATGGCTTCGGAGCCGCACGAAACGTCGAGAACTTGTTACCCTAGGTTGCGGTACGTATACTTTTTCGTAAGCACTGCTATTATGTAGCAGAAAAGAACGACGTCGCATGGCATCAGATGACATATGTATACGTCGTCATCTGTTCGGGAGCACGGGACAACCGGGTCGGTCCGCGCGTAAATCTTGCTCGGTCTGTTGAAAAATCGGTCAGATACTTGTACAAGTATACATACCCATACTACGTAGCATAGCGCATTTCATAGCAGGCAGCAGGCAGCAGGTAAGCAGTGCAAAAGTAGAGTGTTAGTCTGTGGCATTTAGGGGGACAGTTAGCTTCCTCGTTGCAAGAAAAATGACCAGACAAGATAGATACATTCCATTTCTGATTGATGAACTAGGCAAGAAACTTAGAGACCGCGTAACTCGAGGGCGCCTCGCGCCTGGTTTCTAATGGAATGGGTGACAACTTGAACACTTGCACAAATCCCGATTGACGGGCATGCAATGCCTCATAAAGCATTGTCGAAATGACCAGACTGAGCCAACCAAGACCAGAAAGCATATAAGAGAACACTGCAGAGATGGGGGTCCAAGAAGAAGAGGAAGAGAGAAATGCCGTGGAGGGGAGAGAGAATATATATAAGAAATAAGAGTTTAGCCTGTTTTAGGTTTTGTGTGGAGATCCCGATTCACAGATTTGTATCCAAATTTGCAAGCCATCATTGAAGGCATGGAATAGGTCTAATTCATGTTCCTTTGCCTTCTGTTCTATTCTTCTTCTTCTCTTTTGACCACCACGATGCTTCACATGCAGCAGCCGACCTGCACCAACACTCGCATCCGCTCGACAAACGACGCCCACAAGATTTTCTATGCTGTCCAACTGGGTACTCTGCAGATGGTCACTCGGCGTCTTGATGCAGATGAGAGGCTCGCACTGCGTTCGGGGTGTGTGTATGCTTGGGAAGAACGAGGGCCGCATACAGAGATAACAGGCTTGGGAATCGAGCGGTTTACGGAGGGAAGGAGATGGAGTCCGTCTCGTGTCCGTGATGTGCGCGTATTTTGCCTCCGTATCAAAGCATCCGCTAATTTGTCGGCTTAATCTAGGAGTTCCTCTTCTATTACGAAAAGTACACCGCGCAAGACCATGATCAGTCGGTGTGAGTGTCCTTGTCCATTAGAGTAGGCAAAAGAAATGACTGGAGTTCACTAGGCCAGGATCTGAACGATCTGACAAGGCTCCTCCAGACTGGGACCCTCTTGTCAAGCAGACGTACTCGGTTTGGACAGAAACGGGAAAAGGACGAAGAAAGTGGCATCTCAGTGAGTGATGCTGCCCCAAGTTTCCTTGCGCTGGCTTATAGCACGCCACAGCCGCGTATTTCACACAGGGTACGGTTGACGACCTCGGGACAGTAGATGATATTGAAGGCGTAGGCGATCTCACTGTCCCAGAAGGAACCTTCAAAAGCACCAGAGTGAACAAGAGTCGACACAAGAATGACGATCCGTCAAAGGACGGTTCTGCATCACGTACCTATGCGCCGTTTACGACCCCGTACCCTGGAGGGCAAGAACCACCCAATGTCCAGTCGATTCAGATGTTTCAGCCATACACCAATTACTACAACAACTATCGAGAATCCCCACCTGCCGAACAGATTAATGACTCGCCTTACTCGCCTCCACAAACTACCCAAACACATCATTCCTCTTCGTATTCTGCCGTCCACTACTCTCCGACATCGTATGATGGGTATGGCCATCAGAGTACAACACGGTATGCACCGACACCGGCACCACGAAAGGATGTGCCTACAACTATTGTTCCTTCTCAGAACTACGATTACACGACCACGTCGGTATCAGATGGCCGAAGAGGAACTGCATACTCTCCATCGACCTCCAGCCCTTCCCATTCGTTTCAATCACAGTGGTACAACTCTCAAATATATGACAGTCATCACCATGCTCATCAACATCTGAACGGCCACTATGTACCTTCACAAACCGGATCATCAGCGCCTCCATATCCATCGTCGTCTGCATCTTATCACTCTCCTGCTGCCCGCACTACACCCTCTACTACACCCTCTTTACCGTACTCCTCCGTCTCAGGCTATCCCAGTACCTATATTGCAGACGGTGCATCGGTCACACTCTATGATCCTCATTCACCTGCTTCTACCCATATACCATCCCTCGCATCCCACACGGTAGATGAACTCCCCGAATCACATCACCATCCGTCTGTTCACGTTCCTTTAGTCCCTACCACCATCGTCTTAGAGGAAAACCCCTACGTCGACGATGGAAGTTCGTCACCAACGAATTCGTCCAGGAGCGGTGACATAGGTCCAATCAGGGATCTCGCTCCTTTGCACACTCTAGCACGAAGTCATCCATACCGCAGAGATCCTCAGGACGACAAAACTCTTCGTCTCCTTCATCCACTTCCACTTCCACGTCAAGTGTCGCCTGCTCAGTGACTAGGATCCGGAAACTGGCGGAGACATGTGTGATCGGTGGATTCTGTCGTGTCATGGCCTCTAGACCCATTGCCACTGACGTAGCAACGCGGCGGTGGTGGGATGGGGTGCATTTTCTCAATGATTGCTGACATTGTGATCTGTGCATGGTTCTATTAGGGTTGTGGGCTTGCTGGTGACCGTGAGCCAATTGAGTCGTATGTAGCCTCGATGCTCACGGTGTGCAGCCTTCTCATGCTATGATACATCTACCACCACTCCTGATTCCGCAGGATGTGGTATATGCTCGTGTAAAGCACCTCTTTTCCCGATACCTTACCAATCAGTCAAAATTGGACGGCGGACCAAGGCGAAAACCCGAAGAATACGATGGGTCGGAAGATTTACATTGCTTTGCTTCTTTCGCTGTCATGTTTCTCCGAAGTTTACTCCGTGCATCTCGAAGACCTACGCGTGCATGTGCGCTGTCCTATCCTTGTCAATGTTTTTTTTTAAATTCTGAGCAGAGCTTTCACACTTATAATCTTTTCCAGCTCTAGCTAATCTTTGTTTTCCAAATACCTGTATCATAATGTTGTCATTGCTTTTTTTGTTACAGTAATTGTCCTTTGGCAATTGTTTTATGATGCTGTTTTGCGGTGGATACTGTCAGCATACTGTTCTTGTCTCTGTTTCTCTGCTATAGCGTCTAGCCTTTATTTGATACTTCCCCCCGCTTTTGAATCACTTTGTTCACTTCGGGTCGTTGTCTGTGAGTTATTCTCTGACTATTGGGTCAACATCTATATACTTGGAAATACGGTGGCTATTTGTATCTGAATCATGAGAACTATGTCTTGTATGTATAATCATTCTAGATGTGTAAATATCAATTAATAGATCTTGAAAAAGAGTACTGTATGCGACTCCGAGGCTCTACTGCACCAGCAATTCGCCCAGCATTTTCTTACCATCTCGCCACGCCAACCAAAGTGTACTAGTGATCCGTAGTCAGTGGCACAAAGGTCGACGTGTCCGAAATGTCAATTTCAAGCCCAAGACAGACGGAGAGTCTGTGAGGGGTTAGAGTTTCAAATATCCTCCACTTGTGAACAGGGAGGACTAGGGTAGGCAGGGTACGAGTATACGGACTGTCGGATATGTACCTTCACAATTCTCGCCCTCGGGAAGCGTATTCAGATATTTCATCGAACGTCAAGGGTCGGGTGTCCAAGAATCAGTATTCCCAAGTAATCTGAGATATATTACCCCTGATGAAGTCAAGAGTCGGTAAAGACAATGTGTCGGACGCGACTTACCCTGAGACATAATAGAAAAGGTTGGGAGTCGGGAGTTCGAGGGAGTCGGCCCCCAACAAGGTTGTTTCAAGTTGGATGTCGGGTAGCCGCTCAGCGAGCTGAGCGATTGGATTCCAGGCTAGATGTCGGGCAATAGTTTCTTCTGAGCTAGACTCGTAACCAGAAGTGAGATCTATAACGTTGCAGGATGGTGCGTTCCCGAAGCAGTAGATCTCGGTATTGGAGATCGTCGCACCAAGTATTTGAAGACAGTCGATTAACGCCATCTGCGAATCGACCTTTCATAACACCATTGCAGAAGTGACTAGTTTTAATCTACTTTTGAGTAGAGACCGGAACAGAAAGACCTCACTTGCAAACTTCAAAGGTAGCTCTGAGTATTGGTAGCAGTTTGGAGTTACTGAAAGCATGCTTGAAGATTCCAAAGAAGTAGCATGGTCATTGTCAACGGGATGGACGAGGAGGCGGAAACGACGCGCTCGTTGTTGCCATGGTGGCACGTGAGTCTGACTGTTCTCTCTGTCCAAAAAAGGAAATCCATCAGTAGGCTGCCAGGAAACTTCTAGCTTCACAGCTCACTCGCAACGAGGCTCAGGAAGCTAGAGAAAAGCTTATCATCTTTAAACCCCAACCACCACCATCTCTACCCTTTCTTCACACCTACTATCCCTTCAACATGCCTATGCCAACCAAAACTCGAAGACGGAGTCGTGCAAAAGGTGTTCAGTTCACCCTAATGGTTGTCGGTGAGTACCAGTGCCAGTTTGTATTTACAGCTTTAAACCGAATTTGCTGGCATATTTCGGTTGTGTGAAACGTGTACATGAACGGTTGGTTCTGACTGACGACGTCTTCTCCGTCTTTCGTTTTCGCTTTTCGCTTTTCACAGGAGCGTCTGGTACCGGACGAACGACATTCGTTAATACCCTAGTCGAGTCGGATGTATTGCAGCACAAGGTCTCCGATGACCCGCAGGCTGCAGCAGTAGAGGAAAATGTGAAAATTAAGCCTGTCACTATCGGTGTGTGGACACATGTTATTTTCCTAACTGAGCTTAACCCTCTTTTTTTTTCCCTATAGAACTCGAGGAGGAAGGCGTCCGTGTTTCTCTTACCATTGTTGACACGCCTGGGTTTGGGGACAGCATTGACAATGACCTAGCGTGAGTTCATCATCCGTACAATGTCCGACGTAATTTACTTACGTCCAAAAATCTTCTTGAACAGGTTCCAAGAGATAGTCAACTACCTTGAACGCCAATACGATGATATCCTTGCTGAACAGTCCAGGATCAAGAGAAACCCGCGGTTCAGGGATAATAGAGTGCATGCGCTTCTTTACTTTGTTCCTCCGACCGGTCATCAGTGCGTTGTGCTGGCAAATTTTTTCTTCTCCTTGATGAGTCTAATGTATTACTTTCTGCTTCTTTGATCCCCTTGTAGTCTGCGAGAAATAGACATCAAATTGATGCAAAAGCTATCTCATCGCGTCAATGTCATTCCAGTCATTGGAAGGGCAGACTCTTTCACCGTCAGTGAGCTCAGAGGTTTCAAGAAGAGAGTGAGTGGCATCTACCCTTATGCTTATGCTTTTGTTCTGCCTCAGCTGTAAACAAACTCGGACTCTGACGTGGCTCATTTTCTGGTTCTAGATTATGGAGGACATCGAGCATTACGATATTCCTGTTTACAACTTCCCTTACGATGTGGAGGAAGATGACGAGGAGACTATTCAGATGAACCAAGAGCTGAGGGTGAGTGGTCACTGGCCCTCGCTTCAGTCCATTTGTTCTTTACATTTACAAACCAACTCTATTCCTTATTGACGGATAGGCCTTGCTTCCCTTCGCTATCATCGGCTCTGAAGAAGAAGTTGAAATCGAGGGAGAGCCTGTCAGAGCTAGGGTGTATCCTTGGGGTGTCGCTGAGGTTGATAACCCCGATCACTCTGACTTTTCCGCTCTCAGGACTGCTATCCTTGCGTATGTCTGCCGTCGACTTCTTTGCTAAATGTATCCTGACTCGTCATACAGCTCCCATATGTACGACCTGAAAAGCTTGACTGAGGACGTCTTGTACGAGACGTATCGTACCGAGAAATTGTCCAAAGCTGTCGGTGGCTATGGAGATAACAGGGAGTCTTCCATCCTTCCCGAGGATTTGGCAAATCAAAGCGTCCGTATCAAGGAAGAACAGCTTCGGAAGGAAGAGGAGAAGGTGCGTCGTTGTTATATTGACACACGAGTGTTTTTATTCAGTACTGATCATCTTTTTTTTTTTTTTTTTCCCTTTTTTCCCTCTCCAGCTTCGCGAGATCGAACTCCGGGTCCAACGTGAGATCAACGAAAAGCGCCAACAACTTTTGGCCAAGGAAGAGTCTCTCAGGAATTTGGAGAGTCGACTTGCAGCTCAGGGATCCGAGTCTGCTCTTGGCAGTCCTATGACTCCTGCTATGAATAACCGTGGAAGTCCTACCCCGTACTAAGAGTCGACGAGTCTTTTGGTCATGTTGCGTGGACCGTCAAATATCAGTCGCGTCTTCTCGTTGTTCCGTCTTTCCCTCTGTTTGTTGCTTCACAAAGTAAATTTCTTGGACGATGTAGGTGTGTATGGCGTGTACATGCGCATGTTTATACCCACTGGATTATAGGAATCAGGATCCTGTTTCTATCTGTTCATTTCTACGAAAAAGTGCATATACACATCCCTCCATACTAGGGGAATTGTTCCATCTATAAGTATAGTTATTTAGATCAGTTACATCTACATGCCTGTGTGTTTGTAGACTTTTGCGTATGGCGAAAGGACAATTTTTGATACCACAAAATCAAATTGGCAATTGGAAAAAGGGGCTTTTCATCACGCGGCGATCAACAAAAAATTTTCGAAACTCGTGCGGACCGCTGCTAATCGTCTACTAACGCGATTTGCATCTCAAAAAGATGGTTGAAACTGTCCATCGTCATCGTCCGACTCTCAAGCAAGTAAGTAGACAAAAACCATCACCATCATCCGAATCTAATCTCCAAAAATCTCAAAAAAGCAAAACAAACCCTTCAAATCAAAACATGCTACAAAGTCTTCTCTAAGAGACGCATCAAAAGGCAGGGTTCCCCGTCAGTCTCCCAAAGCAACAGCGACCAACCAAAATTCTGCGGCCCAACTGAGACATAATCGTCGGAATACGTCGAAGCAAGTCCAAGCTAAAAAACGCAGTGCAATAGTCTCTGCTACTCGGTTGTTCAATGGTGTGGATGGTGCTCCGAGGATAGTCGCTGTCGTACCGCTTTGTGAAGATATCAGTGCAGCAAAAGCTATCGCGACTCTTGCAGAGTCTTTGGATGTCGAGCCGGACGATGTACCGGAAAAAGGAATCTGGAGGATGACGTGCGTTTCATCTCAGTGACTTTTGACGAATCCCAACTAATCCTGTTTGTATTTTCTAGAGCCGACCGCTTCAAAACTTCATTACAGTTCCTACCACTCCCCTATAGAGATTTTTATTCGACTTTGGACGCGTGTAAAGCCGCCGACTATGTCCTATTCCTTCTCTCACCAACTGTGGAAGTCAACGACTGGGGTGACACCCTACTTCGTACTCTTCAAGCCCAAGGGCTTCCTACAGTCGTCACCGCAGTCGCACCAGACGATTCGATAGATCCGAAATCTCGTCAAGGCATCTTAAAATCCTTACTCTCATTCGTTCAATACTTCTTCCCTTCACAATCGAGGGTATTTGATTTCCATTCGTCTTCGGATAAAATTAACGCTATACGTGCATTGTCTGAGGGGAAACCAGATGATGTCAGATGGAGAGAAGGGAGATCTTACCTTGTTGGCGAGCATGTTGACTGGGAGGCAGATCCTGATGAAGGTGGAAAGGAAAACGGGGAAAAGGAACTAGGGACGTTGAAAGTGACTGGTATAGTCCGTGGAATGAGTCTCTCCCCAAACAGACTCGTTCATATCCCGAACTTTGGGGATTATCAGATATCCAAGGCATGTTTTCTGTTTTCCTTACAATATTCCAAGGATATACTAATAAGGTTCCTCTGTTCCATATCTTTCTGGGATTTGTTTTGCTACTCATAGATCATGTCCGCTCCTCTCCCTCGTCGTTCCAAATCCAATAATACAAACGGCGACATGGAAATCGAACCGACTGTTCTGGCAGAGCCCGATTCCGACAACGCCGACTCCCTCGTATCGTCCAATGATCCCGATGATATGGCTAACGAACAGACTTGGCCTACTGAAGAAGAAATGCGTGGAGCCAATGAAGAGAGTATGTCAGAGGACCTTTCTCTTCCTGACGCAAAAAGTGGGACTACTCCCAAAGTGGTCAGAAGGATACCGAAAGGGATGAGCGAATATCAAGCTGCATGGATTGTTGACGATGAAGATGACGTGGAGGGTGGAGAAGGAGATCGTGATGAGGACGGGGAGGAGATGAAGGAAGATATACAAGAAGAAGAGGAAGAGGAAGAGATGGTTGATATGCCCATGGAGGAAGATGATGATACGGAAAGTAGACGAATGGTTAGGTTTGAGGATTTAGATAATGAAGAAGAGGATAAGCAGTAAGCATTTCATTTTATTAACTCTCTATAGGCCAAACCTCACCTTTCACTCTTTTGCAGGCTGCAATCCTGGCGTAACCAAAAAAGAGAGGAAGAAGACGACCTCAATTTCCCTGACGAGATCGATACACCCCAGGACGTACCAGCGCGTACTAGATTCCAGCGTTATCGTGGGATGAGATCGTTCAGGACGAGTCCTTGGGATCCTTACGAGAATCTGCCACGGGATTACGCACGAATATTCCAGTTTGAGGATTATAAAAGAACGGAAAGAGCTGTCAGACGGAGAGCGGAAGAGGAAGTCGGTCCTGTGGAGGTCAGTGGCAGCTCATTCTTCTTTGGTGATTCAGGGGATGTGCTTCTTGCCTAGCGGCTTTACCGTGCAACCTGAATTTAAATCTATAATATTTCAGTTGCGAAGCTACACAATTTTGATCCTAAATCTTGCTTTCTTTGTTTTTAGCCCGGTACCAGAGTTACGCTTCACATCCGCAACGCACCTAAGCAAATAGCGACGATCGCCACTCAGTCTCCACCGCTGATCCTATACGCGGTTCTTCAACATGAACACAAGGTTTCCGTTCTCAACTTGACTGTCCAAAGAAATACAGAGTATGACGGATCTGTCAGGTCCAAGGTTTGTGGTTAGGTCCATGTTCCTCCCGGGTTTAGCGCCCCAGAGGTACTGGTGCTCCTGATGCCTCTGGGAGCTAGTAGAGCGAAGCTGGGATAGTCAGCTGGTTATTCACTTGCTCGCTCGCTGAGTCTGATCCAATTGTGTCCTTATTCTCATGATCCCAGTTGCCAGGAACTGATATTGCTCTGAAATTACTCTTCAGGACCCTCTCATCCTCTGCGTAGGCGCTAGACGCCTGGAAGTCAACCCCATCTATAGCCAGCACACACGAGGCGGAGGCAAAGGGGCTAACAATGTCCACAAGTTCGAGAGATATTTGAGACATGGGGCTACATACGTCGCCACGATTTATGCACCCGTGGTCTTTGGAAAACAGCCTTGCGTGCTGCTCAAGAAGAACGAGAAGGATGATCAGGGTGAGTTCTTGTTTCCGTTTTTGCCTTTCGTTGAAAGAAATTCTGGCTTCATCTTGTGGCTGATTTTCTCCACCTCATTATGAGCCCATGGATAGCAAGGTTTAAGCCTGTTCTATCACAGGTGTCTTCTTCCTTTCCATCCATTTAGCCACATACTCCCTGCATTCTGATCGAGAACTCTCCCCTTCTACTTTACTATTTTTCTGTGATCACCTGGTCATTCTTCCCTCCTGGTCTACCTTTAAATTAATGCATTCCCTCTCATCTCACCTTCTGTTCCTCTGATATCACCTATCTGAATCTTGAGACTCAACCCCATTCCACAGCTCCACACCTTGTGGCTACGGGCACCTTCCACGATCCTGACACGACGCGCGTCATAGCAAAACGTATTATTCTCACTGGTCATCCGTTCAAGGTGCACAAGAAGACTGCTACGGTCCGGTATATGTTTTTCAATCCAGGTAAGTGGCGTACTATGTTTGCTCTTCTTTTTTTTCTAGCTTTTGTCCACGATGCGCACTTCCGTTCCTTTTCCGAGACCCTGGTCGATTCATCTCTGCTTCATTTCTATCATAATTTATCTCACCAACGTCTCCCTCGATCTTTTCCTTATCACTATGCTCCAAACATCATAACTTACCTCAAACCTATCTCATTTCTACAGATGACATTGCCTATTTCAAGCCTATCCAACTCCACACCAAGTACGGCCGAACAGGACATATTCGCGAATCCCTTGGGACGCATGGATATCTAAAGGCTCATTTTGATGGGCCGATTAATCAAATGGATACGGTTTGTATGTCATTGTATAAGAGGATGTTCCCCAAGTGGGGGACGATTTGGAAGGATCCGAGGGTGGGAGGTGTAGTTCAGCAGAAAGGGGATGGGGATGCGATGGAAGAGTGAGTCCAGAGGAGGAAGAGTGAAGAAAGGTGTACAAAGGATCACGGTAGGTATATCTCACAGTGTACATGTATCTGTTGTTTGATTATGATTATCATGCGTACTACTAGATGTGTGTAGATTGATATCTTCAAATACTAGTAACTATTGTCTCGCCCCGATGGCGTAGCTTGCGAGCCTCGTGTGCGTCAATAAGGAGGAGCCCACGTCAAGTTAAAAGACTCCGTGAGTGAGGTCACTTTGTTGAGAGCTCCACCTCTCCACATTGTGGGGTGTGGCCTGGCCTGGCGCCTTGATTTCTACCCCAGAATCTGACAGTTTATTTCCCCACGCATTGTCTCTAGCTTTTGAAAGGGTTGCATAGAATTTTACTAGCTATTGGAAGCCATTGGACGGATGCTATTAAATGCTATAGCATTGTTTTGTACAAAGTAAAAAGTTTCCACCAGTCAGATAAGACTAACAACCATCATTTACTTTGTGGCACTCTCCACCTAGCATTGAGTGGCCAACGAGAGAAGCGTCCGAGGATCTAGGTAGAGCAAGGGCACTTGCCGTCCAACTCGCGTCGCATCGGAATACACAAGGAGATGGAGGTGAAGAAATAAGTATATTGCGATGATCCGTCAGGACAAGTAGCTAATGTGTATATACAGTACGCTATGATGAGGTATAGAAACTGTTCGATGGGATGAATGGTATCACTATAGTATACAAAAATGCAATCTAGAGGGTACAGTGGTTGTCAAAAGAGGCTAACAGTACAGAACTATAGGAGAATCGCATATCAAAGAAAATAGCAGGCATGTCTTTTGAGGATAGATGCCTGACGATATGCATAAGTAATATCGTATAGAAACCATGTCGTCAATGTCCTAGATGATCATGGCCCCTAATCAAACGTCCTTGCAGAGATTATCTGCCGCGCATGAGGGATGGGGTGGGCTCAAACAATAAGCTAGGTAAAGTGGCGTTAGAACAAAAAATGGCTCAAGGAGATGCCAGTGCGTACCATTACCCCACGAGAGGAAGAAAGCAGCGGCATCTATGCTGTGACCACCTGCTTGACATCTACCGGCCTCGAGCCCTTGCCGTAGGCGGATAATTTTTGGGCTAGAAAAAATGAATTTAGGCGCGCGACAGTTACATGCAGATACCGACGTACATGAGCCAATAGAGAGGTTTGCAAAGTCAATGTGGGGCATATTGGGTAGCTTTGAAGCAGCAATCTGGTCGCGGTCTAGAGTGCGACGAGCAACGGTAAATTGACGCAGTGTATAGTCAGCAAGTTGCTGGGAGTAGCGAGCGCGTTCAACCTCAGAAGAGATAGACATTGCAGAGAGTTGGAGAAGTGGCGAGATGTTGCTGTTCGACGCAAGCCTCAGGCTGATGTACAGTATTTAACGGATCCGGAAGTTGTTTTGCCCACTCCACGGACTGGATTTGAGGGATGACGTAGTAGATTCGATCTCGCTTCGGAGTTTGAAAAACTGAATTGCAATTATGGAAATGTAGTAGTCTCGTACCCATCCGCCTTGGCCACTCTGCCCGCCTAACGGATAAAATCCGGCGGAGTTCGAAAACGAACTGCAGAGATAGCACCAAGACGCCTCCAAATCTCTTCGTGCGACTCATCCTGGACGTCATAGGCCAAACCGGGGATTTTTTACCCCAACAGAAAGTGAAATTGGAAGGCAAACCGCTGTGTCAATCTGGGGAACTACGTATAGAAGACCACATATGATGTCATTTTCTGTCACGCTTCCCAAATATAGATAGACGTCCGCGTACACGCGTTAACGCGTCTTGCGGTCAACAAACTTTTCAACTACTGCGCTTTTCCTTCTTCGCCTCACTCCCTATGCCTGCGAACACGAGAACTGATTACGAACGCGACTGGGCACGCTCATACAAGAATCTAGATGAAGCTCGGAAATCTACCGCTAAGGACGCTTATGGCACTGCTGCATCAAGACATGCAACGCAAGAACTTTCACGCGCCCATTTCAGCCAGAGTGATTCCAATGCTGTCCATGTAACACAGTACTTTTAGTAATTGAGCTGCCCTTCCTTCAAGTTTTGAAGGAACTGGTGCATCTGGCTCGTCGGCAAGAACTATTCACGCGCCCATTTCAGCCAGAGTGATTCCAATGCTGTTCATGTAACGCAGTATTTTTACTTGAGCTGCCCTTCCCTTCAAGTTTTGAAGGAGCTGGTGCATCTGGCTCGTCGTCAGACCAAACGGGAGCAATATCGTCGTCGGTATCATCACCCGAATAAGGCTGCGCGCCCTCTTCAAATATAGCGCCCCATTCATCGCTTGCAGACATGTGAATCGGAGTGACGGAACGCGCGTACAGTGAGACTGAATGTGACAATGACATCATATGTGATCTTCTATACGTAGTGCCCCAGATGTCTTGGCATCAGCTGTGCAGTTCGAATTCCGCCGGATTTATCCGTTAGGCGGGCAGAGTGGCCAAGGCGGATGGGTGTCTTGGTGTTGTCTCTGCAGTTCGTTGTTGAACTCCGCCGGATTTAACCAATAAGCGGAGCAGAGTCTGGGGACGAGAATAGAAATGTAGACTTGTCACCGTGATCGACGGACCAATCGGTGGCTCACATCCACTATCCGCTGTACGATGTAGTTTGTCCATGTCCAAATCTCCTCCAGCAGTCCATCCAGTCCTCCCCGTTCGTCCCAGGAAGGTTCGTGATCAAACTTGGCGGTCGCTGTAAACCGCAGCACGTCTTTCACGGTGACCAGTCCTACTAATGCACCATGATCCTCTACCAATACAACTCTAGGACTACGTCGGAAATCACATTCAGAATTTCTATTAGTTGGCTTAATTGTAGTTGGGAGTAGCTCGAAACTCACCCCATTTTTTTGAACAGTTGCATCACTATCTCCATTGGAAGCTGGGGGGATACAGTCATAGGTGTCTGTGGAGTAAAGAAAACATGAAGTCACCAACAGAATGCCGCTCCTCAAATGAATTGTTTACCTTGTTCACCCAAGGCCAAAAGTTTAGTCTGTCATCATTCAGAACGGAATATGATGCTGAATCGAATATCGGCTCCGTCAGCTCATCATATTGATCTGGCATCATTCTCTCCTCCACCATATCCACTGTCGACCTTGAGGCACCAGTTTCATTGCTTGGGGTGAACGAACACGGTGTCTCAGCATTGATATGCCCTCCTGAATTCGCTCTGTAGCGTTCTGGCGTATGACGAAGACGAGTATGCGGAAGTATTTCAAAATGTAAGCGGATACAGCGGATGTAGAAAGGCACCCAGGCAGACGACCACCTACCGAAGACATATCGTAGTTCCGACCGACCAATGTAACCCACTAATTTCTGCGAATCTGCGTCTGCTGAGACGATTGGGAAACCCTTGACGTCGGTGTCGTTGAGAAGGCTCTCTGAAAAGAGGTCCACGTTAGGCACAGCACAGCAGCGAAAGGGGTCACAGGAAAACTTTACCAATATCCTTGACCTTCATTCCAGAATCTACAAGGAGATGAAGCTCGCTGCGCATGACTGCGTCCACTGTTTGTGCGTCATTGTGTCCATGAAAAGAATGAAGATATAATCAGACTCGTTCATTGACAGGCTGGATATTACACCCACCCGGAACATTGTAAACATGGTCCTCTTTCTCGAGGAAAGGGAAGCCATTGAACCGAATCATCTCATCCGCTATTCCACGAGTTCCCAGAACATCCCCTACCGCTTTGGTCACCAGAATGACAATCTGTACAACCAAAATTAGTCAATGCGGTTCGTTTTGGCATGTGCAAGGACCAGAGCAAACGGGTCATTGTCTTGACCCACAGCTTTCCGGTACTGTGTACCGAAAAAAGGAAAGAAAGAAAAGGAAAGAACACGTAAAACGGATGTTTGAAGCGACGATCACTTTTGATTTGAAATAGGAAATACGGGGATAACAGAGGATAACAGGATATGGATGCAAATCTCGAAGGAGGAATAATGCAAGGAACGATGACAGTAACAGCAGTGCTCGAAGGTGAAAGAACGAATGGGCTCACCATGGTGGGCAGAATATACGTCAGAGCACCCGTCAACTCAAACATAATGACTACGACTGTAACCGTGATGCGCATTACACCGCTGATTGTCATTTGATAATTCGGGAAGATTATTCAGATTATGACAAGCCAAAGTCAAATAAACGGCGAATTTCGAACCGAAGGAGGGTCAGTACTGCAACAGGTAATCCGCGAACAGAAACGTGCTCACCTCAAAGCAGCAGCAGCCCCCAGAAAAGCATAGGTTCCAGGAGTTATACAGTTGGGCACATTAGGATCACAGTAGGCGAAGATTCCAGACTTTGGGTAAGCACTGCATATGGTCAGTCAGCCACCTCTGTCAGAAAGTGACACACAACCCTCACCGATGCATGGCTTTTACTAAAATCCCTATAACCCTCCCAAAAGACGCTCCAATTGCCATAGAAGGGACGAATATTCCTGCTGGGACCTTACATCCGTAGGAGATAACTACGAGACATGTCCGTATGATAGTTGCTAAGATTAACGAGTTCGCCATCCTCCACTGTAAAGATGTCCTGTCGAGGAGGAACTCATCAGCACAGGTCCAAATTGGTTGCAGAGAAAAAACCACCCAACACTTACTGACATATATCCGTAACATCCCCATCACACTCTCTAAACAACACCGCCATACTCTCCGTCATGTCAATCCTGAGGAAACGATTAAAATATCCAATGATCGCTGTCAAAGTCGCAAGAGAAACAGCTTCTGCAACACCGTGTTTGGCGAGGTATTTGCGACGGAAAGCAGCCACTTGGAGGTTGAATTTGATTACAAAGGCGCCGTAGAGGCCCTGTTCGAACGTTAGATGAGAGATGTCGGGGATGTTGGAGAAATTAATCGGTACAGGGAGAAACGAGACGCACCCCGAATATACCCAAAATTATGAAAAAGAAAATCTCAAAGAAGTGCCAATCTCTGTCATATGTGACCTGGAACAGTACGAGCTTTCCTGTACGGAAAGGATTCATAGCCTATAGCAAGAATGTCAGCAGGATAAAAGTGCGACCATTACCATAGCGTGAAGGTGCGCAAGGACGTATTAGCACACGGGAACGAAAACTCACAGATAGAGTAAATGTTGCCATCAACGCACAGAAGAAACTCCTCCACAGGGTTTTGATGCTAAAGTCATGGCTCATTTCCTGCAGAAAATCGAAAGAACGTCAGTCAAAACGAGCCCCGCCTGCAGATAAGACTATTTGGTGCGGACCTCTATAGAGAACAACACTCCACCAATCGGGGAACCAAACGCAACTGCTACACCTGCTGCACTGGCAGCTGTGACGACTTCTCTCATTTTGCCTGTTGCGAGTTCATGTTCGATAGGAAAAGGTAAACAGGCGCTCAAAACGGTAAAGAAAACGGAAACCCACCCTGACTTTCAGAAAATTTCTTAAACCATCCGGCGACTAGAAAACCTATACAACAAGCCATGTGTACTGAAGGACCCTCCTTTCCAACTGAGAGGCCAGATGCAATGACGAGAGGCTGACAAGTGAGATTAGCCAAACATTGGGGAGAATTAGTTAAAAACCCACCAGAGTAATACTCTTGATAAAAAACGTTGCAAATCCCAGAAAGCCTTGCATCACGAACCCAGCTAATATACATTTGATTTCTGAGATTCCAGAGCCTGCAGCGTATTTTGCGAGGGAACGGACGAGATGGGAGGCTACGAAGGAGAAAAGTACCTAGAGTTTGCATGCATTGTTGTGAGGAAGAAAAAGATGAATGTACACTTCAGGATGAACCACGTACTGCAAATAACACATATATGGTATATCTCGCAGGAGTCACCGTACTCCAGGGATGCCACGTATCACACGCGTCTGTCTCCTCTCCTTCAATCTCCCAACAACAGAATTGTTGATTTAACCACCATCCGTCAGAGCAGTAGCCCATTTTGATGTCAGAGAGCCATTCGGTGACAATAGATATTATGGCAGCATTTATGCCTATGCAAACGCCTAGGTAAGTAATATATGAGTGTTCAAGACACGCATTCGGTATGCCTAGAAGGGTCTCACCGACGAGACTAACGACAAACCAACTCTGTCCTGTGTTGACCGCTCTTCGAATTTGTGACCATAGCCAAGCAGCGGTGATTTGACTGCGAGGACCCAGACGCGTCTGTACAAAAGAACGCTCGCTTCGTATCCGTCTGTTGCGTTCTAGTATCGAGTCCTGGATCCAGTCTGGAGGAAGTTATGTGTCGTGTCCATAACGACGGTTGACAAACAGACCTATAGTGTCAAAGTCTTCATATCGCCTGCGATTTGGTCAGTAGAAGATAGACGTATACGAGGTTGACGCCTACTTGATTTGCTCGAGCTCGTCGTCGTCGAGGTTGTCCGCGGGCATCGTGGTCGCGCTTGACGCGAGATGGAGAACGTGGGAAAATCTGAGCCTCTTTTGGATTTGTCGTCTTCTATTGTCGCTCTCACTGTGGCCACAACAATTAAATATCAGTTCTTGATCTCTTTCGACGTTCTTGCTCTCCGGGTTCTTTTCTGGGTGCTCAGCTATGCTCAGCTGACTGTAAATCCTCAGAGATCTGCCTGGCAATGCTCCCGGCATTTTCCCGGCTGTCGTTTTCTTCTATCCGGTCCAAATCAGGTTCGAATTGATACAAACTTGCATCGAGACGCACTATGACGTGCCACAAGCACAGAAAGCCTGCTTGATGTTCCTCGGCAGATCAAGAAGTCCTGGCAGATCAATCACCTTGTCAACTCATATGGCTTTCCGCATTCTACCTCCATGAATTTACGCGCTAGTCCGGAAAGACGTTTCACAACATCTTCACATCCCTAACCTCTTGGAAGTCGACCGCCATCATGCTAGTATCTGCCCAGGTCCCTTCCACCTCGTCGTACAGGCGAATGAACGACGACTCTGTGTGGCTGCCTATTTATCCTCCCCCAGAAAATCCTTCGTTTCCTAAGCCTGATTTGCCTTCTCCCCCTCGAGAACCTTTTTGGAAATCCTTATCATCACATCCTGCCTACTCACTCTCTACCCACATCATCCCTGCGGCGTTCCTTCGTTCAACTCCGGAAATCGACCTGCCATGTCCGCCACACAGTTGCGAGGGCAAAAAGACACGTCAGAATAGCATCCGCGAAGGGGTCGACCGCTTATGGGAGTTACGCCGAAAGGAAAACGATAGAAGACTGCAACTAGGTGCACCGATCAAATTTGAGAGGAGGTTGTGGTTATGCCTGAATCGCTATGTTCGGAAGGATGTGAACTCGAAGAATAGGCGGCATAAAGGATTGACTTTATTCTGTGCACATGCGAATGGATTCAACAAAGAGGTATGTACGAAGTAAATTATGTTGGGTCTGAAGTATTACTGACCTCAACAGACATGGGAACCCATGATCTACCACCTTCTATCCTCCCCAGCTGGCAATGACATCGAAGAAATATGGGTATGGGAATCAATACAACACGGAGATTCCGGTCTTCTCAATGCAGGAAGGTTGAGCTCGTTATGTCAGTGTTTTCAGCTGTCCACCTGCTCCCTGTCTTGACATCAGAGAAAATAGTTCATTGGTTTGATGGCACAAGGGACCTTCTCAACTTCCTCATCTACTTCCTCCCGACAACCATCACCGCTACCCTACCCGTTCATCTACCCCGGGTTCCTCCAGAAGAATCAACACGTCGACTCCAAAGAGGTCTATCCCGACGGACTCTGATAGCCGTCGGTCATTCCTTGGGCGGATCCTTAATGTATGGCCATATCCTGGTTCTTCGTCCTATAGCTAAACTCCGAACAGATCCAGAGCCTGCCTCTCATACCCTCAATTTTTCTCTGCACTCGCCTTGGTCGATCCTGTCATTATTCCTCTGTCTGAACCTATCTTATGGAAAGTCCTTGATGGAATGGCTACAGGTGCCTTTGGCAGGAGGACTTCCTGGCCTTCGAGGTGAGTTTATTATGATACTTTGGATGTTATCCGTTGACTAAAGCGTCGTTATATCCTACACAGGGAATCAGCATACACCTCACTCGCCATATCTCCTTTCTTCAAACCCTGGCATCCAGACGTTCTCAGACTCTATGTCGAGGGCGGTTTGTACCCTACTTCCCCTTCCCCTTCCCCTTGTTCCTGTTTCTCTGGTTCTCCAGTGGAATACAAACTCAAACTGGACGCAATAACTGAAGCTACGGTCTTCACGGATACTATCACCGGTTGTGCAGATATCTGGGACCGATTTCATGAAATTGACGAGAATATTGAGATCAAGTGGATTATGCCGGGGGATTATGATGGGTGAGTTTAGTTTTCCCAGTTTCTACTTCTCGTTCCCTTGTCTCTTCACTCTTCTTCGCTTCTCTTTCTCTTCTTCTTCGCTTCTGATCTTACTGCTGTGTTCTACCTCTTCTCTGGGTGTTCTCTACACACGCTAATTGATTACTTATTCCACCCTTTCAAATACAGTCTCGTAAACAGAAAATCAACCAAAGAACGGGTAAATCTCCGTCCAGCCAACTCTTCACATGTGACGATACCTGGATGTGGGCATTTAATTGCACAGGAGAAGCCGAAGGAGTTGGGTGAGTGATGTTCTTTTCGTCCTATAGTACACCTTGCTCAGCATACCTTCTTTCTTCTCGTCTACATCTACAGCTGAAGAAATCGCAAACTTCGTGACCAAATACGCAGAAAAGAAGGCAAAGCTATAGGACATACTCGAGGAACTTGGAACTTATAATTACTTACCATTGACCATGCCGGCAACAAAGGGACCGATTGCCTATTGCCTGCTACTTCTTGTTTGGTTTCGTAACTAATTGTTAACTAGGGTATAAGTAGGGTACATGTATGGTATGGATGTTCACTTTATAGTATGTACGTGTACTAGCGTGTACGAGGACGATTTGACGGCAATACTTTCTTCATGCAACTTTTCATAACACCTGTACCACTTCCCCATGTTGTACGGCCTGGCGCTGGCCCAGCGTTTAACTTTCAGCCTTTTAGCCACCGCAACCGGAGTCTGGAACACCATCAATCTTCTCTTTAAACTGCCCCCGGCGACTGCAAACCTCAATGATTGGCACACGGAAATTTCCAGAGATATCCATATGTCATTATTAGCTGCTCTAAAAACTGATTGTTCCTCGCCTTAATTACAAGATCTACGACTCCCAGGCTAATCAGGCGTTAGAGTGCCTCTACTTCTAGTAGTGCAGATCTTCGCCATAGCAAAAAAGCTAAAAAGGGCTTGTGACGAGAGAGAAATTTAAACTCGAAACCTAGAACGTTCATGCGTACGAGATCCGGACATGTTTCCCTATCGCTCGCCACATCAGTATTGTAGATTTGAGACTGAAAGCTTGATTGCTGAAGATATGATGGTAGGTAGACATGATTTGCAAAGGACACGGAGAAACGTGCATGTATAATACAGTTGAAAAAGCAAATTGTGACAATGATCATAGCGAGCAAGTCCCATTATATGCTGAAAGAGACCTCGAAAGTACCGGTACCAGAATATGAAAGCAAGAAAAAATCAAAAATACATAGATCGTTGATACATACATTGATCATAGCCATCTCATCCCATCCCATACCACATTTCCAACCTGCGAGCCAAGACACCACGTCAACCCAACCCCATACTCTAAACCGGCCCAAAACTCGTCAACGCCAATCCCCCAATCCAAATCATCTGCACCACCGCCTTACCTACAGGCGTCAACTCATACCTCATCGCCAACTTCCTCTGTTCCTCCTCAACCTCTTCCGCAATCTTTCCTGGCGGTAAAGGATTCAAAAGACGGCACAGCCCCAACGCTCTCAACGCTTCTGGATCAAGCTCTACTCCAGACTCACGAGAATGGCATACACCGACGAAAGTGTCCATTGCTCGGATGGTTTTGTCGTCCATACCGATTCTACCACCGTAACCACTACCGGGGTATATACTTTCATCACCGCCTTCCCCTCCCTCTCCTCCGATTCCCCCACCCATACTCCATAGATAATTACTGGTATCGTACCCCTCAAGGCCAGGTGTGCCAGGCATATCCTTGATAGCTTCTTCCATAGGTCCAAACACCGTTATACCCTCATCAGGAGCTTTTACACCTGAACCTTGAAGATCCGCATACGTAAGATGTCGAGCGGTGATGATGAATCCAGGTAACAGGATGTTCTTATCGTCCTTCTTCTCGTCTCTTTTCTGAAACGTGGAGTCTACAGAGGAGGTATGACTCCTGAGCGTGCCTGTAGTTTCGCGAGAGCCCTCAAGGGTGTTTGAAGAAGAAGATGTGTGAGAGTTTGGAGGTTCAGACTCCAGTTCCTTGTAACAAACCAAAAGAAAGAGGCGTCTCTCTCTCTCTGTTCGGATGTTCGGCTTCGTGTAAGGGTGGTCTCTCTGAGAATGATGATCAGTGTCACCAGGCCAGAGGGGAAGAAGCATGTAAAGCGAATCGACAGGGATATTTGCGAATACGTCGTAATCATCTTCGTCGTCTTGTTTCTCCCCTCTAGCGTTGCCACCACCACGAGTACTTCCACGTCTCTGATAATCATCCTTCTTCTTCCCATCCTTCCCAGTCCACTTTTCCTTATCCTTCTGCTTCATATCCTTGGGTATCGAAGGCAACAATCCCACATCTTGGAACGAATGATTCAAATTATTAATCACCTTCCTCTGTTCCTCCTGTTTATCTCTAGACGGAAACGTCACCCAAGGAGGCTCAAATAACCTCCCGGCAGGTCCAGCACGCAAAATACCTTCTCGAGCACTCGGATCCTTCGTCAGTGCCTTGCCCGTCACCTTGCCCGTCCGTCCCGTCAACCGATCAAAAAGGCTCAACTTTCCTTCATAAGAAAGATGATGATGGTTATTTCTAAGCTGTTTTTGCATGGAGTTGAATTCGGAAATGGTCACGACGCTATAGGTTTCGCTGTGCGGGGTTCGGTCGACTCTGCGACGTCTGAGGCGTCCGTTTGAGTCGTAACCGTAGGAGTTGTAGTGGTCGTTGCCATTCAGATAGTCGTCTTCATCGTCGTCGTATTCATCGTCTTCTTCCCAATCTTGGTAATACCCATCATGTTCGTGGTCGTATGCTGTTCTTCGGGGTTTGTGTTTACGTATTCCCGGGGGAGGAGGAGGAGGAGGACGATGGTTGGACGAAGATGGAGATGTGTACGATGCTGATGCAGATGTAGAGACGGATGTAGAAGCAGATGAATGGAGAGAAGTAGTACTGCTCGCAGATGCAGACGAATCATACGGCAACGAAGTATCCTGAGGTGGCCGAAAGGGTAGTGGTGACCCATATTCATGCCCTGAGACCGAGGAGGCAGTCGAATGGGGTGGTGATCTCAACCTCTCCGGAGCTGACATGACACCAACATCCGAATCAGAAGGATCATCAGCATGACGATGACCTTCACCAGACACAAAACCTTCACTCTTCGTGCCTCTATCGCCCTCTGCATTAGAATGTGGGTGCGAGTTCTTTCTTCTTCCAGTAAGAACCGATTTTCGGCGTTCTTTGCTACTTTTTGATTCTTGTTCTTGTTTCTCCTTGCCTTTATCCTTGCCCTTGCTTGAGTCGCCCCTTTGCTTTCTGTATTTTTCCTTCTCTTTCTCCCTGTCCTTTTCCTTTTGTTTCCGTCTCTCGGCATCTGGATCGAGCAACCCATGATCCGCTAGCATTCCAGTTGTCTTTGTACTGGTGAATGCTTCTTGCACCTTCCTCGTGGCCAGCAATATGATCTTCCTATTATTCGAAGGAGTATGACCTTGGGAGGTTACGGCAGCTCCAGAAGCCACAGTACTGGGTCGAGGTGAGGCAGCATTAGTGGGATGGTGAGCCGAATGTGGTTTGTAGTAACGGCTGATGGAGAAAGCCGTCGTTTTGGAATGTTTATGAACAATGACAGGAGGATGCTCAGGGCGAGAATCACGATGTCCTCGGTCCCGGACAAGCAGACGCTGTTGAGGGCCCTTGACGGAAATGGATTCTAAGGAGACATGAGAGAAAGGCAAAAGGGCGAAAGACAAGAAAACGCACCCTGATCCGGCTTTCTGCCAATGTCCTCTCTGAGAACAAGAAACCTGCCCAAATTGTCGTTTGTCCAAATCTCTTCGGACCCGACAACCATCCCTTTCCAATGTGCAAAACTTCTGCTCCGACTTTCTTCGTGATCTGCAGTAACGGTTCGAGCACTGAACAAGCTAGTACCCGAAGATGGTGACACTAGTGAAGTCACAGCACCACCGGACAGATCCTCTTCTCTTGTCCTTCTGAACGTCCAATCCTTCCTCTGTTCGCGATATCCTTCTCCTCCCCAATGTAACAGATTACGCGCAAAGGAATCATCATGTTGGAATATGCCAGCTGAACCCGTTGAAGTAGTAGCAACGGTTGCAGTACTCGGACGACGAAGATTTAGACCGCCCCAGCTCCATAAAAAATTTAACTGACCAGCAGAACCGCGGGGTGTAGTTGTATTGGGGGCCAGAGAGATTGCAGAGGGTCTCCGGACGAAATCGGAGACGTTGGAAGAGCCATCAGCAATGCCATTGATGATGTAGCCTATGTCAAAGTCAAGATGGGCCTCTGCTTGTGCACCGTCATCGCTGGCTGCCGTGGTTGAGACGGATGGGATTGTGGATGGTTCGAAAGCTGAGCCCCTGCGACGGACGGTGGTGACGCTGTTTTCTCGTTCTCGTTCGTACATGGACTCTTCGCTGGGGAGACTGGCGCGTCTGCCGTCGCTGAAACGAGCAGAGGAGACCTCAATACGCATGGAATCGTCATCGTAATCAAAAACGTCGTCATCGCTGCTGAGTTCGACGTCTGGTCCGGGGGAGGAGGAAAAAAGAGGGGCTGGAACTGCAACGACGGAGGGTCGGGGAGTGGTGTCTGTGGGTCCGACGTCGGCGTCGTCGAGACGGGGGGCGGGAGTGGCGGGATTGCCGAAGGAAAAGGACTGTAGAGCGTGTTGAAGGTAGTCGTCTTCGCGGTGTGTGTAGACCGACATAGCTAAGAGAATACAAGCAAACCGGCCTATCACTTCCACACGTGCGGCTGACACCTTCTGTCATCTCCCTTTATACTTCCATCACTTTGTTTTGTATTCCCTCCTACGCGATTCTCTGCCACGTTTTCGGAGGATATCCCAGCAAAAATCTACCAACAGTACTTGCAATAGCCTTACGTGCTACCAGCTAGTATACTCACTCGGATCCGAAAAAAAATTTCCTCGATTTACAGACTGGGTGGCAGTGGGATCGGTCTCCACGGTGAGGTACAATGTGAAATACCATTGCTTTTCCCTCAAGGAACAAGGCAACCGGATCCGCCGTAACCCCTGGCGCTCGAATGATCTCGTCTCATCCTTAATAAACTAGTTCCATTTTTCCAAAAGCAGAGCCGCTGTTGCCTGCAGGGTCTACGGGTTTTTGCCGCGTTTCTTAGTCCAGAAGGAGCACCGTAGGGAGGAGGAGGAGGGGCTAATTACGCGGCATGGATCCAAGAGCTAAAACGCCCGGTTTCCGAGGGAATAAAAATAAGTTGAAGCAATCAAATTTCCCACTTTCAGCTTCCAGCATCTCCATTCGACTTCAAGTTGGGAATTTTCTTGTTCCTCAATATAATGTAACTCGGAAATCCACACAGGAGTACATCCATGGTATCGGCTCTTCTACCACTGCCAGGGACTACTTACAGTACTTACAACTTCTCCAAGTGGCGTCGGTCGGGTTAATGTTATTATCCAGGGCAACTAGTGAATCTGATTCCGATTGACGGTGTTGTGGCACATATTCGAGTGCCCGCATCGAGGATTTTAGTTGGAGTACCCGTGACACCGCTTGAAGATATTTTATTTGAAGTCAAACTCTTCTTTCTACCTGAGGTCATCCTTAGGTTCAAGCTGCAAATTGCCCTCGACATTGGCCGCCGGCTTGCAGCGCCACATTTCCTAACTTCCAGAGTAAGTATACGAGAATAGAAAGGTTTTCTGAGAGACTTGGAGATGCCGCCCGGAGCCGTCGGATGAGGTATGTAGAGTAGGTGTATAGCTTGACTGGAAATTCCAGCGTTCTATGCAGCACTTCCATGCCCGAACTTTCTGACAGCGCTGTCAAATCTGCAAGTCAACTACAAGTTTCCCGCTATCTCAGCCGACTACACGCACTAGTACGCGTTTCTGTAGAAGAAAATCCACTCTCGCTTTCTCTCTTTTTCCTTTCTAGAACTACGACGGCGACGTACGACCCGACATGATTCAACAAATTTGCCCTGTCTTTCTTTTGATCCCAGCGGTTTGCGACACTTGTCGCTCCGCAAGAAGTGTTCAAAATAAAAACGAAAAAAAAGGATTTTTTGCTGGCCTTGATGACGTCCGTGGGCTGTGCTCCTACCAAAAAAAGAAGGTAGTAGTAAACGATCGGAGCAAGACCCGATCCCGAGCAGCCCGGGACACCATGAAATTCTTTTTTCTTTTTATTTTATGAACACTTGATCAGAGCGACAAGTGTCATCCGCTGTAATCGGCGCTGAGAGAAAATTAATACTTAGGCGACGCAGTGACAATTTCAGGTTGGTGACTGAGGCCTGAGGCCTGAGGGCCTGGGTACCGGTTCCAAGAGCGCTACTACAGACTACTCAAAAATCATGATGTACCAGGAATTTCCGAATTCTTAGAGAACAAAGTGACCATGGCGTGGCGTTAACTTCAAGATCACAAGGACCCTCAAGGGCCTCGCCATGACCCATGGGTAGCTGGCTGGCTCCGTTTGGCGAAAGTTCGAAACATCTCCCAGATCCAAAGTTTGCTCTACTAGCGACTCGGACTCAGCATTCATATGGCCATTGGTTACTTGCGAAGATTCGTCTGGCTCTATTATCTATAGCTAGTTCAGCTATAGAAAACTTACGGAGCTTACGGTCGTAATAAAGACTTTTTTCTACCTTTTTACTCGAGGCCAGGGTCTGGACTTTGGAATGGGTTTCTAGCAGGTACTCTGGCCTGGCTATGGCGTTCAAGCATTTCGGACGTGGCCAGAAAGACGTCGGAAAATGACCGTATACCGGATTTGTTTCTGGCTATTTCTGGCTGCGTCCGGGCGAAAAGTCAAGGATATGTCGACGACGCCTTTCGGACCAGGCCAGATATAGTCAGATAGTGTCAGAAATCATCAAGAAATCATCAAGAAATTATCAACTTTTATTCCATTTCGTACTATTGTACATCTTTTCAACCAAAGTAAGCTATACGACGTCTTCTGACACCTGCGACGCTGTCCCATCTAAGAAGTCGAATGTCCCCGAGCCCAAACGAACGAACTGAAACAAACGAGTTAGCAACGCAAAGTAACTGCAAGAGACCAGAGAAATGTACCTTCGGTGACTCTGCGAGTCCGCCGTCAATCCGCCAATCACGAGTGCGTATGCTGAAGGACATGCACGTCGTGACCATCGCACAACTACAAAGTCAAAAGAGAAACTGAGCAGAGATACGCGTTGAGAGCAGACACACATGTACCTCAAATTTAAAACAACACGCACATACACCGCTCGCTCGGGCTCCAAGAAAGGCAGAGGAAGGGATTTGTTCTCGCCCAGAATGGAACATCCCACTAACTCCATTCTACATGCTTGCGAAGGGCAACGGCGCAAACTTTCGTGGTAATTCGTTGACGCGCTGATATGGTCGTTATCCAGTGAGAGGGTGTCACGACTCGTCATGCAGTGACCCGGTGGGGGAAATGGGGGAGAGGGGCGAGGATGGGAGAGAAAGGGGGATGGAGAAGGGAGGAGAGACGGGAAAGATGGTGGTGGTTGCGGCGAGAGTTGAGTTGGGCGAGAAAGTTTGGGGAGCCCATCGTTTTTGTTGGGGCAGCGTGACGTCGGTGAAGTCGATAGGCTTACTGACCTCACAGAAAGAAATCTCCAAGTCCGCGTCACACTCCGCGAGCTCGAGCAGGTCGACACGCGTTGACGTGTGTCATCAAAGCGTTGCTTCTGAGTGCCATTGGAAAATGTACAGAAATATCGGAAATATCCAGAAATATCCAGAAAAACTCGGACAAACTCAGAACTCAAACTTTCTCGTCGGAATTCCTCGGCGTCGTTTTTGACTGGGGATAAGTACTTGAGTACTCACACCGCTTGAGTACTCACACCGCAAGAAACTGGGCCGCTGTAATTTGGCAGTAGTTGATGCATTATATTGTTGGCATGTCATGTACGCTCGCTCCTCCAATCATCTAGGAGTGTGCGCAGGTGTAGATGGGGATGTTAGACGAGGTCAATGATGAGGACATGGGTGTGGTGGTACCATTCGTAGTAGCTGTGACGGTGGTGGTGGTGTTGGTCCCAGTAGTATCAGTAGTCGGTGTGACGTTGGTAGCGAGGAACCCATCGCTCCAGTCGTCGCCGTGGTAGGACCGCTCGTCGTCCTAGTGGGGCGATGAAGAAGCCGTAGTAGCGATGGTGCCAGTGGTAGTAGTGCCGCTCGTCGTCCCAGTCGTCGTCCTAGTCATGGTGATTCCAGTGTTGGTGCCCGTGGTACCAGAATGAGCATAGTCACATCTAGAGTGCAAGAAATAAAACATACAGATCATCCCAATCAAGGTTAGGATTAGCGGCATAAAGCTGGTTAACGGTTACACCAAACTTGAGAGCGATTAGGGCAAAGCTTCGAAACTGAACATATTTTCCTGTAGAGCAGTCAGCAAACAGATAGAAAGGAGTTGTTACAGTTTACGCCAGGATTGTACTAGTAGCTCTGAAGCTGAGCAAGCGTTAAACGTTAAACCATTATTGGCAGTAGTCTCCAAATACGATGGTCTTGGAGCAGGCGCACGAGCATCGAGATTGCGAGGGTTGTGTTGAGGAAAGCGTAACAGTGGATTTGCTGCAGCAGTCAAGGCGGAAGCAAAAAAGGAAATATAGGCATCGCCATTCTTGTAGACGGCGTGGGCAAGGTCGAGAAATCACAAAGGGGTTGCAAAGATTCATAGAATATTTCATACAGGAAGGCGTTGGAAGACGTAAAATTTGCCTCGAAACGCAAGAACAGAGTAAAAAGTTTGTGGAAACCACGTGTCAACAGCATACATAGGGTGCTGAGAGCGTTGCCCTCGTCATCCACGTCCACCACTCGCTCTTCTTATTTTATTCCTCCATCTCTCTCTATATTCCTACTTCACGACCATAGTATACACCCCCAACAATGGACGGCTCGCCAGCAAAACAAAATGGCCTCAGCTCGCTAACAAACGGACACGCCCCAAACGGCAACGCTAGCTCTGAAAGAATCCAAATTATTGACGACGAGAAGAAATTCACGTATGCCTTGCGTCTTTTTTCTCTACTCGTCTGTTCACATACTGTCCTACAGGACTGACCTCACCACTCAAATCCAACGCTGGGGTCTCCGTGATGCGGGATTCAATTATGATATTGTAGCTGTTTTTGGTTCGCAGTCTACTGGAAAGAGTAAGTATTTGCGTTACGAGACGTTTACTGGGTATATTAACCGCCAATTATCCAGGTACACTACTAAATCGACTATTTGGTACCACTTTTGACGTTATGGACGAAACCCAGCGTCAACAGACTACCAAGGGTATGGCTCTTCAGTTACATGTCCAGCTCACAAGTTGACTTTATGAGCAGGTATCTGGATGTGCCGAGGCCAGGATATGAATGTAATGGTAATGGACGTTGAAGGAACGGATGGACGTGAACGAGGTGAAGACCAGGTGTGTTCTACTTCCAAGTTCCACAACCTCTGTCCTCATCATCATTTTTGCAGGACTTTGAGCGCAAATCCGCACTCTTCTCCCTCGCCTCTTCCGAGGTTCTAATTGTGAACCTTTGGGAACACCAAGTCGGTCTCTACCAAGGTGCCAACATGGGTCTGCTTAAAACTGTATTCGAAGTCAACCTTGGTCTTTTCGGAAAGAAATCTCAAGACGGGTGTGTATTCCTCTTCCTAATTCCTTCATCACTTACTCATGAACCTTACCTACAGCACAAGTGGCCGAACCCTCCTGCTCTTCGTCATACGCGACCATATTGGTACAACACCCCTCGCAAACCTCCAAGCAACACTCACAGCCGATATGCATCGTATTTGGGAGTCTCTTTCCAAACCCGATGAATTCAAAGACCGTCAGCTCTCTGATTATTTCGATTTATCATTCACTGCTTTGCCGCATAAGGTTCTCGCTGCAGATAAGTTTGAGGCTGAAGTACGAAGGCTGAGGAATCGGTTCGTTGATAAGGAGAATCCGGAATACCTGTTCAAACCTGCGTATCATAAACGTATACCTGCGGATGGTATTCCGTTTTATATGGAGAATATTTGGGTGAGTAGTTTCCTTTTCCCCCCTTTTTCTCCCCTTTTTCCTCGAATGGGTCTATTGGCTTGGACTTTGATGTTAATGTTCACGTTGGAAAATAGGAACAAGTCCAAACGAACAAGGATCTCGATTTGCCAACTCAGCAAGAACTTTTGGCTCAGTTCCGTTGTGATGAAATCTCCGCTGGCGCGTTGGCAGAGTTTAATGAGCAAGCCAAGCCTCAGAAACGGCCTATCGAGGCTGGTAAAGTCGTAGAAGGACTCGGAGGGATGATGAGAAGCTGGAGGAAGGTTGCCCTTGGTGAGTTTGTTGACGTGTCTTTTTTCGTCTCTCTTTGATATGAATCATCCTCACTAACTTGTTCCATATTCTTCGTTCTATAGACCGCTACGACAGAGACGCCTCCCGCTACCATCAAGGCGTCTACAAACGCAAACGCTCAGACCTCATCGCAGCCCTCGATACCACCCTCTCACCTCTCTTCCTCGGTCAACTAAAGAATCTGCACAAATCATGCCTCGTTGCTTTCAAACAAGAGATTCTCAACGGTTTGAAAGGAGATGATTATAGTTTCGCCGACGTGGTGAATGCAGCGAGGACGAGGTGTGAGAAACGTTTCGTTGAAGGCGCAACGGAAGCGGTGGTGGATGATGAGACGGAAGAGGGTAAGGCTCACTGGAGTTGGGAGGAAGAGTTGAGTTTGTTGAAGGAGGAGGTTGGCAGTGTGGCTGATCAGTGTAGGAAGGATGAGACGAAGAAGATGGTTAACCAGATTGAGGTTTGTGGTATTTTGTGTGCTGTGTGGTATTACGAGTACCTCTAACTGATCTTTGGGGTTTTTAGCGCAACTTTAAAAAGTCAATCACGGAGCCTGTGGAGTTGGCACTGCATAAAGCTGCTCCTGATATGTGGGACTCTATCCTCAAGGCGTTTAAGGAGACGCTTGATAAAGCTGAAGCTACATATTTGTCAAAAGCACGCAGTGAGTTACTCTTCAATCGTTCACTATTGGCTTGCTTTCTAACCTAACTCTTCCCTTCTGCTCCAACTTTACTCAGGCTTCAACTGCACTGAAGAGGAAAACACCACCGCCATAGCTTCCCTTCGTAAACGCGCATGGCAGGCTCTCCGTGCAAAGATTGACGAACAAACGGCTGATGCTGTGATTCTGGGTAAATTGCGAGGACATTTCGAGGAAAGGTTTAGGTATGATGAACATGGTGTACCGAGGGTTTGGAGGCCCGAAGACGATATTGATGGGGCGTTTAAGAAGGCGAAGGATCAGGTATGTCTTTCTGCTGCCTTTGGTTGGCCTGGGTACTCATATCTTCCCTTCCTTTTTTAGACCCTCGAACTCATCCCCCTCTACTCCAAAATTACCCCTCAAGACCCCTCATTATCATACGCCCTCCCCGAAGACGCCATAGCCTCCTCCACCGACTCTTCCGACCTCGTCGAAGAATTCGATTTCGAAGCCTCTTTAACCGTGTTTTCAGAAACCAAATCTCTAGACCTAACAAACAAATTCCGTAGAGACGCAGACGCGTATTACGTCGAAGCGAAGAGGAGTACGGTTTCTAGTGTTGCGCAGATACCGTTTTGGATTTATGTGGTTCTTGTGGTGTTGGGTTGGAATGAATTTATGATGGTGTTGTTTAATCCGTTGTATTTTATGTTTTTGTTGATTTTTGGAGCGGGGGCGTGAGTATTTTTTTTTTTTTTTTTGGGTTTTGGTACTGGGCTGACAGACGGTTGTTTGTTCTTTTTAGCTATCTCACCATTCAGCTTGGGCTTGCTGGACCGCTCCTACAAATTGGGACTACCATGGCTGCAGAGGTTTGTGACCGTTCCTTCGTTTTTTAATGTCAAGTGTTAACACGCACATGTCAACACAGGTCCAGAGACAAGCTACAAACCGTCTCAGGGAACACTTTTCAGAACCTATTGCAGCACAGACTGCCCGTGCTCAATCAACAGCCTCGGCTACTGGTGACCGGGACGAGGACTATGAGGAGCAGGAGTTGAGGAAGAAGAGACAGGCGTCGCCTATGTAGAGGATCTTGGTTTTAACTTCCTAATAAAATATTCGGTCACGCATAACGCATACTTAGAATAACCCTCTCTTCCCTCCTCTTTTCTCGAATTTCCTGATAGCATACCCCCAACCGCTCTTGGGTTCATGTAATTACTTGTTTTGGCTTACTTATTATTCACGATTGGCAATGGCATAAGGATTTTTACATATACGGTACATTTCACTGTGTAACACTTTGTCCATACACGTTCTTCTCTCTGTGTTGTTCAGCATTACATAGGATCGAAAGCTCACAAAGATATCACAGCGCGAGCATACGGTATCAACGTGACGGGAGCCACCAATCCATAGTGCTGGTTAACTGGGTGGGCTGTACGTGGTTGAGCAAGACTGACAACAGCCGTACCGACCTATAATCATCCCTTAGTCCAAATTACCACTTGTCTGAAAATAAACTCACCGAATTGACAGCATTCAACAAAGTACTCGCCGCATCCACCCTGATATCATTGCTTCCTTGCTTCACAAAACCAGATACATCCACAACAGGATTCGTAGGATCTGCTGTCGGGATCTCTACACCATTAATCCAAGCCTTGATAGTGTGGAAGACTTCCCCAAAGTCCAATTGAACCCCGACTCCACCGTCCTCAGCTTGATCCCAATCTAAAGTAGTCACATACGTCCCAACACCGGAGACGTTTGCCAAACCCTCGAGTTGATCCCATGGAACGAGGCCTTGAGTAAGGTTGATAGGTGCCATCGGGACTAGGACAGGCTTGCTCTTGTTTTGGCTCAGATCAGCGGGAGGTGTCCATGCAGTGATGTTAAGCTGCCAGCCATCTAGTTCTCTTGGACTCTCCCCACTCAACGAAAGATTAACCGTTTGTGTTGAGCCGTTGGAGAAGGTAATTTCTGCGTCGTTGTCTTGGAATGAACGTAATTCGACACCGCTGGAGGAACCGACAGCGATGACACCTTCACCAACACTTGTTAAGTGGGTTGACGGTGCAGCAACACCTTCAAACGAGGAGAGAGTCGTAATGGTGAACAAGGCTGTTTGCGCTGGGGCGAGGGAAATGAAAGGGATGGAAATTGTTCCATTGTCGTCTACAGTGTACAAAGCTACAGGGTTCACATCTCCTGTCCATGGATCCAGTGCAAACGGCGTCCCATTGAACCCGGGATTTAACGTCAACGTAAAATTGATTGGGCCGGGTACAGAGCCGCTGGTAGAAACGTTGGAGTTGAATAGATAAAAGTGACTGGTTCTGTCGGCCTCGGTATCTCCCTGGATTTCCCGTACGATGGTATATAGATTCGGAGACTCTGGATTGGCAGAGGTAGCAGGTGAGACACCCATTTGAGCCAGAGCACCCGCGACATCGTCTTCGGTGTCGACAATCGTCACACTGGATTTGCCAACAAGTTGACTTATCAAACTCTGCACCTGTGTCTTCTGTGAATCACCCACTTCAAAGCCCGGAATATCATCTGGCGTTGAACCAACAAAGATGATGGGGAATCCACTGTCAGAGAATTCGACTAGAGACTGAGCAGCGTCCACGGTGATGCTCTGGATTCGGGATAGAATGAGGGCTTTGTAGGCTGGACCAGCAGGTGCGAGACGCCCGTCGACGACGGAAACTCCAGGAAGTTTCAGGTTCTCTGGACTGATATATTCGTAGGTGTACCCAGCACTGATCAACGAAGTTCCTTGGAACGGCGAAGTGCCAGTGATATCGTAATCCTTACGGTATATAGCAAGGTCCACCTTGGCTACACCAGCCTGCAATGCATATTGAGTTCGTGCCAAAAAGTCGAGGTATCCACGGTAGTAATCCCAAGCTGGCATCCTCGGACCGTGCATTTCAGCAAAGGAGTAGCTGGATAACATGGAAGTTTAAGTCAGCGAGAAGCAATCTACAATTCAGAAGTAAGACTCACCCAAAGGTAGTGATCCCGGGCCAAGTCGTATTAGGATAATCTCCAGAGTAAGGAAAACCGTGTAAAAGCGCTACATTGACTCCACCAGCGTATTGAGTCTTTGCATCTTCCAAGAGCTCTATCATCCTGAGCGCATTGGCTTCACCGGGACGAGCTCCAGTCTCACTAGAGAAAATCGGATGATTGCCGAGATGGACACCTCCGGAAAGCTGCCTGGCCTCGTCAATACTAGGGACTCCGAGAGACTCGATTTCAGGCGTATCGGGAATAGCAGCAGACGCAGCAACATCCAAGTGGAAGTTGTAGCCAGGTTGGTTGGAGAACGTCATTCCAACTGAGCGAGCCCAATCTGAGAAGGCAGCCATGTAGTCGATGTAGAGCGAGGTCTGAGAAGAGAGATTTCGTAAGTCTTGATTCTCACTCTTGACGGGATGTGAAGCACATACCAAAGTGTCCTGATAGTCTTCTGTGAACTTGCCCCAGTTGATCGAAGTACCGTAATCAAAAGTCTGGTTTGGCTCTTGGCTTCTTACGGTTCCTGTTGGCTCCGTAGATCAGACCTTGCATGATCAAGACATCGGTGGTCTACAAACTCACCTCCAAGCGTATGCAACACCGGCAATGCGATGGAGATATTGTATCCATGCCTGTCCATAAATCTCTGCGGTAATCCTTCTGTCCAGAACAACTGTGCGTCAAACTCCATACTATCCTCCCACATGTACTGTCCTACTCCCGGCTGCCTCAACAGATCACCAATTCCCTGTTGACTCAGAAGATTACTCTCCATGAAACTCGCCGTAACATTGGCACCTTTCGTAGAGAAGTGGTCGATGACCCATGAACCCCATGAGCCAGGCTCGTCAGGTTGGGCACCATTAAAGCCTGGTTTCGCTTCTGGGAAACCATTTCGACGAGAGAAGAAGCTGAGAAGAACGCTGGTACCATTGGAAGAAGGGCTCCAAGACACCGATGCGCTACCGTCGTCTACTGAACCTTGAACCTGATCAGTAAGGTCAACAACGGTATTAAAGTCCAATGAGACGCGCTCGGCGCTCGTGTTTGCACCACTAGCTAGTTCAGCCCCAATGACGCCTACAAGGTTCATGTTCGTGATATTTGCACTGGACAGGTCTCCTCGGAAGTCGAAGAAGGGTAAGATGGACGGAGGAGGAAGTAGACCGTCAAATGAATCTCCAGGCTGGATGAAATGGGAGCCAAACACCATTTCGGTATTCATCCCTTCCATGTCCACATCGTCAGGAAAGACCGGAACTCCTGCACCTTGGTCAGGGCCGAGCGTAAAGTCGATGGTTATGTTATTTTCCATCGCTGCCTGTACCAAAGTTGCTGAGGCAGTGACGAAACGGTCGGAACCGAAGGCAAAATCTTTGGGATCGACAACGATCTCTCCGGTCTGGCCTAGGATACTGCCGTAGGATTGGTAGCTATATATGATGAAGTCAAGGGTGAGCTATGTGTAACCAACCTGTAGCAGGCCAATAACACATACCTGAGCAATTCAAATCCATGAGAACCAACACGAGCCATCTCAGCAACGTCAAAGCGTAAGGTATCGAGGTCAACATCTGCATCTTCAATCCAATATCTCCATTTTACACCGGTCTTTGGGGTTTGGAAAGAACCTCGGGGTAGGTCCTGTGGTATATTTTGCGATCGTGCAAAATTTGCACTGAGGAGAAGAAGACACGCTAGAGAGGCACTGGAATGCATATTCGACAATGGTGAAATGGCGTCACCATCTTTGAAGAGATTTTATGCTGCTGCTGCTGCCCTTCTTTCATCATAGGATCCAAGTGTACCTATCATGGGGACAATAGAGCGAACTCGAGAGGCCGTCACCGTTACATGTGATGGTGGAGGTGAAGAGAAGTTTGTGCATGTGTTGTTACGCGCGAGAATGACTTCCTTCTGCTCTATTCAAGTTCTATTCCTTTCTACAGCACTTCGCTCCCGTTCTCATCATGAATGCTTGAATTCACTGTGCTGAATACGCGGTCGTACTCCTTCCCACATCTACTATCTGAACAGAGTTTCAACTTCGAACGAGTTTTCCATGCCGACGGCGCTGCATTGGAATTTGGTGACAATTATACTTTGGGTTCAGCAGCATGTACAGTCATCTTGGAGTCCTTGACCCAAAACATCTCAACTCGTCATTCTTGTTCCATTTTCTTGATTTGATCGAAAACTGAGTATACTGGCATCTAGCCAGGCATGTTACAAAAATTGTAGAGTACTTTATACAAAGATAATAGAAGTATCATACAGTACTATTGACCGATTCTTGAAGAGATACGAAAAGCTGCAAATTGGGCTCCTTGACCCAGCGTGACCGATTTGTGACATGATTAGTCAAACGAATTCCGCGTCGACTTCTTCATCCTCGAGCACATTTCCTGCGTCCGACCATTTTAGGAAAGAAGAGTCTGCACTGCACTGATCTGTCACCCTCTTGGCCATCCATTTTTGCTCCGCGCCTCACCACGTTTTCTGAAGGTCTGTCTTACCAAATTGTAGCCCAGACTCAAGATGTGATTGTGATAGTAATATTTCACAAAGGTTTGGGCCAACATCTCAACCATAAACAGTATCTAGATGCTTTAGAGATGTTTTCGAGATGTTTTCGCGTCTCAAAGACGCGTAATTTTGACATTGATTTGCATGTAGCACCTCGGCCTCTCAGCCAATCTCCATCAAAATTAGAAGAAAGGTGTATTAATACGAATCATACATGCTGGTATACTTTCTCTGATAAAAAGAGCCCAAATTTACTTAGGTATTCGCATTTGGGTCAAGGACTCCAAGATGACTGTATCCAAAGCTATCCATCAGAGACAGCTTATAGATCGCTATCCTTTATCCTGTGCGATCAGACTGACTCAGAGTTTCAGACTGCAGTTGGTCCAATACCTACACTTTGGTTCACCTCAAACAGTTCTCCCATGTATCCTATGGTTTCGGCAGGAAACACAATGTACGAGTCTAATGGAGTGATCACTAACGCCATTGCTTCTTCAGAGAATAGCTGGTAGAGCTGGACATGACCATTGACAGGGCCTGTCAGCAATTCTATGACTCTTGAGACTCCATCACTACTGCAGGGCTTCGCAAGCCGTCTTTGGATAATGATCTGCATGTCATCAAGGAGTTTGTTGAGCTATAAAAGGTTCTTGAAGCCACACCAGATCCCCATCACTTCAGCTTTCAGCTCTAATTCCATTCCCACCTAGTACTCTACTTTTCCCTGCACTCGTTTACACTCACAATGAAGTTCACCTCGTCTGCCCTTTTTGCTCTTACTCTTGCCATCACCTCAACCTCTGCCTTGCCTTCTTCAGAGCTAGTTCAGCTCTCCGCTTGTGACCGACCTGACCAAGGGGAATGTAACACCATTGCGCACGGCGAGGGTATCTATCACAATGTCTTCGAGAGGGCTTGCCTCAACTTGGTTCGTGCCATTCCTTCTTCCGTTTCTGTCCTGCTTCTCACTTCAAAAATTCCCCACAGGTCCAGAACTGCTTCGACTCCCTTGACGCTGCTAATAGTATTCAACCCTGGTCCTCTCAGAGTTGTGTCGCTGCTGCCACTTGCCAGGTACTGACTTTCTCTTGCTCTGTTTCTTGTTTTTTGTTTGTTTGTTTGTTTTCCAGCTACACCGTTTGAGAGCAGTGGCTGACTATACGAACCCGTTTTTTTAACCAGGGTACCCATTTCCTCATAGAAATGATTCAATGCTTTGCAGATGTTGGCGCAAATGTCCCCCTGGCTCCCCAAACTGCTGACTTGGACTTCAACGTAAGTTGTTTATCTCCATAATGTTGTCAGTCACTTGAACCATATATCCTTATGTAGATCTTTGCTGGAATCGTTGGAGATTGTGCTTCAGGTAAGCTTCTGATTGTTTGACAAAAACAAGTATGCAAAATGACTGACTGTCGCTCTATAGACGGCTGCCCCATGACTCAACAGGTAAGGATGAAAGCCTGGCCCAATCTGTGTCTCACAGGCATGGGAGAGAAAAGTCACTTATGCCAATTTCATTGATAGAACTACATTGACTTCATCTTCGGAACCTTGAGCAGCATCAACAGTGATTCTTTCCCTGAGTGAGTTGAGATCTACTACTGTCTACTCCAACTTGCACGACTGTCTGGAGGAAGATTTGAGCTAACTCTCCTTCTACTTTCCAGTGTCAACAACGTCATCAACAACTGGTGGACGTCTATTATTAACTGGACCGCTACTGGCGAAACAGTCCCTTACTCCAACTTCAACGACTGGTTGAAGTTTTCTGATTCACAGTAAATAGCTTGGTTCATCAACTAGCACTTTGAGTCACCACCTGTACACCTAGGCCTGTAGGGATGCGGAATGTGGTCTTCCAGGGGCTCACTTCAACGTTCAAGGCCAGAACTTAGGAGTTGCTCAAAGTAATTATGAGGATATGGACTATCAGCTTGACACTGTCTGATGTTATACTGTACATATGTGATGGGTTTACTAATACAAGTGTTTTTAACGTCCTACCTTACTATTGAAGCTATGGTCTGGGCGTAGCTTTGTGTAGCAGGTAAGTCGGCAAGTCACAAATTGGGAGAGGTGATTCACTCATGCCATGTGGATTTTCATGTCAGTAAACTGGGGCCACTTACGAGTGCACACCTTCAAGTCAAACTTTTCCATCTTTTCTAGTTAGCAGAAACATCAGATTTAGGCCATTCCTTAGTATATAATCATCATGTAGTCTGTACTACAATTGTTGAAGTCTAGATATCCAGCCTGTCACCTTCAACTCTCTCACATCTTCTGTATAGGTCACTGAAGAATGTTGACAGATAGCTTGCCTATGAGTTATATCACAAAGACTTTTGACCTTGATACTGATAAGATCCCTGAGACGTTTGAGATCCACACTATGTTCCGCTGGTAAACCCACAAGGATGTTGCACCAGACACCAGCTGCAGCAAGAGAGTCGTCAATGGCCAGTTGCATTGGTTGGCAAGCATGGACCAGCTTTGGCACACCAGGGTCTGGACAGATGACAGCATCAGGCCATGCAAGACCAAAGGTGGACCACCATAGCTCTGTACAACGACTGGCACAAAAAGCACGAGCTTCAGGGAAAAAATGGTATGTTGTCAGAACACCATCTAGTGATGTGTGGGCCAGGGCCTAAAGCCCGAAGCCCGCCCAAACCCGGCCCAAAAAAGCCTGGCCCAGCCCAAGCCCGATGGAGGGCCTGTAGGGCCTGAGGGCCAGGCTTATGAATGTAGCAGGCCCGAAGCCTGGGGCCGGCCTCGGGCTCTTTTTATCTCTGGGCACGCCACATATCGCAAATTTTTAGAGTTTTAGACTTTGACACTGCTCCTTGTAGACAGCCTTGCTGGTCAAAATGTCATACTTTTACATTGAAATCATGCTGGGTTAAAGTTTTCAAAGCCAATCATCAATGTAGATTGACATAGATGGACCACTTCAACAGTAATTTTCATTTGATTTCCATTTTGGACAGGGTATTTACTATTTAGGTGACTGATGCTGCGACTGCAATTTGCATGTCCCCAAAGCAACAAAAAATAATGTTAGACTAGCAGGTGAGTGCTTTGACTCTATATGAGCAAGCTCGCAGTTTGAGATGCACTTATTCAATCATCAATGCAATGTCATTGTAAACTTTGTATTTGCTGTCCTGGGTGTTGCAGCCACAATTTGAGACACGGGGATGACATTGGGCCTGCCGCTTCAGCAAATTTATACAATGTAGGAAAATGCTATATTAGGTATGTCTGGGTGGGGTCTTGAGTCGGACCAACATAGTGTAATAAAATTTATTTTCCATACTCCCCCGATTCCAAGAGCATGCATCATCCAAAACAGAGTACGCTTTCGGAGGGACAAAATGCAGTAGTGTATTAGTATTATAGACGAATCTAAGTACATGGACTTTGCATATGCCTACAGTCATTTTTTGTCAGTAAAGCCCTGGGCTTAGCCCAAGCCCGGCCCAGGCCCGCATAGGGCTTGGGCCTAGGGCCAGGCTTTGGATTTTGCAAGGCCCGAGCCCTACAAAACCCGGCCCAAGCCCAGGGCTTCAGGCCCACACATCACTAACACCATCAGGTAGCAAGAACTTCTGCACCACCCAATGGTACTGATCTGAAGTGTGCTTGGCTAACATCACCACTAAATGAGGTGCACCCTCCAGACTAAAGGTATCCCAAAGCTCTCTCAACATCCTACCTGCTTCCCTGAGTTCCCTGTTGTAGATAGAAGTGTTAATCATCCATGCCATTCTCCAATCCACAGATAAGCAATCCATGACTCCCCCGGGGCTATCTATCATCCTGGAATGAATGTATCTTTTGTAGATCTGGCTGGTCCATATATGCAACACTATATCGCTGACCATGTGCCTATGAGTAGTGTTGCTAAAAGCACCGTCAAGTTGGCCAATGGGCAACAAGATAGCCCATTCCAGTAGTTTCTGGTGTATCCTCTCCCATGGAGGAAGAGTGTCATAGTAATTGTCATAAGTCTGCTGTTGGTCCGAGGAGATGCTGTTACATGCAGTGTTATGAGAAATTTCAGCCAAGAGAAGTGAAAATTGCTCTTGTAGGGAAATCCAGGGCACTCAAACGTTTCATCATAGTTGGCATTTTGAAACATAGGTAGACAGTCTTCCTGAAGATATGGTCAAGAACGATGGACAGCTGAGACCAATGAGGTAAGGGGAGACTAATGTGCAAAACATGCCCACATATCAGCTGCCTCAATGGTTTAGGACTCACTTGGGTCCCACTATCTTCTGGCTCCATTTCATCTCCACCATCAACTTGAAACTCTGCTGCTAGTGCTGGTTCTTCAAAATCTTCCAAACAGATATTGCAGCATGTGTTATGGTCTTCAATGCAAACAGATAGTACATCTGAGTGCACAAACCTAGATGGGATGTCAGACAAGGTGGGAGGTTTGGGAAGATGCACTAACATTGCCAGCCATTCAGGTGGAGCAGGTCCATTGAGTTTGGAAGGTGGAAGTTCAGAGATACAAGGTAGATAGCAAACAAAGGCTGGTAGTTTATCTGAAAAAAAAAAAAAGAACGATAAAGACAGTGACAAGGAAAGAAATTAAGCAAGGATGTTAGTAAACACTGAGTGTATAGTGAAATAGGTCTCACTTTTGCTTTCTTTTACAGCCACTAGTCTGCCCAAGAGTTGCACAAACTTGTCAAGTTCCCAGAAATCCAGCCCATTTTCTTTATTAACGTGTTTCATCAGCAGCTTTATCATTGGTAGTACAACAACAAGTTGCTTTGACTCGAGCTCATTGAACAATTTCTTTGATCTCTCCACTGCCAATTGAAATTGATGAGGGAGCAGAGATGATGATGTTGAATCTGCATCAGCTAGGTGGTATGTAGGGCTTCGCACCGTACCAGTATCCATACGGTTATACAGGAACCATATGGAAATACGACCCCGTACCGTATAGCAAGATTTGGAGAAAAAATACGGGACTGTACTGTACGGGTATGACCTGTATATCACCTTCTCCTTCATGGCTGTCATACAGGTTGGTACGGTATACGGGTCGGTCAAGCCCTAGCAATGACTTTTCCTTAGATTTTAGTCCTTTTCGCCAAGTTTTCGTCATTCTTGTACATGAAGTGGTTGAAGCGAGGTGAAAATCCAAGCCCAAAGGGTATATCTGCGCTTGATCTGCGCAAATCCTGATGAAAAAGATGCTGATGAGCTGTTGTTCAGATGTCAGTGAGTCACAAAGGCCAAGTGAAAATCTTTCAGAGAGCTATGGTGATGTGCATAACACTAGTTTCTGACCTCCAGTTCAGTTCTACAAGTCTTAAAAACAACACAAAGTCAGTAAAAGGTGTGTCGCTTGTAGTATTTCTTCCAGCCGCAGCAGCATGACCCCGTAACCAGTATTACTGCCATACCCGTACCCGTCCAGTACCGTACAGGCTTCTAGATGAACCAGTACGAATACGAGGACGGGTATACCGTACCAGTACTGAGCCAGTAAAATTTACGGCCGTACCAGTATTACTGGACGGTGCAAAGCCCTAGTGGTATGAAAGCCTGGATAGATTGTCTGAAATCTGGTCTACTTGTTTGCCACGTAGATCTGCGATAGTTGAAGTGTTGTGGTCCATTTCGTGAATTGGAGTGTCGAGGGCAGAGACAAGAGGTTAAAGGGGACCACAGGATTGAGTGTTCCTGCTGTACTCTATTCCATAAGTCATGGCTTCACAAGATCAATGAAGATAGGCACCTCGTTTTTAGTAAGTACATACAGCAGTTTGACAGGATGTATCTGCACATACCTTACTGCTCACTGTATAGCATGCTGTTACATGATTGGTAGAACCTTCAGAATAGGGATCTTCAATGGCAAGTCTGTCACTGAGCATTTGCACCAAGTTGGACAGAGCATTTCAAGTTGGACGCAACTATTTCTCACCTTGGAAACTGACACAGTGACACCCACTGAAGATGTCTAGAGTATTGGCAGTAGCACTAGGTTGAGACAACCTCTGTGGTGGTGGAACAAGAAAGAGAGCTTTTGCTTAGATGCGTCATGCAAAATGTATCTTTCGAAGTTCTCCAATTCCTCCATGAAATTCAAATGCTCTCGAATTCATGCTCCTAGCTCCTGAGAGTAATGCTTTTGGCACACCAGATATCAACAGAACTGATTAGAGAGACAAGAGGCGAACAGGTGCGTTCCAAACTCAAGTGATTCTTTCTGACTTGACATGCTACAGTATAGTAAGCTAGACTCACACCCAGCAGTAACCAATATAATAATAATACTCCGTGGCCAGAAGTTAATTAGGAAACATCAAATCTCTGGTGCTCAAAAATGGATTTGAAAACTTTAAATTTCCGAAGCCTCAGCAAACGATCCGATTGGCTCGGATCCACTTCTGATAAATTTCTGAAGCACGAAAACCTTTCGTTTCCAAATGAGTTTCCTGGTCCCTTGAAAACTTGACCTTTCCGAACCAAATTTTGGCCAATGAATATTGGTTAGTGCTGGGTGTGACTTGAAAGCCTTCTCATGCCAAGCTCATACGAAGCCTTTCACAGATCCAATCATTCCATACATTTCCATCAATGTCTCAAGAAGGTGGGATATGATAGATGAAGGGTCTTGAAGCTTTTCTGAATCCTGATATCCCATCTATGTGGTTGTAGTCTGCATTTTCATTTTCCCAACTTGCCTCTCAGACTACCGGAAGATGACAAAGTTCTGCAAGGTAACTGAAAAGGAAGGATGGGGTGGAAAGGCAGCAGAAAAGAACAGGGAATCTACCTATTTCACTGTCACTGAAGGAGCAGGCTTGAAAACTACTAGTAGGCTATTAGCACAGTTCAAAATGCTGGAAATTTGGTGTGAGGGGACAAGCTTGTGAGCAGAAACTTCAGATTTAAGCCATTCCTTAGTATATAATCATCATGCACTCTGTAAGTACTACAGTTGTTGAAGTCTAGGTATCCAGCCTGTCACCTTCAACCCTCTCAGATCTTCCATACAGGTCACCAAAGAATGTTGACATATAACTTGTCCATGAGTTATATCTTTCATGAAGATTTTTGATCTCGGTACCGATAAGACCCCTGAGACATTCGAGATCCACTGCACTATATTCCGCTGGTAAACCCATGAGAATGCTGTATCGTATACCAGCCGCAGCAACAGAGTCATCAACAGCCAGTTCCATCGGTCGGTGAAGATGGATCAGTGTTGGCATCCCGGGGTTTGGACAGATGTCAGCATCAGGCCACGCGAGACGGATGGCGGGCCACCAAGATGCAGGACGACAATCAGAACAAGCATTAAGCTCAGGGTGAAAATGGTATGTTGTCAGAGCACCATCAGGTAGCGAGAACTTGTGCACCACCCAATGGGACTCATCCGAGTCAACGTGCTTGGCAAACACCACCAATAAACGAGGCGCATCTTGAAACTCGGGCTCCCTTAACCTTCTACTAGCCTCCGTATGGTCCCCAACGGAGACGAGATCGGAAAGAGTCTGTGCTGTCATTGAACCAAGAATTACACAACCCACAAGTCCCTCAGGGCTATCTGTCGTCCTGGAATAGAGGTATCTCTTGTACGTCTGATTACTCCAAATACACAACGCGTCCTCGTTGACCGGACGCCCATGAGTAGTGCTATCCAGAGCCTCGTCGAGTCGGCTGATAGGCAACGAGATAATCCAGTCCAACAAGTCCCCGTGCATCTTCTGCCATGGAGGAAGAGTGTTGTAGTAATCGTCATAAGTCTGGTGTTGGTCCGAGGAGATGCTGTTAAGTGCGGCGTCGCGAGGAATTTCAGACGAGAGAAGCGAAACAGGTGGGGAGGTCCAGACTTTTGCGCGACATACAGGGCACTCGAACTTTTCATTGGAATCGGAATCATCATAGTCATCATTTTGAAACATAGGTAGACAGTCTTCCTGAAGATATCGTCAATCGCTAAGAGCAGTGTAGAAGGTAAGCAGACTGACGTGCAACACATGCCCACATATCAACTGCCTCAATGGTTTCGGACTCGTTTGGGTCCCATCGTCACCGCCTCCAACTTGAAACTCTCCTGCTAGTGCTGGTTCTTCAAAATCTTCCAGACAGACATTGCAGCATGCGTTATGGTCTTCAATGCAAACAGATGGTACGTCTGAATGTACAAACCTAGACGGGACGTCAGACAAGGTGGGAGGTTTGGGAAGATGCACTAACATTGCTAGCCATTCAGGTGGAGCAGGTCCATTGACTTCGGAAGGTGGAAGGTCAGAGATATAAGGCAGATAACGAACAACTGGTAGTTTATCTGAAAAAAAAAAAGCATGATCATGGCAAGGAAAGAAAAGCGAGGATGTTAGTAAACGCTGAGTATATAGTGAAAGAAGTCTCACTTTTGCTCTCTTTTATAGCCACTAGTCTGCCCAAGAGCTGCGCGAACTCGTCAAATTCCCGGAAACCCAGCCCACTTTTTTCATTAACACGTTCCATGAGCTGCCTTATCCTTGGTAGTACAACAACTAATTGCTTTGGCTCGAGCTGGTTGAACAATCCCTTCAGTCTCTCTACTGCCCATTGAAATCGACGAGGGAGCGGAGATGATGATGACGAATCTGCGTCAGCAGAAGCGTTCAGTGAAACTGATGCTAGGTGGTATGAAAGCCTGGATAAGTTGTCCGAAATCTGGTCTACTTGTTTGGCACGTAGTTCTGCGATGGTTGAAGTGTTCTGGTCCATGTCGTGAATCGGAGTGTCGAGGGCAGAAACAAGAGGTTTAAGGAGACCGCGGTATTAAGTGTTCCTGCTATACGCCTTGACTTCACAAGATCATTGATGAAGGAATTAGGCGCCTCGTTCAAAGTATAAGCCTGAGTACATACAATTGTTTGACAGTTACAGTATGCAACGCATGACTTACTGTTCGCTGTGTAGGAGACTGTTACATTTGCATGATTCTAGGCTGTGCATCAGAGAGGATGGCAGATTTTGGGTGAGTTGGAACCACAGATTTGCAGCAGATTGAGAGGAACACAGTATTGGCCGCACTTACTCAGAACGCGTATCTCTCTTCGAATTTTTCTCTTTGTGCATTGCAAATTATCAGCGTTCTTCAATTGGTGCAGTACCCACTGCAAGCGTGCACTGGGTTGAGACAGTGTTTAAGGCCAGAAGTCGCTCAGAGTAATTATGATTCGGATATGGACTATCAGCTTGACACTGCAATCTTTGTCTCAACATTTCTCTTATCTTCACTTTCGTTCGTTTTGTCTGATGTTATCGTATATATGTGATGGATTTATTAATACAAGTATTTTTAACGTTCTACCTGAAGCTATGGCTCGGTCGTAGCGTAGCAGGTAAGCCGGCAAGTCATAAATCGCTAGAGGTGATTCGCATTCTGAACGATTCCGAATCCTGGCGTTAGAAGGTGCCCAGAAGGTGCCTTCTTTGGTCATAAACATCGACATTGTCATTCAAGACGTCGATAATTAATGGATACAACGTATATATCGATACATTGCTACAAAGGAGGTCGTAAAAGAGGACATTACAGCGTATACGTTACACGTTACACACTACACATTACACGTCATTAATCGTGAGGGGTCGTGAGTCATTAAGAAAGGAAAGGAAAGGTATGGATGGATGGATGCCAAGTGGATATGGATATGGATAAGTTGACTCTAATGTTACACCCGAAAGCCCAAGAGTGAACCCAAGTCCGAGCACGAATAAAACTAAAACACCTAAACGAAGACGAAAACGAAGACAGCTCAAACATTGATTGAAACGAGATGGCGAGCTCAAGCTCATGAGTCGACTATCGTCACGGTGAGTAGTTTGATGATACCATCTTGGGCGATTCCTGAGAAGTAAAGAGAGGTGGTGACAGAGAGAGCCACAAAGAGAGAGATAGAGAGATAGAGAGATGTCAGCACTGAGACCACGCAACTAGTTCAGAAAAGACGATACGCCACTCACCGTGATTTATTCCCTGAGAGCCTGCTTGTAACAAACCAGTAACGTCGGACACGGTTGTGTTGTACTTGACGCCATTGTGAGAGCGAAGGCCAACTGCTGCTAACACGAGTTCATCTCTAGAGTAGAGAATTGGAAAAAAAGTTGTGAGGCGGTGAGGTGGTGCATTCGAAGGCATGATGGTTGACGTACCTTCCAATGTTGTAGCCGTCAGGAATGATGTCGTGGTGTTCGCTCAGATCCTAAGAATACAATAATGATGGGAGAGTTGAGTGATTGGGAAAGGAACAGGGATGTTTTAAGACTGACTTCTTCCTTGGAAGCACTGGGTAGCGATGATAAGGAGGTTAGAAAACTAGTCTTACTGATTGAGGAAGGAAGAGACATACGCTAGGAATAAGGCGCCGCTGTTCGCGTCTGGGCCTGTTTGAGGGAATACACTGCAAGTGAACGGTTCTTCAGACATCATTGTTCAAAAAAACTGAAACTCGAGAACGGACCGGAAGTGGTTGCCGCCAATTAGAGTCTCGATACAGGTGCCTAATACTGGGATTCTGAAGTTCTCTCTTATGACCGCCTGATAGTAACGGAAACATGAATGACAGTCGGTAGGTAGGGAGATAAAAGTACGCACAGTCTCGTTCACATCTCCTCGTCCATCACCTAGATTCGCTGATTGGGGATCACCTTGATGTAGACCTAGACACTCGATGCTAAACCCTATGGCTCTGGCGTAATTCAGAAATCCGTGATTGGTGAAGGATAGGATCTCTGGGCTGCTTTTCGCGGATATGATGACCTACGGCAGAATTGATAATGAGAAACGAAAAGAACCATAAGTCAAACGTGCGTGTACATACATTCAAAGGTTCCCCGAGTCCAGCTGATTTGTCTAAGAGCGAGCCGCCTCTCTCAAGTGGGTTGTAAAAGTCTACTGCTTCGACCTCATCTCCTGCCTCGCATTTTCTCGAAGAGATTCTCGAGACGGGAAATGCGTGAGCAAGGAAGAAGTTCCAGGTTGCTGCTAAGAGAGCGAGTAGAGACATGGAAAAGCGCATAACAATGGGGGTACAGCCCGAGAGAGGAGCAGAGAGAGACCAGAGACAAAAATAGAGCAGGAGAGAAGAGAGCGGAAGGAGGGCGGCGGGCAGGAAAATCGTCCGAGGAAGAGCGACGAAACAGCTTCTTTATATACCAATCTCCCAGCGGATTATCATATTACAGCCGAACCTTAAGAACCCTTCTCCGGTAAGACACTAGTAGTATGTTACCACACATGCTGATTATCAGAGTCACAAGTGGTCTGGGAATCAACGTGCATCAGAGAGGGACCAAAGGAAAGTTCGATTGGGAATCAACAAGCTAAACAGAACAACCTAGGCGTCATAAGTTGATGTCTGGTCATTTGAGGCAAGGGAGATTCCATGGGAGCATTAATCATTCAGAAGGAGAGCTGAATAGAACCAATATAGCTGGGTGCAAGAAATTGATCTTGGAGGTGCCAAGTCCGTGATGCGTGTAGTACAGGAAGCAGCCAGTACCATGCGACAATATTCGCTTTGACTTCAGAACATTGCCACGATTTTTTGAGGACTCAGTGGAGCTTGAGTTTGATGGAGAGATGGATTACTTGAAGGGGGCGATCAATGGTGTCAGCTGGATCACACGTGGCCGCGACTCAGACATTTCTTTGTGCTTTGACTGAGCTATTGTCTTACCTCCACCTCGCCACCGGCCACCATGTACTCGACATCCAACTAGGTTAAAGGAAGACCAAGTACAGTAAGCTTGCACCCGGATCTGCGTCGGTGAAGCCTAATCGGTTCATCATTCAACAGCAGCCGTCATTTTGAGATCAAACGCTCAAATCACACCTATAAAAGTCTCCTAGTAACACCATTCAGTTCCTTCCACCATGTCTTCCATCGTACCACCGCAAGAAACCCCAGGTCTTAACAACTTTTCGTTCAACACCATTGGTAAAGAGCCTGATCTTCTCAGGAGGATCTTTTCTGGCCCAGCGCCAGGCCCATCTTTTCGGAACGAATCCCGTTCCTCGAGTCCTCCACCTGCCAACGAGAACACCCAATCTACTTCTAGATCTGGCCTCTTTCAAGCTCTCGTGCAGGACTCTACTCCCGATGTCCAGATGCAGGATAGCACACCTGCTAGGCGATCTAACGTCAATATATTTGGCCAAAGGATTACCACTAGTACCCTATCCCAAACCGAACCTACCACTCAGCATGTGCAACAGCCTCTGTTTGCTACAGCTTCCTCTTCACATGTCGCCTCTACCTCTAACCAACCACCGACCAAATCTGCATTCCAAGCTTCTCGTCCATCCCCAAACCCACAGACCACAACTTTGAGTCAATCTCAGACCATCCAACCCCTAAATCCCCTAGCCGCCTCTACTAGCGGCACTGCATCTGCACCTCCCATTCCTGTGCATGTCGACATCAAAAACCGACTTACAAAGCTTCAGACATCCATCGCATCTGCTACAGCCTTCTCGAACACCGAGCTTGCATCTGCCTTGGACAAAATACGCAATGCCGAGACTCTGGCTGAACAATCTCTTTCAGCTTCACAACAGGTTGCCAAAGTAGCCCAAGCGTCCCTGAAAGCATCTCAGGGGGCTCGTGCCGGCGTCACTGAGGCTGCTACGATCGTTCAAAATGCCGTCAACGAGTTTGGCAAAAGAGAGGAGCAGTGGGGTAAAGTTTGTAATGAGATGAAGGCCGATCTTATCAAGCTTAGTGATATCTTTGATAATTTGGATCGGCGAAGGCGGGAACGTCAGCAAGAGGTGCTGAAACAGAGGGAACGGGAGGAGAAGGAACGACAGAACCACGAAAAGGAGAGAGAAGAGGAGGTGCAACGGCTTCGGGAAGAGATTGAAAAGCAGAAAACTGTCGCTGCTTCCCAGCCTAGCCTTCAGGGCAATGACATTCCTATGCATAATACATCAAGTAGTCAGTCAGTATCAGGGCCTTCCACATCACAGCCCAACGGGGAATTAGGCATGCAGAAATTCCTGCAAGACACAGACGCTCGTATGCAGGAGATGCGAGAAATGATGCAACAGCTGGAGCGAAAGCAACAGGAAATCGAAGAGGAGAGAAAACGACATCTTGAAGCGGCCGAGGAAGAAGAACGTAGGAAACAGATTGAAGAAGAAGAGAAGAAACGAAAGGCCGCCGAAGAAGAGGAAAAACGGAGGAAGGAAGAGATGGAGCGCAAACGGTTACAGGAAGAAGAGCATAGGCATACAGAGGAGAACCTACGAGAGGATTTACACAAACGGAAAGAAGCTAGGAAATCTCAGTCAGCAGAGGTTGAAGGCCGACAAATGACCCCGTCCACTCAAACACTTCAGCAATCTTCTCAACCGGCGCTGTCGGTTGTCACTTCCAACTTGGGTCCTCAGACTCGAGGATCTGCCGCCCCTGTTGGTGCTCATACTCCCGCTGTTGCCTCTTTACCTCAACTTAGGACTGTTGCCCCGTTGTCACCGTCTCTACCTCCAAAACCTATGGGGATCACTGCCCAGATGATCATCACACCGACACCCGATTCAGCCCAAGAGAAAAAGAAAGGCAAAGGCAATCAGAAGACTGCGAAAGCCAACAATACTACTTCTGGCCAGGTACGATTGGCGCCTTCTTCGACCTCTACCTCTGCCACCGAAGGCCAGCCAAATCCGAACCGAACAGCTGGATCTGGACCCACGCCCACACCAAATGGTGTCGTACCTTCCACACCTATTTCTGGATCCAAAGGCCCTTCTGTCCAAAGCCAGTCTTCGGCAGCACCTCAGGGAACACCAAACGCCGGTGTTTCCGTCAACGGTGTCTCGAAAGCTGCTGCAGGCAACGTAACCGCGGCTCCGAGGCCGAATGGACAGAAGGCAAAGAACAAGAACGTGAAAAAGGAGCCGGCAGTGGTTACTTTGCCTGCCACGCCAGCAGTGAAGAAAGAGCAGCTAGATGATGTTGAGATTCTGCAACGAACAAATGCTGCCCCTGCCCCCGCTCCCATTTCTCGTCCAGCATATAGTCCAAAGACACCGGCGACCAACAAGGTTGCCAGCGCATCAGTTGTATCCTCTCATTCTACCCAACTTGCCCCTTCTCCCGATTCTATTCCATCACCATCCATCCCTTCTGTGACGAACCATCAGGCTCCTCACAGAGACCCCGGCGAAAGTAATCCCCCTTCACAGAAGAGGAAGAGAGCTGCTAATCAGAATACGTCTATCTCTAATGCAAGCCCATCCAACGCTCAACAGGCACCCCCTGTTACTGCTGTCAGACGAGACACACAACCTCTTCAGGCTCATGTAGATGCTTCTGCAGCTTTAGGATCTGTTTCTTCCCTTCCTTCCCTTCCTTCCCTTCCTGTTGCCGCTACGACTACATCTCAAACAATAGCTGCAACTGCACCTGCATCTGAAGTGGCCCCTGTACAGTTGCCTGCGAGACTCCAATCTGTTCCAACTCCTCCTCCTGCGACGTCTGATGCTGCCAATGCTGCACCCTCCACGACGAACGATTTGACCGATAGACTTCGTCAATCTCCCATTTCACCTGACATGCAAGACGGTGGGGGTTGGGGTCAAAGACCACCATCATATGGGAATGATGACCGTGATCGTGCCCGGCCACCGATTCGTTTTGGTCTTCCCCGACCTGCGCAGAACAATTATACCAATGTCAGAGGTGATCATTGGTCTCCAGGTGATTCATCGCCGCCGCCGCCGAGATATGCACGTATGGCTGTTCGCCCTCGTTCTCCCTCACCAAGGTGGAGTAGGAGTCCAGAACCATACGCTCGTTCACCACGTTCACGTTCACCTGGACCCTCTCGTTCTCGTTCTCGCTCCCCATATTACCGCCGTACACCATCTCCAAACCCACGTTCAAACTCGGGTGCCAATTCTAACGTGTACGGCCAATATCGGAGTTGGCGAGATCCTTCTTGGTCTCCTCCACCACGGAGGGGACAGGATTCGTATGTTTCTAGGAAACGTCCTCATGAAGATAGGGATAGGGATACGTACCCCATTCATAGACCTTATGACCGTTCCCCCAGTCCTGTAGGAGGTACCTTGGAATCTCGTCTACTCGGTGACAGGGAACCACCTCGACGCCCCAAGCCAAATTCTAGGAATACCCTTCTTCGCCGTTTGAGGAATAGCAATGAACCGGATTATGATGGGGCTCCGCAGGCTGGCCATAGTCGAAGGAGTAATGGGGCTTCTCGAGGAAGAGGACGTGGTAGTGGGAGAGGAGGCGCTCGTTTGGCCCAGAGGATCAATTCTCAACCTTCCGTGCAGCAGTCCCGAGTAATTTGTTTGACCGCTTACAAGGATAATTGGTAGGTAGTATGCTTCACTTTGGCAGTACGATAGTAATATCCACGAGTAATGCGTCTTTTGGATCGTTCTTCACTATTATACCTCCACCTAGTTATGATATCTTCGTGTCTTGTACATAATCTTGAAAGTTATCTCTTGTTACTGCCGTCCATACGCGTACACATTGCGTGCGCACGGCTGCCTGAGTAGTGACAGGCACTGTGACGAAATTGTCAATGACGTCCGACACTGCTCCCAGCTCTGTAATGTCTACTTCCTGACCCACCATGTCTCTCCGTATCCTCAAAAGCTCTGTCTTCGTCAGTTGTACTGCCCATATCACGTCCTGCGCCTCTCGCAAACCCGATGCAGTCACTCTGGATCGCTACAGGACCATCCGAAAATTTTTCACACTGCAGCAGAAGCAGCCAGGTTCGGAATTTGTGCGCGTCGGAGGTGCGTCTTGGTATAGTTTGTATTCTTTCCAAGTACTGACAGCCTTGGTGAATCCAGCTCCGAACTTGAGAAGGCCCAGACCGTTCATTGCTTGTCAATTTGAGCACTTTCACTCATCGGCTTTTCGACTGAAAAAACATTCTGGGAAGGGATTCGGTTCTCATTTCTCAAGAGAGAAAGAGAAAGTACAGACGACTTCTTCAAATCAACAACAAGGGGACAGCCAAGAATATGTTGATGCACCGGATTCGCGTCTATTTGATTCTCCATCAACTGGTCACGAAAATCCTTATTCTGCCAGCCACGTTCAGGATCCAGACGCACCAAGACATCATGCTACATCCTCCTCTTCAGAAACACCAAGCGAACAGGACACTAGGCAACAGACACCGTTCACAAGACAAGACACGAATGATCCTCCACCCGCACCTGCGACGTCCGAAAGCACTTTACATACTTCCTCGCCTTCAGACGCGCAGGAACAGAAACAAACCGAAACTCCACCTGGAACTCCTTCCTTACCTTACAACTTTGAAAATTACTCCAGATCCTTTCGCCGTCTAGCCCTTTCACTCCCACATCTTCACCGACCGACCCGCGATGATTTTCTTCGAGTCGCCGATGGTTTTTGGCAGCGTTTACGGATTCGCTTCAAATGGTTCACTATCAAGTCGTTTAGGAAATTTAACGCGGATGATATTTCTGGGATCATAACGTGGTTTTTGATGAGTCAAACGCTTTGGATTCTTGTTGGGACGTGAGTGTGGTTGACTTTGTTCTTCGCGTAAGACGCGTGTTGATTATATTTTCATTCAGAACGACGTTCTTTTCTGTGATATTTGCAATAGCGAACAGCTTGCGGCTACAACGTGAGTCCTGGAATCACCTTATTTCTGTTATACAAGTTGATCTCTCTTCTGCAGGTTTTATTGCTCGGGGCATCAGCGACTACCTCACATCAGAAACGGGAATAACCATCATCTTCGAGTCTGCTATCGTTCCCAAGTGGAAGGATTCCCGTATCTCATTCAAGAATGTCTACATATCTTGTAGACCTTCCAACTATAACCATAGACCCAAGAAGAACGACGGACACATGGCTGCTGTGGGATATGATGTCGGTAATCATCCTGCCTACCATGGTGTAGGTGAAGAGGACGAGGAGGACGTCCCCCCGCCTGTAGAAGAGGATGCAAATTATACAATGTTCGACCTCAATGTGGACTCCATTGACGTCACCTTATCCTTGTGGCGATGGCTTGATGGCAAAGGACTTGTCGAGGATGCTGTAGTAAAGGGTGTTCGTGGTGTACTAGGTATTTCCTATCTGCATCTCTTCCAATTTTTTTGACTGACAAGTCCATAGACCGACGGTCCGTGTTTTGGGATCCAGATAACCCACTAGACCCCTCGGCTTTCCTTCATCCATCTCATCCTGGAGACTTTGAGCTTGAGTCTCTTCAAATTGAGGACCTGTTAATTACAGTGTATCAGCCTGGAGGCTTCAGACCGTACACTGCTTCAATCTTCAGAGCAGACATCAGGACCTTCCGCAAAAGTTGGATGTTTTACGATTTTCTATCCGCAGAGAATATCGTCGGCCAATTTGACAACTGTTTGTTCAGCCTACACAAACCTCAAAGTATTGGCCGTACGACGGAAAAGGATCTTGAGGATGGTGATTGGGCTAGGATGGTGTGTCGCCAAAATCCTTTCCTCTTTCCAAAGCAACATGCATGCTAATGTCACTCTCCCACTACAGTCTCGGATTCGGATTGACGGCGTCAACATTGACCATCTTCAGGCGTCCACTTCGATGCAAGGTCCTGTTTCCTGGATCACCTCTGGAAAACTAGACGCTGTGCTCGACATCAAGTTCCCTCGAGACCCCGAAGAAGAACTTCCCTTCAACGCTATCCTTGAAGAAATTGCTGATGCCATCTCAACGACGCTTTCTACGGCTCCAGACCCAATACGTCAGCGTATTCCAGGCCAAAGAGAACTCGCCAAGCCTGCTCTGAGTCCACCAGAGCCCGTCAAAACGGAAGAAATAACAGGGAGTCCTGAACCCAAAGTGGTCATTGATATCGACCTTCGATTTAGAGACGTTAAAGCTGCGGTTCCCATCTTCACCAATGACTTGTCTTATGTCAATAGTGCGCTCATACGTCCGATTGTTGCTTTTATGAAGTACGTTATTTGAGTTTGGTCTTTGTTTTTGTTCCGGTACACTAACTGACCTTATTTTTTTGCAGCGCCAATCGGACGTTGGTTCCGATTCATTGTAGAGTAGTGAAGGGCGTGAGTGAGTTTGAGGGAGCGTGGACGGTACGTCTCTGTAATCTTTCCCTTGATCCTTAAATTTCTGATACATCTTGCAGATGTGGGAGTCTGGTCTCATGGATGAAATCTCGCTCAAAGTAAGTAACCCATCGCCATTTCACTCTATTTCCTTCCTACACAAACCCGGATAACTCATCTCTTTCTTCCTGCATAGATATATGACGCCCTCGCCTACCACGTTGCTCAAGCCAACCTGAACCGTCGAATCAAGACTGTCAGTTACTGGAGTCTGCAAAAGACTGCTGGTGCTGTTCTTCAAGCGCTGAGAACTCTGGTAGACCCTGTTTCGCAGCAGTTTAAGGAAACGTATCTCCGTTCTTTGGATGGGGGTGTTTTGCTTCAGCTTGTGGAGCAGGACCTGGAGCTGACGCAGGTTGAGCTTGAGGAGGAGCGTCAGCTTCAGGGGGAGTCTTAAGGGATCCTGGTTTGGTCTATATTTGGATCACTGTTGATCAAGAGCCTGGAATGTTTTTGGCTCTATGTTTATCCCCTCAGGCGCAGCCCCAGAACTTGAAGAGGACGTGTATTTCCATATTCGGAATGCTTGCATATACGTTATTGTTCAGCTATAGCGAGTAACTTACTCCTAATCCTGATTCTGATTGTTGACCGCTCTATCTTCTTGACCTCGATTACCCTTCATCGTTTATGCGTTTGAAGATCTTTCTTTGTATATCTCGCGCGCTGAACTGGTGATACATGCATGCTTCTATGTGTCGATACTCAGGAGCCTATTGCGATGTCGAAGCGGGTGGTTCCTTGTGTTCTTTAATAATCTTTAATCTACACCAATCTAGCCTTGCATCTCCCATCTATGCTGTTCAAATTGCACTTTTATTATTTACCCGCACTCTCGATATCTTTCCCCGCACTCACGGACTTTTCCCGCACACAGTGACCTACTTTCCCCGCACACTCTCGAAAACTCTCCCACACTCAATGTTCACGAATTCAATTCCTGGGCCACTTACACCTAGCGAAAACTGACTATGCGTAAATAGAACAAAATGTGCACATGAATATGAGCTCTTGCAGATATCCATTCAGTCAAATTAGAAATTTGCAGAAAATACGATTCCTGCACGAAAGAATAGCGAAAAAGCAAATGTATATTTCTGCATCTATCTGTCATAATATACACAAAGTCTGTAGCTATTCTATAAGAATCCCATCCAGCCCTGTCCAAATCGAAGTCCCTTCGTAGTAAGCCATAAGAAGATCTAAGACAGAAGTTCAGGATGTATCGTCAGCAGAGATGCCAAGCATGCGCGATGTAGAATCACATACCATGTACGTGTATTTTGAGACCTGAGGCTATTTATTGTGAATTGCACGCGAACGGCACACGCATAGAATAACTCACCTAGTTGAGAGGAGTGAGAGTATAACGGGACTGTAGAGGAAGAGATGTCAGCTAGGCATATTCCAAGGGATTGAACAATGCACCGTTTGGCTCTTGAACGAGGTGATGGAAACTATTACTCGCCATATTCTTGACCACCTTACACTAATACACTGCCCAAAGCACATACACCCCATTCCTGCTACGCAGACGCGTTAACGTTAGCTTCTGAACTGGACTATTGCGAAGAGGTTGGGATAAAGAGGGCGATAAAAAGGGTATTTCTGTCACGGCACATCGGGGGACAAGCTTGAGCACGTCTGGTACGCGCTGGGCTGGTGGTGGTAGTAAAGACAGCACGACGTGGCAAAGAGTGCCGAAGGTACCGGCATGAGTCACATGAAACTTTGAGTCATGTTACTTACACGTGACCCTGACGCGTCGCGTTAAAAGGTCTTGCATCCAATTTGCGTCGTCCTCGCTCTGTGTTATGCTAGGTATTCCACTCATAAAAGTAAGAATAAAAACATCCAAGTCAGTAATGAGCAAAATGTCTTAAGTTTTATGGAAAAAAAAAAGACAACTTAGACATTAAAAGTGTGGGAAACCTGAATGAGTGCGGGGATCTCAACAATGAGCGCGGGGATTTTAACAATGAGTACGGGTATTTCAGCAATGAGTGCGGGAAATGTCGAGTGTGTGCGGGTAGAAATAATAAAAGTGCAAAATGAACTGCATACCCATCTATCTAGGAACACTGCGCTCGTATTAATGTTTGAAATCTGACTGCATCATTCAGTCTCCGTTAGCTGTTAGGACTTACTCACGACAGTCCTCTATTCAGCGATACCTTATTGGATTGGGGAAGAGGTGAGTAAACTCTAAATCGAATGCTTCGAAATACTCATGTCTGCTTTCGCTGTGCTTCCAAGTTACTAAATAATTGTTCATTCGTGTCCGTGATGCCACCAATGATTCTATTTCTGGTGCTAGAGGGTTTGTTTTCTACACGAATGCCAGAAGTTCGGATAGCCGTATCCCGATGTGCAGTTAAGAAAAGAGGTGGAAGAAAGCGTCATGCGTTCATCTCTCGTCCATTTTCCAATGAAGGGACTCAACCTCCTACACTTCGTTTGGTGCCTCCTCTCGCTCTCGTTCTGTTCGGCAGATATTTTCACCAGGTTCAATGATATACCTACTTCCACATTTGACTTCATCATCATTGGAGGTGCGTACCATCAAACCCTTCTCTCAACTTTCTCTGGTCGCGGCATCGCTGAGAGAGTTTTGCTTTCACTGTTCAGGTGGCGCTGCAGGTTCTGTTGTAGCAAACCGTCTCTCAGAAGACCCTAAGGTATCTGTTCTGCTCATCGAAGCAGGTCCCTCGTGAGTCGAGCTGCCCTCCTCTGAGTACTAATGCGTTGCTGAATGCAGGGACCTCCAGAAACGAGGGAATTCTTAACTCCGAGGTGCCTGCCTTCCAACAACTGTTGGTAGGGTCAATTTACGATTGGAACTTCACCTGTAAGCTGATAGCATGTTGTGTATACCAGCATATTCTGATATGTCGAAAAAAGCAACTCCTCAGGAAGCCTTGAACAATCGTATTCTTACAGTCTCTCGTGGTCTTCTTCTTGGAGGTTCCACCTCCACCAGTAAGCTCATTTATTTCATTACTGGTCAGTTCCTCATTTGTACAGATCTTATGGTCTACACGAGAGGCTCCTCTGACGTTTATGATCGTTGGGCACATATCACTGGCGATAAAGGATGGTCATGGTATCAGCTTCAGCCTTACATCCGTAAGGCTAGCATCCATCTCTTTCTTGATTTCCTTCAGTTGCTGATTTCTTTGTCTGTTATTAGAATGAGCGGTTCGTGGAGCCTGCCGACCACCATAACACAACGGGTCAATTTGACCCTGCAGTTCATAGTTTCAACGGGACGAATTTTGTCAGTCTCGCAGGCTTCCCAAGTCCCATTGATTCAAAAGTCATCGGAACGACTCAAGAACAAGATAGTGAATTCAAGTTTAATCTGGACTATAATTCAGGAAACCAACTCGGTATTGGTGAGTCGCCCTCAGTCCTTGCCAAATGATCCACCCTGACCCAATGTGAATATTTCAGGATGGGTTCAGTCGACTGTTGGCTTCGGGGTTAGAAGTAGTTCGGCGACGAGCTATCTCGGACCTAAAACCACGAGACGAAAAAACCTCCATGTTCTTTTAAACACTAGAGTTACTCGTGTTCTCCCGGTAGATGACGCTAAGCCTCTAACAGTCCGAACCGTAGAGTTCACTCAGGACGCTGGAAGTGAGTACGGTGTAGCTTTAGCCTCTTCACGTTGGTTAATTGCTATCCTGCAGAGACGATACAACGAGTATTGGCCCAGAAAGAGGTCATATTATCGGCGGGGGCGATAATGAGCCCAACCATACTCCTCAATTCTGGACTAGGCCCCGCTGAGGCTTTGTCTTCTCTCAATATCAAAGTTGTTCATGACCTGCCCTCCGTTGGACAAAATCTCACTAATCAACCCAACTTGCCAAACTCGTTTCTCGTCAACTCTACAGAAACGCTCGAGACGGTTTCTCGCAACTCGACACTTGAGGCTGAGTTTTTGTACAGATGGAATGAGACGAAGACAGGACCTTTTGTCGATACACCCAACATCTTCATGGGCTGGTTTCGTTTACCGAGTAATTCGAGTATCTTTGAGCAATTTGATGATCCAGCTGCTGGTCCCAACACCGGCCATTTCGAGCTCATTTTTTCTGTGAGCTTGATAGCTCTTTTAGTGCTTATCAGATACAGATAATCATTTGTTTTTATAGAATGGCATGCTGACAGCCAATCCTCCTGCGTCTGGCAATTTCCTCTCACTCCGTACTTCTGTGTCCTCCCCAGTGTCCAGTAAGTACCATTTCCCTCGCCATTCCAACCCACTTCATCCATTTTGTTCTCATTCTCCAGGGGGCGAAATAACTTTGAACACTTCAAACCCACTCGACTATCCTGTAATCAACTTCAATCTCCTGAGCTCCGAATTCGACTTTTTCGCGATCCGAGAGGCCTTCAAGGCCGCCATTCGTTTTGTCTCAACGCCTAGTTGGGCAGGTTATATTCTCGCAGCACCGGCTAACGCTACAACGGATGAAGAGCTCGACGAGTATATCAGAATGACTGCGGTTACACAAAACCATCCCACCGGGTCATGCTCCATGTCACCTAAAGGAGCATCGTGGGGGGTGGTGGGCCCGGATCTGAAAGTTAAGGGTATACACGGCCTGCGTGTGGTTGATGCTTCGGTTTTTGTGAGTTTTTTTTTTTTGGATTTATCTCGCCAAGTCGTTTCATCGAATCTTCTTAATCACATAGCCGAGCTATCCTTCAGCTCATACGCAAGCGCCTACGTACTTTGTCGCAGAGAGGGCGTCGGAATTAATCAAGAAAGATTGGGGTCTTGGGCTATGAGTTTGAACCGATAGTTTTACGTGTGTGCTTGGTCTGTATGTATATAGCGTTTTGAACTGGTGGTACTTACATTTTCTGAATGTGTTCCGAAACCGGATTTGTGGACGCGCGACGTGTATGTGGCAAGACCTGCACTTATTGCGATTTGCATAATTATACTCACAATAATTCTCTCAAAAAATTTTTGAGAGGAAAGTTTGCGCTTGATGTTATCATTTTCAGAAAAAGCCTGATGAATCGGTAGCGACGCCCGCAGGCGTCACGTCCCCAACTCCTTTGACAGAGTTGATGTGAAAGTAAGAGTGATATTCGGCAGTACAGTACAGTAACCGCATATTCTTTGATCATACTACACGGATACATTGAGTCTGGTGTCAGCTAAAGAGATAATCACAGGTTTTTTTGTGGAATGAGTAAATTGCAAGATGGATTGAGCACCAGTAACTTCTGAGGATGATAATGTGCGAGAATGCGTTGCCATTGTGCCTAGTGCAGTTGATCTAGCCCTGGGTGTCGTACTCTCCCTTCACTGCGAGTCTGCGCTTGGGTGATTGAAAAGGGTTGAAGGCATCATCAGCCTGTGAGTTTGAATTCGTGGTCAGATAATCTCTCATATACTGAAAGCTGGTGGTACACATGCAGCAACAGAGCTTGTGCACAATTGGTACGTGATCTGTAGTCATATTTAGGACGTACTTCAGCAGGAATGTGTAAGAGAAGGGAATGCAAAACTTTGGTGTCAAGTTTGAACAGACGATTATGGAGTTCAAAGAGATCTGGGATACTCTTACACGGTACGCTGAGGATTTGGTTTCACCTCCTCTAAAATATGGAAGTCTTGACATGATTGTGACGGGAGAAAAATACTCAAGTGGGCCATTGCGAACGCTGTAGAATTGTAGCCTACTTGCATCTAAAACTGTCCTTGTCAGCTGTATCGTCATGTCCATCGTGAGGCCTAGGTTGAACAAAATAATTGCACGGGTTTGATGAAGGTGGACCCTTTGATAGTGACACCGAGATTATTTTTTGCCTACACGAGAAGACGACGTAAATACTGGAGTCATCTTCGATTGAGCGTGTATTTTCGCAAAAGAAATGCAAAGGTCATTAACATTAGTGATGTCTGATAAAATAGGCAGCGTACCTCTGTCAGCCTTTAGCGCTTTAGCTCCACGAAACTCGTTTCTACGCATTCTTTAAATTTGCAGTATTGATGAAGACCAAGAGAAACAAAGCGAAGAGGCTGCTGACGACGCGTCGATATCGCCTGAGCGTCTCCAAACCGCGCGTTTAGCCACTGTGTTGAGGCGAGCAGGAAAGTTTTCATATTGTGGAGAGGAGTCAGGATAGAAGGAGGATGTGAGAGACCGGGAGGAACCGCGTCGTCGGGATAGGCTTGTTTCTCTGCTTCTTCGTCCATAGTGTTCGGCTCTGTTCGGCTTCAATCTACTCCTCCTCTCCATGGAGCGCAACGGCTCAACATTCTAGCTTCCCTGGCTCTTGAAGGAGGATTATTCCCAAATGGTCCAATCTGAATTCAGGAAAGGATCACCTGATAACGTCCGGAACCCCGCATCGTGTCAATGTCTCTCTGGTCCGGAGTACAAGAACATTTGCTGCAAGTAACGATAAACGCACCATGACCTCGTATTTCGAACAATCTCATCTACTCTGGAAACATCCTCTTCCTCAGTTTACAAATGTGGAGCTCTTGCGACGGATGATAAACCGTACACACGGTTTAAACCTCAGTGCGTAGCGCCCATCTCTCCTGGCCTTAGACTAAGACATTGACCGACGTGTACAGAGGATTATCATGACTTGCATAAGTACTCTGTCACCGACTACAACTTTTGGCTTGATTTATGGAAGTTCCTTCGCATCGTTTCGTCTGTTCCTCCTCAAGAGGTATGTCTTGGCTGGTATACTACCGTAAGGACGCGCAATGACCCTCTCTATTTCAGATCATGACGAAAGGAGACCTCCCAGAAATTCCCCACTGGTTTCCTGGTGCACGTCTAAACTACGCAGAAAACTTGCTTTGGAGGAACGATGACACAATCGCGTGCACTGTTGGGGATGAGCTCGGCAGGACTGTCCATTACACGTCCCGGGAGTTGAGGGAACGGGTTCGCAGTATGGCCGCTGCCATGAGGGCAAATGGTTTGACAGTTGGCGATAGGGTTGCCGGTATGTCCGGAACATCTACAAATGCATGTAATGTTATTCATGGTGCTCGTTCCAGGGATTGTAACGAACTCCATCCATGCGGTAACTATTGCACTCGCTACCGCCAGTGTTGGTGCGATATTCTCGAGTACTGCGACAGATATGGGCACCCAAGTTTGTAGTCGTCAGTCACAACGTTAACTCAAAACTTATTGAAATTTTATAGGGAATACTGGACAGGTACAGACAGATACAGCCAAAACTAGTCTTCGCAGAGACCGAAGTTTTCTACGCCGGAAAAACTATAGATCTTGTACCCAAAGTTACGGAAATCATCCAGGATCTGAGCAAAAGAGGTCTTCGTCGCGCTATCCTCCTCCCAAGTGCAATATCCAAGAAAGAACTCAAGTCACTGAATCTTTCGAATGCGTATGTCTGCGATCACGTCTTGTTTCTGACTATCGGCTTATATTCTTCTTCCTCTCGTCAAGCCTCACACTGTCTGAGTTTCTCGCTATGGATGACTTTAGTCCGCTTAAATTCGAGCAGCTGCCTTTCAATCAACCGTTGTTCATTCTCTACAGCTCAGGAACCTCTGGTCCTCCGAAGTGCATAGTCCACTCTGCAGGGGTAAGCCCTTGCTCAATTTTCTCACATCGGTGACTTAAGGGCTGAGTATCATGCATAGGGTGTCTTGATGCAAACTAAGAAAGATCTCGTATGCGGTACGGATTTAAGAGAAGGAGATACGTATTTCCAGTACACAACGGTTCGTTTCTCCTTTCTTTCAGAACGATGATTCTTCCTTAACATGATTACACGTACAGACTGGTTGGATGATGTGGACATTTATGCTCGCTGGCTTGTCTGCAGGAGCTAGGCTAATTCTATATGACGGATCACCCTTCCATCCTGATATCAAGACATACCTCAAGTTCATTGGAGACCAAAAGTGAGAGAGTGACTGCTTTTGGATGTTCCTGCGTTAATCGCATTTTCTCAACATTAATCAGCATCTCGCTCCTCGGAACAAGTCCACGATTTTTGGCTGAAGTTCAAGGACGTGGTATCGATCCCTGTAGGTTGGTACTTCCTTATTCGCCATTCTCGTCTTAAACATGTATGTTCCTCCCCACCTACAGTAGAAATCGCATCATTCGAAGCTCTAAGAACAATGGCTGTCACAGGCGCGGTCTTGACCCCTCCAGTTTTCGAATGGGCTTTCAAGGCATTCGGTGGTAATATCCATTTAGTATCGACTTCGGGTGGGACAGATATTTGTTGTGCTTGTGAGTCATTGACCTTGTCTGAACAAGTTGACTGTCAATTCTGACACTGATTGTTGGTTCACAGTGGTCACTGCGGCCGTCAGTTTACCTGTATATGTCGGAGGTGTGCACTAGTCTATCATATATCGAGCTCGTAGAGCTCATGCCGCTACAGAAATCCAACACAAATCACTGGGTATGGCCGTCGAAGTTTTTGATCCTACAGGCAAGAATATTGAACATACTGGTGAACCTGGGGAACTGGTCTGTACCAGACCTCATCCATCGCTACCAGTGCGTTTCTGGGGAGACACACCTGATGGAAAGAAGTTGAGGGAGACGTACTTCAGTTTCTATCCTGGTGAGATTTTTGCGGCTTTTCTTGGAGTTCTGGTTCCCAATTAACCCAGTGTGATTCCCTTGTAGGTATCTGGCGTCAAGGAGACTTCATGGTCGTCAATCCTTCAACGAAAGGGATCATGATTTTGGGTAGAAGGTTTGCCTGCTTTAATTCTTTCTGTCAAATCATTTGCTCACATCTCTTCATCTTTTCTCCAGCGACGGTGTCCTAAACCCCAGTGGAGTCCGGTTCGGCTCTGGCGAAATCTACACCATCCTAGAACAATTCTCTGACCGTATAGATGATTCACTCTGTATCGGCCAACGTCGACCCAATTTGGACAAGGACGAACGCGTTCTGTTGTTCGTGAAGATGCGAGAGACGTACAAGTTGGATGAGGCGTTGAAGAATCGGATTAAAGAGGCTATAAGGAAAGCGTTGAGCGCCAGACATGTTCCGTCGTTTATCTTTGAGGTTGAGGATATACCGGTACGTCCTTCCATGTTCTGCTACTCCCTTGCTGATCATTGTGCAGTATACGGTCAACGGCAAGAAGATCGAAATTGCAGTGAAGCAAATCGTATCCGGGTCAAATTTGACACCTAGCGGGACCGTGGCGAATCCGGACTCGTTGAAGCTTTACTACAAGTACAGGGATATAGAGTCATTTGCCGTGCGGGCAAAGCTGTAATGGGCTTGGTATTAGAGTGCAAGATAGAAGAATGACAAGATTGTATTACTTGATTGGTATATTAAAATTCATTACCATCTCGACTAAACTGACGATTTCACGAACATCGACCAATTTCATGCCCAAACGCTCTCCACAGCATACACGACTGCCTTAACGGCTGCTCCCTGAGGCACATCTCCCGTAGCAATGGTAAAGTGACTCAACGGCTCGGCTGGGAAGAACGTGGTCGTACCACTAAACGTCGCCCTATCCAAGAACACCTCAAATATGGACCTATCGATCAACCCAGATATCGACCAAGTCCCACTAGGATCCAGTATCTGTGAGACGGAGAACTTGTCTGTGAAATAAGGGTTGTCAAACCCATTCGTCTTGCCACGGTCCAAAAAGAAGGGGTTATCGGCACCGAATTGATACCCTCCCGAAAGGCTCTCGCCTGAAGTCGGGCTCGAGAACGTAAAGTTTAGGAAACTCGTCGTTGGAATGGATGAGATGTGTAGGAGACCGGTGACATTTGCTTCAAAATAGATAGCGTTGGAAGAGACGTTGCTGTAATCGACAGCAAGGGAGGTGTTGAGAAGGGCGTCGTGTGAAGCGAGTTGGGGTCCAAGGATGGGGGATAGGTTGTATGGCTCAGACACGAGGTCCCAGCCGAGTCGAGTGACGTTGGTCAGGAAATTACGACATGGGAGGCTCATAGCTGACCGCCAGCCTTCAGAGGCTGTAGGCGCGACTTGGGTATATTGCCAGTTGGAGGCCCAGGCGATGGAAACAGCTTCACCTGAAGGAACTCCGTAGAAGAACTGACCAGCGTAGTTGTCTTTGGCGAAATCGGCGATGCGGGCAGCGTTGTCGACAGGAGTGAAGTGAGTACCGTTGAAGTACCCAGGGAAATACTCGGTGATGGAACCGCCGAGAGGAGCTCCTGGGTTGATGGAGATGGTGAGGAGGTACATTGTCTCGTCTGTGCCATTGACAGGTATCTCGACAAGGTTGGGACATTCGTATTGGAGACCGAGTAGTCCATGGTGGGAGAAGTTGGAGGCATGAGTCCAAGTCTTCAGATCAGGAGAAGTGTAAATCCCAATAGCGAAATCCTGGGAGAAGGCGATGACCATCACCCAGTGGTCCTCGTACCAGATAACCTTCGGATCACGGAACTGGGTCGAAGTGCTGTCTATGACAGGGTTTCCTTCATACGCGGTGAAGGTATAGCCGCCATCGCGAGAATAAGAGAGTCCTTGGATCTGTTTGGTAGGTGTGTTCAAGGTGTACATCGCTACGACTCCGTTGGTCTGATTGGGGAAGAAGCCCGAGGTGTTGTTGGCATCCACTACTGCAGATCCAGAGAACACTTGTGAAGTATTGTCGGGAGGGAAGATGGCAATGGGTTGATTTGTCCAGTGGTATAGATCCTTGCTTGTTGTGTGCCCCCAGTGTTGATTACCAGCGACTATACCAAGCGGGTTGTCTTAAGATTTACCAAACCGTCAGTTTAGTGTCGTGAATAGGGCCATGGAAAATGACTCACACTGGTAATATAGATGCCAGGTACCGTTCGCGTCCAGGAAACACCCATTAGGATCATTCATAAAGAACTAGAACAAACCATTAGCTTGGGGTTTCCAGCACCAATAAGCCGCAACGACGCACCTGAGGTGGCGAAAAATGAACCTGAGGCCTGAGAGGACCACTATAATCTCCTGAAATGACGTCTGTTGACACAGTCGAGCTCTGGGAGACAACGGTGCCGATAAGAACCCCGACCGTCGCTAGAGCACGATATGTCTTCATGGAGGATGAGCGAGAGGGAATCGAGGATTAACCTGGATTAACTTGGGATCAAGGCGACTTAAATATCCGCATAATGATGCAGCCGACCAGAAAGATTAAACCAAAATGCAAATTTGAGGGGAACATCAAATCTGCGAAACGGAACATGACGATACGCGTACGCTGGCTGAATACTAGATGACTGCCAAAGCTTACCGGCCCGAATAACGATGTAAGATGCAAGGGGCTTTCAAAAGCTTTCAAACCGTCCAGCTTCACCAGTGACCGAGGAGACTGAAAAGCCAGAAGGACAAGGAACGGAACCTACCAGGAACCATCGCAGAAAGCGGAGTAAGATGACGCGGACGGTTTGTCGTATTTATGAGTTCAATTTCTCTTCATAAACCCACTGGAGAATGGCCTCGTTCCGAGGCTCTGACCTTGCTTGAGTCAGCACAGCATGGCGCATTGGCGCCAAGAAAGCGGAAGGGCGCACATGCGGCAGCATCCGCTACCTTGGTTGCTCTCGTCAGTGGAGAACCCCTCAGGCTGGAGAATTTGTAAGGAAGAAGCAGCGCCAGTGCATCCCTACAGAAGAAGCAAATTTTACTAAGAGGTTGAAGTCAACAGGCCCATGCCTCCTTCTGCACACCTTCACTTATACTCCTTTGAGTCCATATTTTTCCCTGTTTTATGCTGTTTACCAGTTAGGTTCATTACCTTAGTCTATTTTTTAGGCGGATGAATATCATTTTGTAAACATTGTAAACAATGAGGCAGAAGAGGGAAAGTCACTGGCGCCGCGGCTGTAAGTACGTCTACAAAATTCATTTTGACTACTGTAATATCTTTTTTATTCTTTCTTCTGGAGGGGTTGTATCATGCTATATCTACATACTACCATGCTCTGTTTAGCACCGTTTTTCGTTACTTCTTTATTGACGCTACTCCTGACCAAGCCCTGCTGTCGCAGGTGTAGCTGCCAACGGCAGCGCTTCGAGACGGACCACGGAAAAGAGATTACGAGACGAAAAAGGTCGAAAAGTGTCTCAATTAAGGGGGTAGGAGGACCTTGACAAGCAAGGTAATCTACCGCTCCGTGCGCAGGACCCCAGGGTTGTCTATTCCATTTCTCTACGTCTCCGTGGCTATCATACCCCATCTTTTTATCCTTTAATCTGTCGTGTTGTTTCTTTCTCTCCTCGTCTTATTGGTGTAGTACTACTAGCGTTTCATAAATTGTAGAGAGTATAAGTAGCCAGTTCACAATAGTAATATGTTACAAAGACAAACGAGAGCTAATAATCACGCAACGCAAAAGTGCCCAATAATCCTGAAATCCAATTTATGACTGCCAAATTGTTTGCACCTGCTCGAGCAGAACCTCACGTTGCATGTAGCCTGCAGCAGCGACTCCCGCAAAAATGGCCCAAGTCAGAGGTTTCCTAAGAATGTGTATCACATCGCCAACGACACGTCCATAATGTGCTGCACCCGTGGCACCCCTGCGAAAAGATGTAAGTGTTGCGAAGGAGGGATCGAGAAACGAGCCGACGAACCTCAAAAGAGCATTCGCTCTCGCATCAATCATCCCATAGACACCTAGCTTGAACTCTTCTTTTGGAACTTGGAACGCAGGGCCATCATCCAGCAGACAAAAGGCTCGTCCACTAGTTTCAGGGTCGGGATTGGTAGCAGTGTAGAAAATTACTGAAGCAATCCGAGGGACGGGTACGAGGGGAACGCCTGCGAGGAAGAGTTTGGCGGGTATTGGAACGATGCCGGTGTCTGTGTATTTTGAAGTATGAGTATGAGGTCGGCATCACTGAAAACGACTAACCAGCAAAGAATGGGCAAACAACATTAATTCTCATATTCTTCAACGCAAAGACTGGGTCAAGAGAGCGCACGACTCCTAGAACGCCGTGCTTGCTGGCAGCGTATACCGGAGCCGTGGGGATGGCCACCCAAGATGCTGTTTTGTGGAGTCAGAAAGCCTTGGGTGCGACAGGACTGAAGCTCACCCATGGAGCCTAACATTACGACAGATTTGAGAGATGTTCCTTCGGGTTCACGATTGACGAGAAGATAGTGTTGTGCAAGATGGACAGCTGCGAGACAATGTTAGTGTCATCACTCGGTCTACTACAGGCATACGCACTGTACATTGCTCCAACTAGGTTGACCTCCAAAGTCTTCAAGTTTGGCTTCGAGGGCTTCCCGTGAGTGTCCAAGCCGACATTTAGAAACCTCCCAACTTCTGAGATACCTGCATTAGCAACCTGGTTGATATCTGAGTACGCGGAAAATATGAACAAGGAATGAGCAGTACATACCACAATATCCACGCATCCAAATTTCTCAATGGCGAAATCAAACAGCGCAACAAGGTCTTCCCAATTCGTCACGTCGCATTTACGAACAAAGGCTTTCTTGCTATCCGAGACGAGTCAGCGGCATATAACGACTTGTTCTGAGGAAACTAACCCAGAAATAACCTGCACTTCCTTTGCAGTCTTTTCTGCGCCTGAAATGTCCAAGTCACCGATGATGATCTTCGAACTGCGAAGAAGAGGAAAGGCTTCAGCATCGAAAACCACGTCAAAGTTCGACCAAAACGCACCCGGCTTGCGCAAAACGTATCGCAGTCTCCTTTCCAATACCGTTTGCAGCGCCAGTTATCAACACTACCTTGTCTTCAGCTCTGTCTGAGTGTTTGAGGAGATCTTCATCCGGAATCCGAGACATGGTTGCTTCAGAAAGGAATCTTGCAGTGGGTAGATGCAAGGGCTGAGACCTGGTCTTGTGAATAAGGACCGGCTACTTGAAACACTGAATGAATTATGTATTGCAGGCTTTCAGCTGGTTTTCCACATCGGGTACAGTCAATCCTGTCGGTCATACACGCCGAAAGGACAAAAATATCCGCTCGACGGATAGATGACTGATATAAGATGTTTCTGTACAAAAATGTGTTTCTGTATGCCTTTCTGCCGAGCGGATATTTTTGTATTTTCGGCGTGTATATATGGGCTGTTGGGGAGCAGTGAAGTAAGCTAGGAAGTCGATAGTTTACTCAAGTGGTGAACGCCGACGAAGTGCAAACCATATCCACGCACTATTTATAGGTAGGAGAAATACAAGTACAGAGCATACTTATTGAACTCGTAAGGTACAAATAAATCAACGAAAAATATCACTTCAAACTGGCACAAAATCCAAATGGCAAGGAAGAGAAACACGAGAAATGATCCTGAAGCTACACATATAGTCAATACGAGATGTAAGGAAGTATGAGCGTACAGTATACTTAGGCGTGAGCAGCCATCAATTTCCCCGCATTCTCTTTCTCGGACTCGTTGATTCCCCTAGACGCCGTTTGGGTGTGGACGAAGTGGGTTCAGATACAACCACAGGAGGAATCAATGTCCAGATTTGGACGATATGCGTAACGAAGGTGTAAGGCTGGTTCTTGAAATGCCAGCGAGTAATGGAAAAATAACACGAAACGGTGGCCCCTCTGAGTTTCTGACAGTACATATCTGGAGGGATGGGTTGGTCATCCTCGTCATAGGCTTCCAGCAAACGCGGTTTGTATCCAAACTGCCTGTCCCTCATATACTCGGTCCTGTGAAGGTTGGCCGTTTGGGTAATGCAAGGCCAATTCTCAAGGGTCCAGTTTCTTTCGAGTCGAGCCCATTTTTCTTCTGGAGATTTAACTGTGTTAGAAGCTCAATGATGTGCAAGATAATTGAGCACTCACCGGCAGCATTGCGATTATCCCCCTCACGAAGTATCCTCTGATTCGACTCGTCGTCGTCCTCAATCTTCCTAGGGCAGCGCTGTGGAGATTATTAGATTAAAGTGACCCCGTCTCAAAAAGAAGCGGTTACATCGAATACCCGATGCTTGAGCTTGAGGTATTGCTCTGGTGTGTACTTTTGTTGCTTGATCAAAGGATGGCCGACGGCGGTGTACGGGCTCTTGTCGAAGTTTTGAACTTCCTTGGCGCCTTCGAGAGCATCGTCGAAAAGTTTACCCAGACGCCTGTCCCTAGGCCGCACAAATGAAGCTGATCCTTCATGTTTCCAGAATTCTTTCTCGAGTTTATCGTTCCAACGACCATCCGCGTAGAGCCAAAAGTCATTTGGGGATATTTCGGCGACGGTCCAGAAGACAGCCGGCTCAGAAGTGTTGTCCTTCTTAACAAGGAGGCTCCTTCCATCACGCTCCGGGACTTCCTGCTATTTGAGGCCTTTGAGCACGTCAGGATGACCAATGAAGTTAGACTCCTTTGCGGCGCGATCAACGAGACCGTCGATGATCTAGAGAAAGAGAACAGATCAGCAACCCCGGAAGCTGAAGAGAGGTGAACAAGCAGCACCTTATTCAGGCTTTCGGTCATGGTTCATTATCGTCGTCGATGGACGTTGCGGAGAAGGAATTGACAACAGATGAGCGTGACTCTGACACGAACTCACGACGATTATCATTGAGACAGCCGCAATTATTCCATTTTCAGCCTCTACTCACTGGGGACATGAGGCCGTTTTTGGGCCGTTTGCACACTCTGTGAGATGATTGCACATCCTTTGTAAATCGATAATTTCGACAACCGATTCACAAGTTTGTTACACAGTGTGTAAACGGCCTCATGTCTGCAGTGACTGTTTAAGTATGCCCCAGACTTCATGACAGGCCACGGCGTGTGTCAAGGCGAGTGTCCACTGTCAAGGCGACTCGTGTCAAGGCGAGTTTTACGACTCCGAGTATCTTTTTCTGTCAACACGGCAGACTCGGCACCAAGCACTTCCTCTTCATCGAGCAACGGATCAGTGCCCAGTCCATGGCCGACATCTACCTCTTCAGCAATAATTCGATCGCTTTTGGGGTAATGAGATGAGGACTCGTACCTGCCGCTGTATATGTATTGTCATCCTCAAGTACGCGTCCTGCACATTTGGGTAATGTGAAGAAGCGCATGACAAGTTCTGAGAACGCTATTTCAACCAAAGCAGTCTAGAACATCTAGGAGAGGCTGGAGCCGGAGGTTGTCCTGGTTAAAAATGAGGTTTTGCAAAATTCTCACGTCCAACCACAGTAAAACCAGCTCCAACTACTTCGCGAACAACTTCTCTAGTATGCTGATCATCTCGTGGAGCATGGGAGTATCGTCGTCAATGCTGTAAGAGGTACCGGTGATCACAACTTGAAGCAAGATTTTGGATGACGCGTCCCAGTCCGTCCGACTCCGAGGTCAATTCACGGTCCTTACTACTGCAAATGGAGAAGAATCCTGTTCAGAGGACCCTGTGCGCGGGTAAGCCGGCTACTTCACATGCACCCACAACCTTCCTAGGCCTTCAAAGAAACATGCCAGGTGTATCTAACCACTTTAACCCCGAGACCACCTTTTCCTCACTATCATGTCTACTGACGCATCTGTGCAATCTTTTGACTACATAGTCATCGGTGCCAGGACTGCAGGACTAGTGGTTGCGTCTCGTTTATCTGAAGATGTCAAAACGACTGTTTGTATCTTGGAAGTTGGCCAGAATCTCGTTGAAACTCCTGAAATGTACATACCTGGTTCGTCAGCGACTTTTTGCAGCGGATAATATATAGTTGCTGAATACACTACAGGTTTAAGGACCATAATGCAAGCATGAATGACAGAGTTGAACGGTTTAACACTGTTCCTCAACCTGGAATCAAGAATCGCTCAATCTATCACCAGAGGTGGAATTTTGATTGAACATATTTTCAACCTCTTCTGGCTTTTTTACAGGGGCAAGACAGTGGAGGGAACCAGCTCGGTGAATCAACCGCGCTTCATAGTCTTCTGAGCGGCCGAGCTAAATTTTCACAGATTAACTCTTTGCTTCTAGGACGGTTTGTACAGAATGCCCTTCCTTCTAGACCGACGATTTGAGCAATGATAGAGGGCATGCTGACGATTACGATGGTGAGATGTTGGCAACAGGAGAAATCGACGTTTCGCGCTCAACCACATCTTGACAAGTGAACGCTGACGAAGTGCAGCCCGGCCTGCAACCATACACCAGACAGATAGGAATATACATCCACACACTATTTATAGGTAGGAGGATTACAAGTACAGAGCATATTGACCTCATAAGACACAAATAATGTAATGAAAAACATCTACACGAGAAATGAGCTTGAAGCTACACACATAGTCAATACGAGATGTATGAGTGTACAGTATACTTAGGCGTGACCGGTGACCAGCCATCAATTTCCCCGCACTTTCTTTCTCGGACTCGTTGATTCACCTAGACGCCGTTTGGGTGTGGACGAGGTGGGTTCAGATACAACCGCAGGAGGAATCAACGTCCACATCTGGACGAGATGCGGAACGAAGGTGTACTGGTTCTTGAAATGCCAGCGAGTAATGGAAAAATAACATGAAACAGTTGCCCCTCTGAGTTTCTGACGATACATATCTGGAGGAATAGGTTGTTCATCCTCGTCATAGGCTTCCAGCAAACGCGGTTTGTATTCAAACTGCTTGTCGTTCATGTACTTGGTCCTTTGAAAGTCGGCCTCGGGGGTAATGCAAGGCCAATTCTCAAGGGTCCAGTTTCTTTCAAGTCGAGCCCATTTTTCTTCTGGAGATTTAGCAGTGTTAGAAGCTCGATGACGTGCGGGATAATTGAGCACTCACCGACACCCCTGCAATCACCCCCAGCAGAGCCGGTGTCATCTTCCTCGATCTTCACGAGCTTCCTACGGCAGCGCTGTGGAAATCATTAGACTTGAATGGTCCCTGAAAAAGCGCTTACATCAAAGACCCGGTGCTTCAGGTTGAGGTAGTGCTCCGGTGTGTGCTTTTGTTGCTTGATCAAAGGATTGCCGATGGGAATGTACTGGCTCTTGACGAAGTTTTGAACTTCCTTAGCGCCTTCGAGGGCAGTGTCGAAAAGTTCACCTAGACGCTTGTCCCTAGGCCGCACAAATGAAGCAGATCCTTCATGTTTCCAGAATTCTTTCTTGAGTTTATCGTTCCAACGACCATCCGCGTAGAGCCAAAAGTCATTTGGGGATATTTCGGCGACGGTCCAGAAGACAGCTGGCTCAGAGGGATTGTCCTCCTTAACAAGGAGGTCCCTTCCGTCACGCTCCAGGACTTCCTGCCATTTGAGGCCTTTGAGCACGTCAGGATGACCAATGAAGCTGGACTCCTTTGCGGCGCTATCAACGAGACCGTCGATGATCTAGAGAAAGAGAACAGATCAGCAACCCCGGAAGCTGAAGAGAGGTGAACAAGCAGCACCTTATTCAGACTTTCTGTCATGGTTACTATCGTCCGAGTCGATGGACGTTGCGGAGAAGGAATTTGACAACAGATGAGCGTGACTCTGAGTGGCACGGACTCACGACGGGGATTGAATTCGCAATGATTCCATTTTCAACAAGTAAGTATGCCCCAGACTTCATGACGGCGTGTCAATGCGAGCGTTCACTGTCAGTGTCAAGGCGACTCGTGTTTTACAAGGCTATTTTAATTTAAAATTATAGGACGAGTCTCGCTTTTCGGATCCCGGGAAAATATATCCATTTCCGTCAAGACGGCAGACTCGGCACCAAACAGTCAAGCTTTCGTCGAGCTTCAACCACTGCCCCAAGACTGTCCAGTCCATGGCCCACATCTCCCTCTCCAGAGTCAATAATTCAGTTGCCTTTTGGGCAATGGAATGAGGACTCGTACCTGCCGCTGTATACAGTGGCCCGCACCGACATATTGTGAAGGTCAAGCGCATGACAAGTTCCTATCTAGTATGCTGATCATCTCGGATTCTCGGTACGGGAGCGGTTGGTCTGAGTGCCGTCGTCAATGCTATAAGAGGTGCCGGTGATCGCCAGAGCAAAGAACCACGCCCAGTGTATCTAACCACTTTAGCGCCTGGATCACCCTTTCCTCACTATCATGTCTACTGACGCATCTGTGCAATCTTTCGACTACATAGTCGTCGGTGCCGGGACTGCAGGACTAGTGGTTGCGTCTCGTTTATCTGAAGATGTCAACACGACTGTTTGTATCTTGGAAAGAGGCCAGAATCTCGTTGAAACTCCTGAAATGTACATACCTGGTTCGTCAGCGTCTTTTTGCAGCGGATAATACATAGTTGCTGGATACACTACACTACACTACAGGTTTAAGGACCCGTAATGCATTCATGAATGACAGAACTGAACGGTTTAACACTGTTCCTCAGCCTGGAATCAAGAATCGCTCAATCTATCACCCAAGGTGGAATTTTCAGTGAACATATTTTCAACGTCTTCTGACCTTTTTACAGGGGAAAGACAGTGGGAGGAACCAGCTCGGTGAGTCTACCGTGCTTCATAATCTTCTGAGCGGCCGAGCTAAAATTTTACAGACCAACTCGTTGATTTTCGGACGGTTTGTACAGAACGCCCTTCCTGTTTTGGACGAGAAGACTGACGATTTGAGCAATGATAGAGGGCATACTGACGATTATGATGGTGAGGCGTTGGCAACAGGAGAAATTGACGTTTCGCGCTCAACCACATCTTGAAAGCGTTGGAGCGATTAGGGAACAAAGGATGGAACTGGGAAACTTTACTGGAGTACTTCAAGAAGGTATGTGATCCGAGTCTGTGCTCCGCCTTCTTCCGTCTGGCTGATAATTTTCCTGAGTCTGAATCTTTTACAGTTACACCAGAGCAATCCGAAAAATTTGGCGTGCACCCGGACCTTAAAAGTGATGGGACAACGGGACCAATTAGCAAGACACTTCCTACGTGGAATAATCCGACTCTGGATGGCACGTTCTTCGAAGCCATGAGCTCTATGGGAATACTTCACACTACGAACCCTGTAGGTGCCTGTTCTTTCGGTTTACTTCATGGTCGATTCCATTAATCATGAGTCGTTTATTAAGTTTAACGGCGACATTTCAGGATCCTGGGTGCCATCCTATGCGATTCGTCCCACTGGTGCAGTCCGTAGTTCATCCGCCACAGTACGCAGTCCTTTTGTGGAGTTACCCATTGCTCATAGCAGGTACCTACAGGCATACTACGAGCCTAATAAAGACCGGAAAAATCTTCATCTTTTTACTCGTGCGCAGGTCACTCGAATCATACTAGAGAGGGACCAATCTGGGGGCCTCTTTGCAAAAGGCGTCCAGTATCAAGAACTTGACAGTGGTCGACGTTGTACTGTCTATGCAAAGCGGGAGGTTATCCTCTGTGCAGGTATGTAATGATACCAAGCTTTCTATTGACTTGCCTCTCAAACTCGAGGATATTAGGTGCTTTCCAAACTCCTCAAATCTTGGAACTGTCAGGTTCGCAACTACTTCTTCCTTTTTGACTGGTCGTTCTAAGTGATTCTGTTCAGGAATTGGCAATCCACAAATCCTCCAAGCTTATGGAATAGAAATACTTGTGGATCTACCAGGAGTTGGAAAAAACCTTCGTATGTGGCATTTAGTCCAACGTTGCCGATATTAATCTCTTCGTTACAGAGGTATATTCCTACCGTACATCTAGTATCGCGGAGCTAAGGTCATATACTTCAGGATCATTCACGGACGCACTGCATAGCAGAAATCCCACCTCATTTCGAAACGGTCGACGTTCTATTGGACCCAACAACGGTTCAAGCGGAATTAGACCAGTAGTGGGTCACTCGACAACTCTCAGTTTTCCACAGAACTAACTGTATCATTCTCTCAGTCACAAAGACAGGACAGGGCTGCTTGCAACCGGACTATCCTCTGCTATGGCCTTTATTCCTTTGTCGAAATTTATAGGACTCGAAAGGATTAAACAGCTCATTGAAAGTATCGAGACACAAGACCCAGATGGTCATGACTCTACTCTGAAGCTTCAGAAGGAACAGCTCGTCGAGGATCGTGTACCGCAACTTGAGTATGTCGGAATCATTGGTTTCTCCACTTACTATGCCGACAGCTAATTGTGTTTTTAGAGTCGCACTCGTTCCAGCATTCTTTCCCACTTTTTATCTGGGCTTAACTCCTGAGCCTGGAAAACGTTACATCTCTTTCTTACTAGGTTTACAGCATACTTTCTCCAGAGGAACCGTGCATATCTGCTCTCCAGATCCTTTCACTCTTCCTAGCGTAAACCCAAACACGCTCAACCACAACATCGACTTGGAAATAATGGTGGACTCTATCAAATTCTGTCGTCGTCTTCTTCAAACTCCTCCATATGAATCACAAGATATCATCGTCAAAGAAGTCATTCCTGGTCCAAATGTGCAAACCGACGACGGGATAAAGGACTTCGTGCGGGACGCGCTCGATACAATATATCACCCCATTGGGACGGCTTCTATGCTCCCTAGAGAAGACGGTGGAGTCGTTGACGCATCTTTGAAGATTTATGGTACAATGAACCTGCGTGTCGTACGTCTATCTTTCACAGAGTTCATGTGAAATAGAAGTCTTAACTGAAATGGTCTGCGGTAGATTGATGCATCTGTCCTTCCTGTCCATGTCACTGGTCATCCACAAGCTACAGTGTATGCTATCGCAGAGCGGGTAAGTGACAACAATCGTTGCTGTTTGATGAAGAAGGCTGATGATACTCCATTATCATGAAAGGGATCAGACTTGATCAGAAAAGCAACTCAGTGAGATAGGTGTCCTTATTGCAGAGCGGGTAAGTGAGAACAATCATTATTGTTGTTTGATGAAAATTGATGATACACAGGGAGATTTGATCAGAGAAGTTACACAGTGAGAACGGTATTGTACAAGTTTGCATCGTAACAGAGGTTGGGGACGGGTACGCTGGACGATATAGCTATACTCGTGGCCCCAGGCGGGTTGGGGCCGGGTACAGGTCACGTATGGTGTGGAATGTAGGGAAGAAGGATATACATACACGCTATGTCCGGAAAAGCAGGTAATCAGAAGAAAGAAAAAAGCAAGCGCAGCCACCACTACGATAGATACCACTTGGCTATAGAACACAGAATGGAAGCGGGAGAATACTCGTCTCCCAAATCCACGGCGTCAGTGTTCCGGTTGTCCTGAACAGTTACTCTTCTCCCTCCAACATACATCTTGACCCACTTTAGGACCGTTGGGTCGTACGCCCCACAATGGGCGCCATCATAGCCTGAATGGTTTATAGAAGCCCATATGCGTCTCCGTGCACCAGCAAAGTACTCGGCCTCATAAAGATAGCTGCATGCGTAGATATCATCGCAGGCACCTATACATTTCGATATACCCGTTGCATCGACGTGGAGGGTTTGTAAATCGGGTAAAGAAGAGCTGGTAGCGTTTAGAAGGAGATGCTGTCAACGGATAACCATCGGTGTTAGTAGAAATGTGTAGGTATTGAGAATGGTGAGGGGAGAGCTCACCACTGGATTAGGACTTGAATGATCATTATCACAGTCTGAGAACTGTAGATTTCCACATGAGCATTCGGTTCATTGAAGGAAGGATCAAAATGACATACCAGTAGCCGCTCTGTGTCGGATATTGGTTCTAGAGGCATCCCTCTACATTCGACTCTGACAGATAGACTTCGAAGATTCCTACAACGACGAAAGGCGTCTACGTTGTGCTCTCCAAAGCACCATCTGCTCTCGACCTTTGGGTGTATTTCCAGATCGACGAGAGTATCTCGATGAAGCGGAAGACATTTGTCGAAGAATAAATTGGCCCAGGAGCCGTTTTGGTCGTTGTCGTTGAAGTTTTTCAGAGACAGACATTCTAGTCCTGAATATGACTGGAGGTAATCCATTGTGGCTTCTGAAACATGGTCTGCAACGAGTCGTTTGAGGCGGACATGGTTTTCGCCAAGGATGGTGTAGAATGGAAATGCACAGGTGGATGTGCTGGTGAGGCGGCAGAGCTCGAGAGAGGTCAGGTTGGTGAATTTGGAGAAGATGGAGATAAAGTTGTCTGGTAGGGACCAGCCTATCAGATCAAGGCGAGATAAATCAGAAAAGGTTTCATTCGCCAAAACGTCGAGGTTGGATAGGGTTAGGAGTGGTTTCCCGTAGGACGTCTCGTTCTCCAAATGAAGAGTGGATAAGGAGTTGGCCTGGGATGCCAGATGATTGGCAAGGTTACTCATGACGGGATGAGGTGTGGAGTCTTCAATGTACGATGAGACGGAAATCGACAGTGTCTCGAGGTTGGGTAGGTCAATTTGGGGTATGACAATTTCGTGCTTGAGTGTCTTTGGGATGGTGTATCGGAACGTGAACTCTTTGATGCTCTGTAGGCTTGACAAGGATGATATGATCGTTTTGAATGCCCATTCGCCGTCGCTCAAACGCCAGTGCCATCTGGGAGGATATACGTGTCAACGTCAACTTTCAAGAGCTTCAGACCAGACAGCGCACCGAATTGCCTTGAGGTTCTGAAGAGATTGTATAGCTGATCCCAACAACCACATAATGTCAACGCGCGCCATGAGACCCTGGATGCTTTGAGAAAACAGTCCAGATGTGCATTCAGGTTCCACGTCGTTTGGATGATGCTCAGTCGGAATGACTATCCCATTCTCGCTACCATCCTGGCTGGAGTAGGAAGACGGCGACAAGGAGACGATGTGTAGGACTTGAATGACAGAAGAGTAGTACCCCGAGTCTTTCTGGTCCACCAATGCATGGAGTAGGCTGAGTCCTTGATGGGTATGATGCTTGTAGATGTTTAAGGTCACTTCTCTGAGGACAGTTGACTTGAAGACGTGTCCAAGCCGACGACAGGTCCTACGCAGACTCTTTCTGTCAGCGAGCCTCTCGGTCTATGGTCCATAGGGTCAACACCGCACACTCGAAGTAGGGCAATGGATCTTACCTCGTCCCCGATCTTTTGGAGTAACTCGGTTGGTAAGGATTGCATGCAGGCCAAGGTTTAGGAATCTGGGAGTCTTGGACATCAGGCAACCTGATGATGAGAGCATTTTATAGGTTGTATTTGGGACAGCCTATATGGAGTGTAATTGAAGAGAAATCAATGTTAGATGGACATCCCTCATTCACCTTCCATATATGGTGATCCTCATCCGAGCTACTGTGCCTCAGTACCTAGCTTCTCCGCGAGGATCCCCAACAGGGCGCAAGACAAATGTATGCATTCATCATAAAGATCAGATGGCAGCTTGAAAGCATCAATATCAGATCGTTCTTCGATAGTCGACTGCGGTAAGCTAACTCATGTGCCACATGCAACTCGAGCCTGAGTTTAAGCTAGACCCTCGACACAAACAAGGCAATAACCAGGTACTAGTAGTCTAGTACCTGGAGCCACACGCCGATGATATGTACCAATATGTCCGCTCAACTGATAGGTTGCTGATAGGTGTAACTATAACACTGCCAGTACTGAGTACAGACAGTAACGGATTGTACAGTGTGACCGTGACTCTAATACAATCCGTTGCTGTACACCGACCAATGCTCGACGGATAAATTTATTTTCAGCGTTTCATCGATGCGGAAGGAGCCGACTGCTCAGTGCTGCCTGCTTGCTACCTGCCAAGTCCTTACAGGCTGGGTCATGTAGTAATCAGAGTGAGCTTTCTTCATTTTTCTCTCGTTCTCGTCCATTCATGTGATAGGACTAACAGTAGTCAGCCTGATGAAAAGAAATGACTCGATTCGTGCCTTGATCTCCAGCTTCCACCATGTCTTCGCAACTTGCTTTCGTACAGATCGACGTCTTCACAAACACTCGTTACGTTGGAAACCCCCTGGCAATCGTATCTGTGCCCTCCACTTCTCCGTCTCTTACTCAGCACCAAAAGCAAGCAATTGCTCGCGAGTTTAACCTTTCCGAAACCGTTTTTCTACACGATCCCATACAAGGTGCAGATTCCAACGATCCCTTGATATTCCCCATCGATATCTTCACCACAACGGAGGAACTTCCATTCGCCGGTCATCCCACTGTAGGCACAGGATGGTACTTGCTTGGAAGGTATACGGACAAGGAAACCATCATGCTTCGCACTAAAGCAGGCGATATCCCTGTCATACGCGATTCCAACGGCGTTAGGCTCCAGGTGCCTATCGATTTTAAGGTCCACGATCCCTATACCCATTCGTTTGTCAAAGCTTCCTCTGTCCAACCCAATTTGACTGCAGCAGACTATGTCAACGGTATAGACGGACCGGAAGTAGTGGCGTCTATTGTCAAAGGCATGACATTTATGTTACTGGAGTTGGCTTCGGAAGATGCTTTGGCTAGAGTGATGCTATATGCTGAACGTGTCAAAATTCCAAACGAGCACCTTGGCGAATGGAAAGGGTTTTCGTCGTTGTATCTGTTTGTAGTCATGGAGGATGGTGTGACGGTTAGAACGAGACTGTTGGATGGAGGTCTGGAGGATCCCGCTACTGGTTCGGCTGCGTCTACTTTGTGTGGATATTTGTCGAAGAAGAAAGGACCAGGAGAATGGAAGTTCCAGGTTGTACAAGGGGTGGAGATGGGTCGTAAGAGTGAAATTGGAGTCTATGTCTCGGTGGGAGATGACGGAGAGGTTCAAAAAGTTGAGTTGGCGGGGAGTGCAGTAGGGGTTATGAATGGCTTTTTGGAGGTCTAGAAGGAAAAGTGACTTGGTCTGTCCTCCCTGATTCAGCTACTCGCTAAAACCTTCCATGCTAGTGGCCGATAATGATACAATGTTCTAGTTTATGGAACTGCAGACAAATTTTCAACCTTGTCAAATCTCTCGAGTGTCAGGCTCAAGTGAGAGTTTTCCCTCAAGCATCTCTCTAGCTGTGACACCGCTCCAAGTGTATGGTGACCTTGGTCATATTGCGTGATCCTCACTGCTTCGCAATCAACTGTCCCTGGCAGTTACATCATTGATCTGCAGAAGATCTGACTCGACTCGTCATCATACTTATATATAGTAAATACATCTGGATTTTTGTCGATTTCACCATGTACTCCTTCCCTTTTGTACAGATTGATGTGTTCACAAACACTCGATGCACTGTTAATTTTCTGGTGATCGTATCCGTGCCCTCCTCGAGCCCTACTCTCACTCAGGACAAAAAACAAGCAATTGGCAGTCGCGAGTTTAAACTCTCCGAGACCGTTTTTCTCTACAATCCTATACAGACTACGGAATCCGACGATGGCTTGATATTCCCTGTGGATATCTTTTCCGTACAAGAGAAACTTTCATTCGCTGGTCATCCCATCGTAGGAGCTCGATGGTATTTGCTTCAATAGCACCCTGCAAACAGAGTATTACGCTACTAACGCACTAAAGCAGGGGACGTCCCTGTTGTGCGAGTTTAACGGCCTGAGGCTTGAGCTTGAAGCCTCGGATTCCTGTTCATACCAGGGTCCACGCGTGCTATGCCCATCCTTTCGCGGCGTTCCGCCACATCTTCCTCATAATCATTTCAGCCCAACTTCACCGCAGCAAGGTGTAGATGGACCAGTTGAATCCGTTCTGTCCATCTTCAAATGTAGAATGTTCCTGGTACTCGAGTCACGGTTGGCTACCGAAGAAGCTTTAAAGAGAGTCAAGTCTTATTTCCAGCCAGAACTTGCCGTTCCAAGCGAGTACATCGGGTCCTCGGCGAATGGCAAGGGCTTTTGGTGTTTGATCTGCTTGTAGTTATGGAGTGGCGTTACGGACTAGTATGTTTGAACGGGGTCAGGAGGATCCTGCTACTGGTATACGTGCAGCTATTTTGAGCGAGTATTTGTCGATGAAGAAAGAACCGCGAAAGTAGGATTACCAGATTGTCCAAGGGGTAGAGATGAGTCGTAGAGGTGATATTTGGTCTCGGTTTCGGCGGCAAGTGGTGGAGAGATCGTTGGCGGGGAGTGCAGTCGGCGTTACGAACGGCTTTTTAGAAGTTGATTCAAATTGGAACGAGTCTAGAGCAAAGGTAAGTCGACATTTCGCCTCGATTGAGTTCCTTACGACATGTTGGCCATCGATATTGGGTACTATGTAGTCCATCATTAGCGGCGCTGTGGGCGCAACAACCGTCTTGCGCAGTCTTATACGTCCGTAATACACTCAGATTATTTTTAATAATAATCATTGCACACAGGTTCTCTCATGCTCACTAAGGAAAAGCGTATTGGGCTGTTTACTCTACTATTTTAGGCGCAGAAATACTCCCGCCGGTATCAGACTCAGATCCCAGTGTTCCTTGATGGCAGGTGATGATCAATGCTTCCAGGCGTTCTGTGATGCTCCGGTACTTTTCAGCTAGCTCCCAGTCAAACGCTACTTTTTCAGCCCATTCTCCCAAGTTCTGAGAGCAGCCAAGGTACTACAGTTATTCTTCACGATGATTTTCACAATACTAGACGATCACAATTCGTTTGCGAAAATCTATGTTCATTAAAGCAGTGTTGATGCATACTCAGAATCAACGCATTCTAGCAACAATCAGATTGAAGATCTAAAATAACAAAGGTATCGTTTATAATTATACTGCTCAGGTATCTCAGTTACGCTGAGCGATACCCTTGATAACTTCCCAACTTACTACACTCTTGTTCTTCTCTTTACTAGTTTCACCTTTCAAGATCCTACTCGTTGCTACATTGAACGATGTCCGATGCAGTGACCATAGTACTTGATGACAGGGATATCAACTCGTTTCGGATAGGGTCAGCCTACGCAGGATTAAATCAAACATTTGGCTTTCACGACTGGGAAGCGCTAAAGACTCCTGTAAACTGGTCGGCCTCTAGCTTCTTCAATAATACAGGTACCATGTTAAATGGTCCTGTGGGTGTGTCACTGTGGAATTTGCAAGGCAAGGATCCATTTAGTTTTCTTAAGAAATTGTAGGAAACTTACACGAACTCGATCTAGGACTACAGGTTTCATTTTTCGGCTTTACGCCACCAGAAACCTCTAAACAGGAATTTCTGGTTCAACCTTCTCTTGACGGAGCTGCCAATCAAACAAAACATTATCCCGGTCCTTCTTACCAATGCCAATTCTATGCTTCATCCGAATTACTTGCAGTCTTGCCAGACGGTTCACAGCAGCATCCAGATGACTTCGATATGTATTTCAATGACAACGAGGGATTGATGGTGGACTATGTTCTCATCCAGGTTTCGAATTTGACGGATCTCCGCGGACAAATGATCCTCCTGGACGACTCAAATCCTGAGATCCACTGGCAGGGGAACTGGGTAGAGAAGACCGACTACTTTCTGGAAGCTCCGGATCTGTTGGGTGGAAGTATAGACGTGACTTCAGGATTTCCACAAGTTCAGCCACATGGGAATGGTACGCATACGAGTATGGCTGAAGGTGATTCATTTGTCTTTTTATTTCGTGGTGAGTAACAGTTACTATCGATCATCTTCTTCAGTGATATTAATGGTTTACTGGCTACAGGCACCTCAATCCTAGTCTCAGGCATCAATCCTATGCTGCCTGGAACAGAACTAGAAATGAACTTCACTATTGATTCCAATTCAACTCAACAAGTTTACCTATTTGACACATCTTCAGACGCACTCAAGTTTACATCAGGATCTCCTCACTTTGTGTATTTCAGTAACGATGCACTGGAGGAAGGCGATCACATACTCACGGGCACGGTAACTCGGACCTCTGGAAATGTGTCTGCAATCATTGATTATTTGACGTACAAACCCTCTTTTGCGACGTTGATGGACAAACCTGTTTTCTCGTCGCCTGCAGATCCGGTGTCAAGCACTACTATGGCACCTACATCTTCAGGATCGTCATCGACAAGTGCCCAGGCGTCGCCAGAACATGTAGGAGAACATGGATTGAATGGAGGTGCCATTGGAGGAATTGTGGTTGGTTGTATTGTGGCTTTTCTGGTGGTTATAGTCGGTGTCTGTTGGTTCCTCCGGAGAACTACACGAGGCACAAGATCTCTGCAAAGACTCTCTAATATGCGTAAGCATTGCCAACATTACATATCCGCCATTATTAACGAGGTCTCAACAACCATCCCATTCAGAACCAGACCCATACACTTTGCGTTCACCGACCGATTCTCACATCAGCCCAGTGAGTCAGAAAACAAGAACTATACCCCCTGCTCTCTCTACCATGTCACGAGAGAAGCGGACGGAGCTCCAGCGCCAAAGAGATGAACTCGTTAGAGGAGTCCGTGATTTGGAGACACAGTCACAAGCTTTTGCTGAAGGTTCAGAGGATGGGACGATACATAACCAGCGCAATTTGGAAGCTCAAATTAGTGCGATTCATCAAAGGATGGATTTGATGACCAGGGAAATGAGTAGATACATGATACCACCTGCGTATGAGAGTCAGTGAAAATAATAATTGTGCATTTAGACGCAAAAACGAGTAAGTTAGTGCTAGGAAGCCAACGAATTTGACAAGCAGCATGACGCTATTAAGGAAGTGGCCCCTCTTGACGTGAATTAATTGGTCGAAATGATTTGAGAAAATAGATTGTCCTGCCCAACTGGGCGTGGACGTTTGAAAGAAGGGATAAGTCGAGTCACGTCGGTGGTGACCGGGTTAAGTACTCCTAGTTTAGTTATACTTTGTTTGTAGCGTAGTCGGCTAATTCAATTCTCCTCCTCTTCCGTCATCTTGACTCTATTCTCCGGAATCTCTAAACCAATAAAGTGTTGCAGCCGGAATGACGGAATGGGTTAAAATTTGAGTGTATATCTGTAGATTGACGCATATTGCTGTGGTGCGTTTCTTTACAAGGCCTTCTCACCGAGCCTGGAAACCAACTGGAAGCTGACCCAGTCTTCTCGGCCAGACAATGCTGCAGTACTTCTGGACCGTCCTTGCATTGATAACCGCTTTCTACCCGTATTCGCTGCCCACTCACTTTGAAAGGATAGGCTGTGTTGGTGACTTGGCAAGCAAATCTCTTGAACAGGTCGTAGACTGCCTGGACGAGTACACTGTCGGTCCTGACCACTACAACGAGCAAAGCTATGCTTCTGCTCAGCCAAATCTCACAGAGCTTACTGCCTTCATTGATCTGGTGACGTCTCTTCTCTACGTAGATGGCAATTGCACGTCTCTCCGTGTACCTGCTTCCCTGGCCCAGCACTTCCAAATCTCTCTATTTTCCGAAAGCGAAGTGGAAAACAATTCCTATTGCATTCTTTACGAACACACGTCATGGAATAGTTCCTATGTCAAGGGATGGGGTTTTATGGCTGTTCCTGCTTCCAGGCCCTCGAATGAGACTTCTACCCTCCACTTGTCCGTTCCTCATCCAGCGTACGATTTGCACACTCCTCAACAAGCAACAGCTCTATTCTCTCGTACCCGTGCACGCAGTCTCTTCATCACAGGCAGAAGCAGACTTGCGCTGCGAAACTCCACGTCATGTATTCAATCTGACCGCACGACGTACTATGTCACTGACCCATGTCATGATAATGTTCGTTTTCTGCCTCTTCTTTGTGTCTTTTTGGTTGACTTGACGTTTTACAGCACGAACCGTTTCATGTCGCAAATTTGGCAATATATAGATGGCAGCAAGCCAACGGTGGTTGCCCATCCAGTACTTGTGCGTTTATACAGATGCACGGTAAAGGTCCTTCGACGTGTCCAACCGATCAGGTATTCCTTTCCAGTGGACTAGGTAAGTCTTCCTGATTCTTCTCATCCAAAACATACTCTCATACCTGTATCGCAGCTCGTAGTTCTTCTTCTGCAGCATGGTATACCGACGATGTTGACCGGCCTATTAAACGTTTAAAGGCAAATCTACAGCTAGCCTTCCCCTCGTGGAATATTTCAATGCCTTCCGACAGCTCGTGCATACTAACTGCAACGAGTAACGTCTTTGGACGATTCGTCAATGGCATAGATGCCTCTCAAGTTTGCACGACAGAATCCAATGCTAGTCTGACTACCGGCGAATTCGTTCATATAGAGCAGGCGCGCATCTCCAGGGAAGTGGACTCACACGACGGATGGATTCGAGCGTTGAGAGAAACATTTGGGATGGAAATAGTGAACCGGGACTGAAGCTTGATGTTCTGGCCTCGTAGTTTGTGACAGACCGTGGCCTTGTAGGTGACTTCTCAATAGACATAAATAATAGTAATTTCAAAATACAGGAGCACTACGCATCAAAACCACATATTATTTACAGAAATGTCCGCAGCTTGAGATACCCTTGGAGTATACGATAAAGTGAAAAGAAATGGCAGAGGAAGAGTACCCCAAGGTACGGCGACAGAGCCCCGGAAGCAATCCCATCATACAGCCAATGGGCTGACGCGAAAAGCAAGGCAGTTGTCACTACATTGAGCACCCCCCTTCTCAACTTCTTCTTCTCAGCCTCTCTGGTCTCAAGTGCGTGAAGAAGTTGTGGAGTGGTTATTTTACAAGCGGAGAGGAAGACGTCGTCCAATGACCCATCTGAATCTTTGGAGGTGCATTCGATGTAAAAGTTCGCTTTGACTTTCTGAGCGATGGCAATTCCCTATAACAGAAAGGTCTATCAGACAGTATGTAGACATGAGATGGCTAGAGATACGCACCTCCATTTTATGTACTACCCTCAGTGACTCGGAGTTGGCGTTGTACTTGTTCAAGACGCTGTCCTTCAGGTCTCGTTTGCATCCAATAAGGAGGACTGGTAGATTTGCTTTAATTTCCGTGACTTTCTTCGCCCACTGCTATGATGGTTACTTTTTTTCGTGTAAGTTACTTGAGTAGGAACATACCTTTTCCCTCGCATCTTCCAAAGACTTTACATCATCTAACGCAAAACAAAGGAGTACCGCTTGGATACGAGGTAGCACACCCTTTAGGACTTCTTCTGACTCTTCACCATTCGTATCATAGAGAGTCAACTCAAATGTTTGCTCTTGAATGCGGTAGTTGGGGATTATGGTAATATTACTGGCATATGTGCTTGGTGTTTTCAGCGTGTTCTGGGAAGACTTTCCTGGGCCTGTCGATGAAGCCTTCTCGGAGTGAATTAGATGAGCAGCCTGTTCCTTCTCTTGCAGTCGCTTCTCTAGCATGCGCCCCAGGGGAAGGTTGTCATCTTCGTCTGCTTCAGCGGCCGAGGAGACTATAGCGATGTCCTTTTTGGTCAACGGCCACCGAGTAGCAAATTTCTTGAATACTTACTGGCATCTTTGGTTTCTAATCCACTCCCTCCCTCAGCCAAGGCCAATGATTTTGTGCTAGTCAAATTCAGAGGTCTTGACGACACGTAGAACTACAACATAAGGCCAAGGTCAATGAACTACTTGATTGCTCAGGAATAAAGTTTGGACTGACCTGGATGAATACACCAGTAGAAAATGCTCTGATTAGACTGGTCTACATTTAGCACACTGGTCAGAGGCCTCCAGAACTAAATTGAGCCGAGAAGGCCATGGATGGACACACACCTTTCCGCATCCTGAATTCCCGACAACCAGAAAACCTCTCCTGATCGGTTCTGCTGCTTCAGAACTTGGGTATTCTTGTACAATCTGTTCAGACATCTATGCATGCGTGTGGTTGAAGTTGATGAAGAGGATAAGAGTCTCTAAGCGCTCGACGGACATCGTTGCCAGAAGAATGAATCGTATCGCGGCCCGCACGAAGTTTGATGCATTGATGTCCTGGCAAGAGGTGTGCAGATGGTTATGGCCAGACCGGACGTTCCTTTTGGGTTTTAAGGTCAGCCAGACCTCCCCCCCTCCCCCTCCTTCCTAAAAAGGAAAGAGATAAGATAAAATTTCGCTTATAAATCATCAAATCAAGTCACTTTTCCTCCAGACCACCTTATAGACCCTCTACTGACCTAAAGACACAACAAAAGGAGTGATAAATGCTAATGTGGGGTCCATTTTCTTGAGGTAGCAAATATTTTTCAAAGGAAAGTTCATGATGTCAGACCACTGACAACATCACTATCGTGAGAACTAATACAATTTCAGTGGGACTTCCACCCAAATAAGGCATATCAGACATGTCTTCTACCTGTTTTTACCTTCCAAGCACATTTCTGATACTTTGAAGCAGAGATGACACCAGAAATTTGGTCTATACACTCTCTAGGGCATGATGAAGGGAAATTTACAGTGGCGAAAAGAGAACTGGGGAAGCTTATTGTGACTACGCCTGTCCGCCCTTACCTCTATGGCAGACCACTGACTATTTTACGGAATGAATCTATACATCCACTGCAGCTGTTTGACACCAATACAGACCGAAAAAAAAAAGATAATTACCAAAACAAAAGAGTCCTTCAGTGGACGCTAACGACAAACGTCTTTTCTGACCAAGGTATACAAATGAACGAAACCTTCAGCCTGCTCAGATATCATATCGTAGAAAAGACTGTATAGCGCTGACCTTAATGCCTTTCTCTGACCGTCTCCACCCAAACTTCAAGCGACGATATGCCAGTGAACGGTTCGGACCTCGTCTCCAGCTCTATGTCCTCTGCATATTTCCTGTTGTCCCTTGATAGAACTACTCTATCCGGTGGAGGTGGCGAACCTTCCAAACCCAGTCGTGGAGGCTTACCCCCTGAGCAAGAAGGCATATTATCGTCGCAATTGGTGCAACTGAACGTAGTGTTAGTTCCAAAATTGGTGGTAGTACAGAGATCATCACGCGAGCCTCCACCATGACTGTGACTGTGAAGGAACGGAAGGCGAATGACCCTACGCCGAAAGGTGGCAGCACTGCCGGAGCGAGCGCGACCATCGTAGGCAGAATATGGCTGGAACGGATGATCATTCTGTGCAATCCAAAATATGGTGAGCGAATTGACAACGACCTGAAGAGATTTTGTAGACGTGAGCTTTTTTTAGACAAGGGAAGGGTGAAGAGCGCACCACCATACCGCACAACCATAGACACAACCAACCAAGTTGGTGTCCATTGAGGGCAGTGACCACCGTCATCTTCCCAGTAGAGGTTGCAAGAGAGACTCCGGAGGCTCTGTTTCACGGAAAGCATCAGATGCAGTACATTGATATCACAGAAATACTGCTTACTCACACCAAAGTTTGGGTCGCAAGAGATTTTATAGTTCTAGTCGGTTGCTCAGGCTTCAACAACGACCAAAAGAAAAGACCATTTAGGAAGAGATTGATGTAGCTGGTCATACAGGCGTCAGCTTGTATCATCGCGGTAGCCTCGTTATCGTCGGCAGACGGACTCACAGTTCATATACCAGAAGTGAAAAACTTGAAAAGGCCTGGAGACCAATGATGCAGGTGCCATCATCCTCGCGAAGGTAATGTAAACGCCCCAGAAACATCAAGGCGACTATCACCAAATCTATAGAGACTGTGACTAGCGAAAGACGATATATCCTGGAATTGAGGCGCAATGAGCTTGGAGTAGTGCGCCAGACTATGTGAACCTTTTCGACTGAATAGAATGGCCGTTGTTAGCTAGGATTGCCCCCCTGAAGTCGACACCACCCACACACTCAGATAAAGGTACACGCTAAACCTGGACACCGCATAGAATACGACACACAAGTATATCCCAACTGCGCAAGTGGTTTCAGACGAACCAAGTCTTATACCAAAGATCATTATACCACCTGGAGGACGCTCAGAATGAATGGTTAACAGTCTTTAAATGCAAAGGCATTGCATACTGGAAAGAAGGAAGAACCAAGGATCGAGTAGGATCACAAGGATAAGCACCCTGAGCCATCCGATCTGACATACGAAGGAAACGCTCCCTGCCCCATGAAGCGAGAGATACTATGCATAACTGCACTAAGACCTGTAAATATAGTCAGAGCGCACAGCGTTGGATGTTAAGCTCGGACGGCGCTGACTGAGCAGGTGAAAAACGTAAACGAGGACTTGTAGCCGTTCGCCAGAGAGATCTAGAGCTGTCGGCATAGCAGTATCAAAGGATGGTAACAGAACGAACCGAGAAAGAGGAGGAAGAGACAGAAAGCGAAGTTACGTTCTCTTAGTTGGGCATTGGCGGACTCCGGTAGAATCTGGAAGAACAAGGACCTCGTCGATCGTGACATGGATTTGAAAATGGAATAAAATCATCTCTGAGATTTGAGGACAGGAATCGCGGAAACAAATGAGTCGATCACTACTCAGTATAGCCTACTTCAAACTGTCAAAGAGCTTCCCAAACTCGTCCTTTGCATATTGCATGCAGTCATGTCCGTAAACCATTTTCTGCACTTCCGCATCCGCCCATTTATCGGGCACGGGAGCCGTGCCATTCTTATCTCGGAGCGCGGCAAACATTTTATCTCTATCCTCTTTTGCCTTGCCTTCCCCTAGATGCAAGCTTCTTCCCGATGCGGCAGCAAGGTCCACGATCGTCTGCGCACGTTCTTTACGAAGGAGTTCGTAAACCTTGAGACCTTTGTTGACACTTTCGGGCGACGAGTCTGGCAACAAAGAAAGGACAGTTCCGAGGACCGCAGCATCTTCTATGGCTTGCGCGGCACCCTGAGCGAGGTGTGGAAGGGTAGGATGGCACGCATCACCTGGCAATAAAGACGTGAGCTAATATGCAAGCTTGAGGAGGGGACAGAAAGAATCACCTAAGAGGGCCACTTGGCCGTGTACCCAGGTTGGTAGTGGAGAATGTACTCGAAGTCTCCATTCGCACACTTCGCCTTCGGGTATAAGGTCCAGCATGCGTAGTACCTTGGGACAGAAATCGGAGAAGACATCTTGCATTTCCTTTTTGGAGCCCTTAGTCGTATATGTGATGGACGGTGCTGCCGCGAAGCGCGTGTCAGGTTGGGTAGTGCTGATGTTGTAAATCGATTTCTTGGAAACTGGGTAAGCTATGATGTGCCTCTTTTCGCCAATCCAGCGTGTGACTCCGTTGGTGTCGATGAGCTCAAGCAACTCTGGATCATGCTTCATCTCGTCACGAGTCAGCATGATACGATAAGCAGCTTGGCCGGTATCCTCGATGTCTGCGTTGACGCCCAATTCCTTCAATATCCCCGACCGGATACTACTCTTGACGCCGTCACATCCGAGAAGGAGATCGACCTCTACGTCCCATGAACGACCATCTCGGGCAAGGGCTCGGAATTTTGGTTTCGGCCCCCATGCCATGACCTCTTGTATGACAGTAGCGAAGTGGAACTTGATAGCAGCTTCCCGCTTGCATCCCTCGTAGATGGAATCCACGAGCGACGCACGGTGTGCAACCATATGAGGAAATCCGTATTGTTCTCCCACATAAGTAAGCGGAACGTTCCCGAGCTCCTTATCCGTCGAACCCTCTCTAATGCTCGTCATCTTAATCTCTACCGCCTCGGCTTCTATGTCTTTCCATACACCGAGTCTCTCCAACACCCGTGCCATATTCGGTGCAAGCTGAATTCCAGCACCGACAAATCCGAGATTAGATGCCATTTCGTAGATTTGGATATCCTTGCATCCTTGACGGGCAAGAGCAAGAGCGCATGTGAGACCAGATATACCTGCAAAAACCATGATTGTAGACCCATGAAAGATTTGATTAGAAAGAAACACGCACCAGACCCCACTATAGCGATACGCATATCTGTAATGCCCGGCATCTCTGTACTTGGAGAACAACCGAGGATTGAAGGAAACGATGGTCAAAAGCGGAAGACCTCCACCGAGTGATATAACAGCTCAATGGAAGCACAGGTGACCATGTCGGTATCCGAGGCCCACGGCCGCCATCGTAACTGCTTGCTATGTCACTGCGATGCGTAGGAGGCCGCGAGGAAGCTGAATAACCTTGCAAATACTTGACTAGGGCCATACTAGCCCAGTTCCTTCGTTGGAGGTGAAAGCGAGGCTGGAGGGAGAAAATAGTCTTTTGAATGGAAGGTCATGGCGGTCCAGGACAAGTCTTTCACACGCGCCTTGCTTAGACCTGAGCAACGAACTACGCCACATTGCCCAGTAAATGCCCAATCTCAACATCGACGCTCTCGCACGCGAAGACGTGCTACCGAAATGGGACGACCTCGTAGAGACTCCGAACCCAAATAGCTTTCTTCCACCTCATGACAAATCTGCATATCGACAAACCCTCTTCGTCTACGGCACCCTCAGTCTCCAACATGTTCTCCAAAAAGTATTGGGACTCGCACACCTACCAACATTTCACGAGGCTAGCATTCGTGGCTACGTTCTCAAAATGTGGGGACCGTATCCTGCCTTTGTAGAATCTGAGCCTTTCAATCCAGATGTCACAGTACGAGGCAAGGCGTGGGTAGTGCAGGACGATGATCAGTTAGTACTGCTCAAGCTCTATGAAGGGGATAATTATCGTTTGAAGGAGGTCGAAGTGCTGATTGAGGGCCGGTCTACTGCAGAACCTGGATATACCTTCGTATGGAATAGCTACATCGATGAACTCACAGAGGGTGTATTCGACCCATCTAAATTCCCAGTGTCCGCAGAACATAGATAATGTATCAAGATGTGCAATTGCTATATGCTATTGTACGTTAGTATAATTTATGAGTGCTCCTCGTCGAGGTTTAAACCACATCCCTTCTTCATGGCAACGAAAGCTTCTGTAAACCTGTTTCTCCAGCCACTTCACCTTGATAGCGTCGATACTTAAGTTTGAGTACGTTCAACAAACACTACGAACTGTATAGCTAGCTCTCCATTTTACATTCCGAAAATCACCGAAAATCTCTAACCCCATACACTCTCAACTGCAAAAACATCAATAACTACGTTCCCGCCTGGAGGAATATCCACAGTGCTGATATTGAAAAGACTGAGCGGCTCAGTAGGATAAAACAACGTTGTACCACTAGACGCTCCTCGGTCGAGGAAAACTTCGATTATAGACCTATCAATCAAGGCGGAGATTGACAACGTCCCGTCCTCGTCCAAAGGCTGCGAGACATTAAACACCGATGGGTTGGCAAATGCAGAATTGCTGAAGCCGCGAATGTTTGTGCGATCCAAAACGAAGAGATGGTCTGGACCGAATGAGTAGCTTCCAACGAGACTCTCACCAGAGGTCAGGCTAGAGAAAGTGAAGCTGAGAAAAGCAGTGGAGGGAATGGATGCTGCGTCCGGAAGGCCAGTGACGTTTGCTTCAAAGTAGATTGCATTGGACTGGACATCACTGTAATCGACAGACAATGAATTGTTGATTATCGTCTCCATATTTACGAGCTTGCGGCCAAGTACCGGAGATAGGTCGACAGGGAAGGACACTAGATCCCATCCCTGACTGGGAGTGTTCTTCAGAGAAGTTCGACGAGGTAAAGTGTGGCTAGAGCGCCAACCCTCGGAGGCTGTAGGCAAGTCATTGGAGTAGTCTCCGTTGGACGCCCAGGCGATAAAGACAGCTTCATCGGCAGGTAAACCGTAGAAGAACTGGCCAGCGTAGCTGTCTTTGGTGAATTCAGTGACACGCGCTACATCGCCGTCTTGGTCTGGAACAAAGTGTGTGCCATTGAAGTCGCCGACGAGATACTTCATGACGGTACCATGAAGGGGGCCAGGACTCGTAGAGATGACGAGAATGAATTTGCTATCATCGCTACCGTCGATGGGCAACTCGACAAGGTTTGGACACTCAAAGATTCCGCCAATGTCAGGATGCGTAAAGTTGGAGGCGTGCGTCCAGGTTTTGAGGTCGAAAGAAGTGTAGATAGCGATGACGAGGTCGGCGGCGAAGGAAACGACCATGACCCAATTATCTTGGAAACGTATGACTTTTGGGTCGCGGAAATTAGTGGTCGTGCTGTCGATAACTGGGTTTCCTTCATACGCAGTGAACGTGAATCCACCATCCCGAGAAAATGAAATGGCTTGCACTTCTTTTTCAGGACTGTTGAGGGTGTAGATAGCGACAACACCGTTATCCTGGTCAGGGAAGAACCCAGAAGTGTTGTTGACGTCTATGACGGCTGACCCAGTGAACACTTGTGAGTTATTGTCAGGAGGGAAGATAGCGATGGGTTGGTTTTCCCAATGATACAGATCCTGGCTAGTTGCGTGTCCCCAGTGTTGATTACCAGCGACGACATCAGACGGGTTGTCTGAAAACACATGACCTGATCAGCGTGGCATCTGAGGAAGACATAGTCAACTCACACTGGTAATAAAGATGCCATGTGCCGTTTGTATCGAGGAAACAGCCATTGGGATCGTTCATGAAACCCTCAATATACAGTTAACGATACATTTGCTGCAATAAGACGATGATACTCACCTGCGGTGGCGAAAAATGAACCTGAGGCCTCAACGGACCCGTATAATTGCCTGTAATGATCTGCGAGCTTGCTACGTGGAAGCTGCCGATAACGGCGAAGAATGGTAAGACTTTCATGGCGAACTGTGTAGAAAATTTCTTTCAGTCAAGATCGCCATAGTAGGCCCCGCAAGAAGTTTACCTAGACAATCGGCGCGACGGATAACAGAAAGACAGTTGCCAAATTGATACGATGCGATAGGATTGAGGAAAGAAACTGGTTTTTGTCAACGAGCTCCCCAGAAGAAGGAGAAGGAAAGATATTTGGTTAACTGTCAGTGATGAGCGAGTCACGCATAAATAGGGCTGGCTCGAGGAAGACCGGTGACGAGATGACGCCAAAACAATAGGAACACCATAGATGTGATGCATGCCTCAGCTGGCAGTGTAATGGTGATGAAACTGCTTCCTTCCCAAACCTGGGAAAGATTCGAGGGCTGGAATGCTGTTGAACTGAGCCGCAATCGTAAGAACGAAGGGATTTTCACTTACTCCAGGCACCCAGACCCTCAAGATCGAAGCTCAATATCAGAAGTTGAAGTGTTCCCGTTCACTCCCAGTAGCCAATGTACCTCCTCCAGTTCCGTGTTTGTAAAGTTGTATAGGTGTTACATGTGGTTACTAAGTTTCCAGTCGCATGTGCGCAGGAACAAGCCTCCACCACCACCACGTTCACGTCAACACTGTTGCGACCCGTGACGCAATTTCTGGAGATCATGTTGCTTCGAGCCTACCACTAGCCTATTTAAGAGTTATCTTGGGATGACGAGCCGGAAGAAGGCTGGAGGAAAGGCAGATGGTGGTCAAAGTCTGAGTGGCAGATTAGGCAGAGTTTACGCGAGCCGACTCGGAGACGCGTGAGTTGTTTGCTTCGAATTCGAACCACCATCTTGTAATTACGCTCCAGGCAATTGCTCAAGCAGACCAATCTGTGATACCAAATTCTGTTGTATCTGCAGTGAGTGTTTCGTCGATATTACCTCTACGTGTATATTGTCTTCAACTTTGTGATTGACTTGCAACTTGATATCGCAGAAACTCATTTTTTGGCCGACATCCCCAACCATAGTCGCCTCAAGTCCTCATTCAGTCTCAGTGAGTCAAGTCCTCAATGATGACCTTTTCCTCATTCTGGATTTCCAGCAACTGAACTTGGACAAGGAGTATCAAGCGTTACCTGTGGACACCCCGGCCGTTGCAAAGAATCGCGGTATAATTCAAGGTTTCTTGTTTGTTCCTCATGGGTATGTCCTAGTCTGCAGACCATTCGCTGTGAAAGAACTGACCGTCTCCAATCTAGCAGAGTCAGCGAAATCCCCAATTTGCTGGCTTCCTATCGAAATCCTCACAGAGATTTTCCAATGGCACTGTGAAGAGTGCAGCCTGTTCATCGAAGCCTTCTTATGGAATGAAAAGACGGAGCAGTATGACCGGTGCAAAGCGTCTACTCCAACATTAGACGTAGCCCAGACTTGTTCGCTATGGCAAAACATCGCAATCTCCAGACCCACTCTATGGTCACGTGTGGACGTCGACTTGAACTGTGGCAGCCAGTCGTTTGTCGATCTGGTCACTCTATATCTTTCTCGTTCTAAAACTGCTTCCCTCTCCCTCATTCTTCGAGCCGAGGGCGAGGGCACGCGTTACAGCGTGGATCTGAAAGAATCAGGGCAATCGATGTTGAAGGCTTTGGTGATGGAAAATTATCGCTGGGAATGGGTGGAATTCGACATGACCATGGCTGCTCTTGGTCAATATTCGACCCCAGTGACAAGCGGCGACTGTGAAAATCTCGAGGTACTTTTGATTCCTTGCGAATCAGACTTGGCCTACTCTCACGAAGTGCAGGTTTTTAGTCGAGTAGTTGGCTACACTCCGATGCTGCACACGTTGATGTTTAATGGCGTTTGGGAAACGGGCTTGATCACAAGGAATTCGTTGCCTTTTGCTCAATTGCTTGATATCGACATCGAGGGCAAGGAGGTCAATCTAACCCAACTCCAAGACCTCCTTGATCGTTGTGTGGCCCTCAAACACCTCTATGTTATACCAGAGTTTGACCACCATCCTATACTTCCAATTCCCCCTTCTAGGGTTGGCCTCTCGCATTGTCAGAATCTTGAAGAGCTCTTCGTGGATGTCAGCGATAGAAACGAAAGCCCCTGCAATGGTATAATTGCTTCTGCATATTTCTTCCAAATTCTCCGAGCCCCTGCACTTCGTTACCTCTGGCTAGAGGGTCAAAACGACGACGCAGAAGAGCGGTCTGCATGTTTTGACAGTGTCAAGAAGTTTCTCCATGTCTCCGAGTGTCAGCTCGATAGGTTACAGCTGACAGGAGACTTGCTTGACACAGACATGGTCCTGCAGCTTTTTGAGTTGCTACCAACGTTAACGGAGCTGGAGATTTCCAAAGGTCGTGACAGGCTCAGGCTTTTTGATGCTCTGACTATTCCACACCAGCCTCTGGGATCGGACTCGCAACCGGTCAACCAGACTCAAAGTAGGAAAGTCCTCTTGCCGAAACTTACATCCCTCGCTTTCGAGATCACTCTGGAGGACGAAGAACTGGTCAGCGAAAAGCCAGTCTCATTGTCGCAAGCCCAAGTGGACTCTGAAGATGAAGATGAATGGATGGAATTGCAGACAACGGATTCACAGGATACGTTGCAGGATCTGGAGGAAGGGAGCAAGGATAATGAGAATGAGAATGAAGGAGAGGGAATAATTGCAGTGCATAACATTCAGAATATACAGGAGATGACGGTGAAGAGCTTGACAGTGGATTTCCAGCAAGTGGACAGAAGTAACGATCTCGAGATGCAGGAACAGGAAACGGCTCCCAAAACCTGCCAATTGGCAATGGAAGACGTTGAAGTTGAAGAGCAAGAGCAGGACCATGGGACCGACAATCAGGATACAGTCGCGAATCATGGAGCCGGAGAACCTCAATCCACGGGTAACGGTCCAAGACTTGACGACAAAATTGAAGAGTTCGGGACGCAAACGGGCGGTGTGGATCCGCATGAAGATTCAGCAGTGGTCAAAAGTAGCGATTTCGAGATGCAGGGCGAGGAAATGTCCACTAAGACTTACCAAGTCATAACGGAAGGCAAGGAGGTTGATAGAGAACCAGAGCCAGATGCAGAAACCAATGATCTGGGCGCAATAAAACCTGGAACTGGGGAATCTCCAAGGCAATCCACAGATAATGGTCCACGACCTGACGACGTAGAGATGCGGACTCAGATGGACAATGTAGACGCGCATCAAGACTCTTTGGAGGAAGACAAGAAATCTCTGACTTCGGAGTTCCAGGTAGACCAAAGCAATTCCGCTGAGAGATGCAGTCCTCTATCTGAAGCTGGCGTCGACGGTGTGCAGCTCAGTGGCTATCCCTCAGATACAATCCGCACCATGCTATGTTCCAGGAGAAATAGCTCAGATAGTAATGTCCGTATTCTGGAACGATTCACATTCTCTGTGCACCGAGGAACAGCTCCCAGCACAGAACCTGTGGTCAAATGGTTTGACAAATTTTGCACGACGACGGCGCCTCAATTGCGTACTCTCGCTGGGAAGGGTCTGAAGTTGGAATTGGATGTACAAGCATGATATTATAATCGTGTTTGCTGGGACTGTGCTACCTTCTTGACGGTGTCGAACAGCGAGAAGTTGGCGAAGAGTGAGGATATCAGATGCATTCACTACGATTATCATACACGAGACCGAGCCAAATATACTGTACATATACTATTCGGGTTTTCAGAAATCCCCCTTCGTCCCCTTCTGATTCCCATTCACTCTATATAATCTTTCACTCTTCCACCAACCCGTGCACATCAATCGCTAGTTCCTTTGGTAGTCCGGCTGAACATCTATTCACATGTGCGCTTTTTCCATAAGGGTTTCGGCTCCAGGTCTTGGTTGGGAAAGATGTGGTTTGGATCTAATGCTTCGGCGAGCAAAGATGGCGTTTGTACGTTGAACAATTTTGTGTGGAGAGATGGAGGAAGGGTAGAGTGCGTCGCGGTGGTAATATAGAGCGATTGGGACGTGTTACTAGGTTATTGAGAAAGTAGTAAAAATGTAACTCACCGAGCACGACAGGAACATTTAATTCTTCACAAAGGCAAAAGGTCTGTCTTCTGGCAGCGTTGTAGCACAATAGCACAATAGTCCAGTCACCGACACTTTCATGCATCCTTACGTCTGAAGGAAGTGTTCCCATTCGCTCTCTTCATCTCCTATGCATCTCCTACGGACTGTTGTCATGTTCTTTCATTTCAGTAAGGTAGAAAGTCCCAGAAGTAGTCGTATTTGTGCTTCAGTTTGAGAGTGTTAGGAACAAGGTGAAGAGTTTGTTGCATTCAACATTGTCGCGACCTATAACAGAGTTTTTGCTCTAAATGTCACTTTGAGGCTAAATCATCCCGTTGTCAACAGATTGATTGGAATTTGAAGGTTAGATGAAAGGGTCGGATGCAAGGCATGCGGAGGTCGAGGTGAAAGGCAGAATGTACGTCGAGAGCTGGTAAGTACCAACGACGCGACTTGGAGTAGTCGAGTCGAGTCGCACCGACAGGAGCCGCTAGCGCGTTACCTTGACCAAAAAACGGAAAGATTTTTTTTTTTACTGAACCCTGTCATCCACGGAAAGCTCCGGTGACCGAGACCAGGTGAGATCTCCCAGTTCTACCACCAGAGAGCGTTTATCCTTGTCTGCAACCCAACTGACTTCCTGCCATGTCCGATATTAAAAACGACTTATGCAATAACGATACTTGGCTTGGAGAAAGAAACACCATCATCACACACCCTCCTCTACACCACTCTCATCAGCGTCCATATCAGCACCTTCCTCTGCATCGGCATCAGCATCAAGTTCAGCTTCATCGTCCTCTACCAATCCCTTCTTCCCCTTTCTTTTCCCATTCTTCTTTTTATTCGACTTCCTTCCCTTCGTCTCCTTCGTCTGATTCTCATTTGGGGGACGTAAATTCTCTATCAAGCAAAAGGCAACAAAAAGTAAACCATCAGCATCAAGTCTTCATATATCAAGGAACTGTCCACTCACTCCATATAATCTTCCCTTCCTCCACCAACCCATACATCCTATACAACTCCAACACAGCTTGTTCCTTATCCTTTGCTTCAATCATCAAATCCACATCAATCGCTACACCTTCTTCTTCCAGTTCCTTTGGTAGTCCGGCTGAACATCTATCCGCATGTGCGCGTTTTTCCATGAGGGTTTCGGCTCCAGGTCTTGGTTCGGAGAGATGTTGTTTGGGTCTGATGCCTCGACGAGCAAAGATGGCGTTGGTGCGTTGGATGATTTCGCGTGGAGGGATGGAAGAGGGGTAGAGTGCGTCGTGGTGGTAATCTAGGCCGAAATGGAGGTGTTAGGGGTAGTTTCACTGCGAAAGGAGTAAAAAATGTGACTCACCGAAGACGAGAGGAATATCCAGCTCTTCACAGAGAGGTAAAAGGTCTTCAGCGTTGTAGCATAACTGTGTCACCATCACGAACAAATGAGCAAACGAACCCCAGACACAGACAATTGGAATAGGTACCCACCTCGTCATTCTCCAAAACCAATCTCTCCCTCACATTCTTCGGCAACCTCTCCTTAATCGTGTTCTTAATCCTCTCCAACGCCGCTGGTTTATCATCATACACCCCTCCTCCATGTATAACCAATACTCCATCTTTCCCGATTCCCATCCTTTCCATCATCTCTGTATGATATTGCAATTCTCTTATACTGTTCTCTATCACTCCGTTTTTCGGACTACCCAGTTGTGTAAACTGTCCTGGATGGGAAGTAATCCGATGTCCGTATTTGTTGGCAAGTTCGCCTGCTTTGGCAAGAATGTCAGCGGCATAGTCGAGGGAGTAGCCATAGATGGGGTGAGAGGCGAATGGGAACATTTCAGAGGAGATGCGGAGGAAGCGGATGGACTGCATGAAGACGGATAGTGGTGTCAATGTGAAGTCGTAGTTGCGAGAGAGAAATAAACGTACATTGTCCTCGTTCCACTGTATCATTGTTATAAGGTCCTCAACGTTCTTCTTGCCGAGTCCTTTGACCCAATCCATTCCGTTTTTCTTGATGGAGTCGATTCTAGTTGAAGTGTCAGCAAGACAGACTAGGAAATTTCGAGAGACGTCAACTCACCGACAAGTACGTGAACAGAATACCGCATCCTTCGCGGGCCTCTTGTTCCTCAGGATGGTATTGAGGCACGCGTAGCCTGGTAGAGAAAATTAGTATACCGACCAAAGTCTGAGAACAATGACATACCCAATCTGCCTTGGAACTTGGTCTCTTTCTTCACAACATCCGGAATGATATAAACAGGCTCCGGCTTGGGTGCTCTCGGTTTGCGAGGTTTTCTAGCCTTCTTCGCAGGTTCCTGGAACTCGCCGTCATCGCCATCGTCTTCGACTATAGCACCATCCTCGGCGTCTTCAGGTTGAGTGCATTTACGAGTTTTCTTTTTCGCAGCCTGCTTCGTATTGGTCGTCTTCCTGCGTTTTCCCCGAGAAAGCTCCTCTTCCTCGTCTGTCAACGAACTCAAGTCCGATTGCACATCTTCGGACTCCTTTTCACCGATAAGGACGCCTACAGACTGAGATTCCGCCATAACAGTAGTCCCAATTACTTGGGAAGCATCGTTCTTAGCACCCATCCGTTTGCGTTTCCCTCTCGCGGCATTCGTGACATTCGTTCCAGATGTAGGTGGATTTTGAACTATAGTAGCGGTTGCTGTAGCAGTCGTGGCAAAAGACTGAACACGAGCACTTCGTCTGCATTGAGGCACAGGAGCCTGAGCAACGTTGAGATCCATTCGTTTCGAGTGAGTGATTCTACTTCCGAGACAATTATGTAGACGCGTTTGAACTCTGCAAAAGACCGTCAGTAAAGACCGTCAGTAAAATTAGAGCCCCGACGATTGACGAAACGCACATTCTGGTGGTCTTTGCGTAGAGTGGTAGAGAAAGTCGTAGCATTCATAAGCAGACATGGTTGGACAGCAGGCATTGTAAAGTGAATCGATCCTGGTGCTCGATGATGTCGTGAATGTCAGTGCATCGTAAGGTTAAAGGAGCGAGCACGTGTTCAAGTCGCGTTCTTATTTTTTTTTACACTTCTACTACCACCCATCACCAGTCTCAACGTATTCCTCAGCTCCAACGAGCCTTCTGACTACAAATCCCTCAGGTTATGTCAGTGGCTGAATCTGAGTTACGCTCTAACAACGCAGTTTAATTATTGTCTCAGGCTCCACCAACCCGGTGCTATCTCACTTGCTGGGCGCTGAGTTGCAATCGAACAATTATAGGACATTTTGCTGGGTTTATTTAGGCGTATCCCTGCTCTGAACCTTCTGTCCAGAATCTTGTCTTTCAATTCTTTCTTCAATGCACAAGTTACAACTCGCGCTTCTTGACGTTACGGAGCCACCGATGTCCTTGCCGTCAGACGCTGGTCATACGAATGGGTTTGCGGCACGTAACACGAGCTCAACAGCATGTCTCCGGCGTATGGCTTCAAACAATGCTTGCTCCTCTTAATGAATAGCAATGACTTCAATGACGATGCATTGCGCAGAACCCCACCTTTGTTTTAAGCTCCATCAATGATATCGATCCAAAAATGGTAACCATGACGCAAAGCCCCTCTCTCCACGCATTTTCATCGCAGGGATACCCCAATGACGCGTTACTCTCTGTGGTTTATAAGTTCTACACCCACTCCTCACTCTACAAGTTCCAAAACAACCTTCCAGCTCTCGCCACTCTTCTGCAAAAACCATGCCTCTCTTCAAATCTCACACTCCTCCTCCTGAGGAACCTCCTGCTCGTGAGTGTTCTCACCACCTTAGCTATACACCCTCACAAACTCATTCTGTCTATTACAGGTTCCAACACCGTTAGCAGTCGCAAACATGGCATTTTCGGCGGTCGCAGCTCTTCTGACGACTCCTCCCTCGGTCGCGCCGGTTCTACCTACACCGCCGACACGTCTCGCACTTCTAATTCTTCTCGTTCCGGCGGAATCTTGAGCCACTTCAAAACTCAAGGATTCCCTCATAACGACCCGACGATTATGGCTGCTAGAGAGAAGGTTTCTCTTGCTGAACAGGCCGAGAGGGCTGCAGATCAAGCTCTGCAAGCCGCCAGAAATCAGGTCAAAGAGGCTAGAGACCACATCAGATTCCTCGAGAAAGAGGCCGAGGATGAGTGAGTTCTATGTTTGTTGATTTTATTCATCACTGACCCTCCTTCTCCTCTCAGTGCCCGTCGTGCCAAGATGAAGCAAACCGAAGCGAAGAATGTTAGCAGGGCCGCTGGTCACCTCGGTCGTCATGGCTGAGCGTGTCCACATGATACCCTTTGTAGATCCATCTCGGTGGACAGCGCAATGATGACCCTTTGGACTATTTTTCTACCTTCCATGTGTTCGCACTTTACCAGTCCCATCTTTCCAGCTAGTGTATTACTTTTGCCTAGGATAGCTTTATTAGTGTATTACCACGAGTATTCGTCGTCTTAATCAAGGTGTATATTATTTCCTCCCGCTGAAGCATGTTTGTTAGTTTCTATTTCTGAAAACGACCATGGGGAGTTCAATACCGCCACTGCGCGTGCACAATGCATGTGTTTGGTGGGTCCCTAGCCTACCGCTTCGTCTGAGAGAGCCTCGGAGAACGCAGCTCCTTCAAGCGGCTTTGCACATCATGAACAACCGAGGAATTGAAAAAGTTGAACTTCAAAGTTCAGGCACACCCAGAATAGAGAGAGAGAAAAACGAAAGGATCAACCCCTTTTAGTTTGCATTCTATGCTATCGTGGCCCTTCAAACATTCATGATAGTACGTACTGACTTGCAGATAAATAACGATACTCGACTTCCTCAATGCTTCCTTTCCTAAACCAATAGAGAAACCCATGCGTCACTCCTACATTTTACAGAGGCAAAACCTTCAAACCCCTTTGACTGAGAGCCTGAGCAGCGTTGTCATTGGGCTGGGCATCACCGAACCCACATCCACCATCACGCTCCTGAGCAACAACGGGTCCAGCACATTTGCCAGAGTTGAACCCACAGCATGCAGAAGCGCATTCACCGTCGTTGGCACAAGGACCAGTGATGAACTGAGTGCCAGGAGGCTTGCCGGAACCGGTGGAACCAGCAGCAGCTCCGTTACCAGAGTTGTTGGAACCGGAACCAGCAGCGGCAGTGGGTGAAGCAGCACCTCCGTTGTTGTTAACGCCAGGTGCAGCAGCGGTAGAGCCAAGAGCGAGAGCAGCATTGTTGTTGGGCTGGGCATCACCGAAACCGCATCCTCCATCACGTTCCTGAGCAACGACGGCACCAGCGCATTTGCCAGAGTTGAAACCACAGCAGCCAGAGGCACAGTCTGCGTCACTCGTGCAAGCACCAGTTATGAATTGGGTTCCGGCGGGTTGAGCAGGGGAAGTTGCAGAGGCGCCAGCAGCTCCAGCGGCGGCACCGTTACCAGCGTTGTTAGCACCGGTGGTTGGTGAAGCAGCACCGCCGTTATTTTTAACACCTGGAGCAGCAGCAGTGGATCCGAGAGCGAGAGCAGCGTTGTTGTTGGGCTGGGCATCACCGAAACCACATCCTCCATCACGTTCCTGAGCAACTACAGCACCTGCACATTTGCCACTGTTGAAACCACAGCAGCCAGAGCCGCAGTCGGCGTCGCTGGTGCACGCGCCAGTAATGAACTGAGTTCCGGCAGGTTGTGCAGGGGAAGTGGCAGATCCTCCAGCGGCGGCACCGTTACCAGCGTTGTTAGCACCGGCAGTTTGCGAGGCAGCACCTCCATTGTTGTTAACGCCAGGTGCAGCAGCGGTGGAGCCGAGGGCGACAGCAGCGTTGTTGTTGGGTTGAGCATCACCGAAACCACATCCTCCATCACGTTCTTGAGCAACGACGGGTCCAGCACATTTGCCGGAGTTGAAACCACAACATGCCGAAGCACAGTCTGCGTCACTCTGGCATGGACCAGTGATGAATTGGGTACCAGCAGGGGCACGAGGAATGTAGGTGCTTGTTACAGCTGGAGACAAGATTGCGAGTCTGAGATTGAGATAGATGCGAATAAAAGATACGAAACGTACCGTTAAGGAAGAGGAAAGCAAGGACAACAGAAAGGTTCTTGTACATCTTGGCAAATAGAGAGAGAGAGCGTAGATTGGAGCTTGTAAAGCTTGGAAGATTGCACGGCAATTAATGAGAGACGTAGAAAGAAAGTACAATCACACAACCGGGTGTGTAGAGTGAAGGGCGTTAGATAGATAGACGCGAGATCGACGCGAGGGGAAGAAGGATGCTCGTTAAAACCGCATCTGTGGTCTTTATATATGCAGCCCCAACTCGGTAAACAAACGGACCTCGTCCTATTTGGTATCCTTGTCCATATGACGTTAATGCATTTTTCACAGAATGGGGAAAAGGGGGAAAAGGCTATGTAATCAGTAACTACGCACCAATGTGGACACTGCATGGCTGCGTAATAGTATCCTCAGTCCAGTTTATAGCTCGAATCAACCTCTGATATTGTCTGCACAGCAAACGAAAGCCCAACTCCAGCAAGGTTGCAACCAACTCTTGTCCGCCAGACCCGTAGATCAGGGATCCCAGATTTGTTGGCATGCGGGGCTTGGGAGATCATTTCCATGCCTTTTGTTTTCTGCTCGTAAAAGATTTCCTTGTTCCCCATTCTCCCCTTTCTATCCCGAATGCCCTTTATAGTGACGGGAACTTAAATCTGCATCAAGATGCTCCAACGCGCGGTAGTGGCTGAATGCAGTGACTCAGTTGACGAGAATGAATCCTGAGTGGAGCGGATACATGCAAACTGCCGTGATCGAAGCGATTACCGAGAGAAAGATTCGAGTCTTTGAAGAACGGGCGCGAAGGCGACACGCATGGTCATGGCAAAAGGACAGCATGTGTTACGTACACTACAAACAGCGGAAAACACTCTTGCTCCGTCCGACTCCCAGGACCGTCGTGCTCCGTCGGTTCAAATGCTACTATATTGAGTAAGTATTTACATAACTGTACTTAGTTACAGTAATTGTGCTCGTTCTATCATGGACAGCGTTGTACAGACAAAGAAATCAGCAGTAAGTATAATTTGGAGTTCCTCAACGAAATATGATGTCCACGGCCAACCCATGTCTGCGAAGGAGAGGGGCGAGCAAATCACAGATCCCGGTTGCACCAGTATTCCAACTAACGCTCAGGATCAGTCTGCGAACTTGAGCAGGTAACCTAGCCCTCAAGAACTTGGCTATCAAAGCGACATCCTCCTCTAGCCAATTGCAAACAATAGTGTAGATGAACCTCTTGGACCCCCAGACACCATTTTGACGAACAACAGTGGTTAAGGCTTCTATATTACAAGAATGCGACGTTCTCCGTGAAGTCCACATATGGAAGGGAAAACCAGAGAAAAGTTTTAGAACTCTAGGGACGGCGACGAGCCAGGGCTGTCCGTAATCTGACAGCTTGACTGGTGTTAAGTAATGACAGGAGTCTGCTGAGTGTATTGGCGAAGAGTAGCGGATTTTACGGTACGTCTTCAGTTCGATCTCCTCGAGCAGAGGGTGGCGCGAAATAAAGGTATGTATTCCGATACCGGTCAGATACTGGAGCGAAGCAGACATCACCCTGAGATCCGGATATGTTAAATGCATGCCTTCCTTGTCGGATGAATGATGCTCGAGCTTGTGGGCGCGTAGTCCTTGCTGTACCCGAGGTCGTAGACGTGCAGATTCCATGCGATGATCACCAGTGGCGAATGAAGGTAACAGCACCCTAAATAAGGGCTTCAAGTCTAACCACCGTGGAAAGCCTGATATGTCCATGTCTGTGAACACCAAAAGAAGGTCTGCAGAGGGGTGATTGTTGACTGCTTCCAGCACGGACCTCGGGTCAAAAGTAGATAGCTTGAGCATTCCCGGCACGAAAACTCTTTCCAATCGAGGACACATCCCAATCAAGTTTTCCGTCAATTGAAGAGGCGATGTGCCAAAAACCGGGAGGTCTCCTGGAGGTATAAAACACAACTGCCTGGCGAATGCTTAAATCAAGTATCCTAAGGCTGAGACACTGAAGCCGAAACATACCTGATAGTAAGCCTTATTGGAATCTTTATCTCGTCAGCAACATTTGGCACTGCAGGACGGTGGAACCTGCGCGCAATCTTTTCCTTCAGCTCAGTGACCGAAGAATCAGTGATATGTTCGGGAGGCTGGAACTGAATCCTCTGAAACAGAAAGCCATTGCATATATGCCGCAACAGATGGCAAACCATGGAAAGATAATAAATTGTAGGCTGAGTTTTAGCCACCATTGGGCGGTCGCTTTGGGAGGAATTGGAAGGTACTTGTATTGTCACAACTCCGTGCAGGACAGCCATTTCAGCTATCAGCATCAGAAGCTCGGTTGGGAATCTAGTAAGCGCTGCGACAACAATCGGTGATTGAGACCAAAATCTAGAAGGGCGATTAACGAGACAAACTCACAGAAGGCTTTTCCTTCCTCTGTAGTACGACTCTCTTTGGGGTGGCGAATGATTTGCCAGGGGTTCCGACTAATCCTGAGAAACGCCTGAGTTTCGGTGTGTTTTGCTTTGAGGATACAACGATAAGAAAAACACGAAAAAAATGTTGAAACATGAAAACTAACCTCAGCAGTGATAGCTCGCGAACTCCCAAGCTCGTTCCTCGCTGCGCTGTCGTGTTTTCTCGCTGCTGGCGTCATTGAGGCTGATGTTGACTTCTGAGCCTAAGTTTCGCCATTCGAAGTTCGTGGTCCAGGAGGTGTAGAGAAGTCGCGATATAGGAGGCGGTCGAGATGTCTCTCTCTCATTCTGCAACTGTCCTACCAGGAGGGTTTGTCGGCGCAGGTGTGTGAAATTAAACGCAGAGACGAAAGAGCACGGTGCAGGAAATTTGCAGCTGTCAGTGTAGCTTAGGGAAAAGATTTGTGTAGACCACATGGCATTGTGAAACCTGGAAAACCAACGTGAGCGCCGTTGGTCCAGACTCTCCAACAACACGATACAAGCAGAAGACGCGAAGGGTGATGAAAAAAAGAGTTACATTGGTAGTAGTTATGTATTGTACATTCTTACAGACCCTTACAATATAGAGATAATTCTTATTTCCCCTTCACCTGCATAACATCCACAATCTCCTTTGGCACCCTTTTGCCCAACGTCCTCCACTTTGCCCACTCCTTCATCCATCCCGTCAACCCTTCTTCATCACGATTGTCCTTATCCGCGTTCGGTTTCGACAACCCGAGAACACCAGTAGCGAACCATTCCTCTTTATCCACGCTATCCCCTTCTTCAAACACATGAACCGCCCTCAACGCCGGCAATACAGCTCTTGGGAAGATCAAGTTAGAGTTGGCGTCCATCCGAACGGCTTGGGGTGTTCTTTCCACTTGAGTTGACGATGAGATGGGTATATCGACAATCCCAGATACCCCAACCTTTGTCGAGGCTCTAGCTATCGAACCAGAGTTCCCGTCACTGTTAGATTCCGAGAGGTAGAGCCCAATATCTTCATCATCATCTTGACCTGAATGCAATGGAGCCAACGGTCGTCCATCTTTCCCTTGTCCATAAATTGCCCATCCTCCTTCAGCGGTTAATATCTCTCTTCTCGTTCTCCCACTACCACGACTCCCTTCCTCGTCACTTTCGTTCTCTGGGTTGATTCGTCTGATCCTGTGGATGCGCAGATACCACGCTGCAGGAGCATCTGCATCTGTAGACGTAGTCGACGCCGTCGGAGGAATCAACCACGTCTCAATCTCAATATCCGGCCACGGTCTCCATAGACTTCTCAACCAGGTCATCTTCCCACCATTAGTGCTCGAACTCTCAAATCTAGCCCCAATCGTAACCCTCCTCGTCCTCCAAGTCTCTCCTCCATCATCACTGACTGCCAAGGTTGAGTCACCTCCCAACTCTTCCAAGGCTCCACCTGTCCCAGCTGCACCTGCAGCACCACCTTTCGCTTTACCGCCGACAGTAGTGCTCGGCGTAGTGGTTTTGGTTTGGGTAGCTTTGATAAAAGCTCCACCACTCCCCGCTCCACCTACAGGTACAGAGTACCCAAAAGCAGACGAGTACGATAGTTTGCCGTATTTGGCTGCAGATTGTTTAACTGCATAAGAGCATTGTTGGCCCGAGGAGAGGAGGTACGCGTGAGAAGCGTAAGTGTGGCCTCCTGTGGTAGTGGTAGTTGTTAAAGGGACTGTAACGTGTACCATGAGGTGGAGAGGATGCTGAAGAACTTTGGTTAGGACGATTGGATGAAGAGGCGGAGAAGGAGAAGAGAGGTTGGCCTTGAGCGAAGAATCGTTTGACAGTATCGAAAAAGGATATGTCTCTTCCTTACTCGTCCAGAAGGGGTGCCCGTCAGGCAGTGCAAGGCATATAAAGGCTTTGCAAGCCCAATACACCGATCCTGGACTGTTGTAGTTCTCGAGTATAGATTGGTTGGGGTAGGTGTATCCGAGGGTGAGAATGTATCGTGGTTTGTAGTTCTGAGGGATCGGGGATGGCGGTAGAGCGGGGGCATATGCACCTGGTTGACGTGCCCAGTAGCGAAGATTACGGAGAAGAAGACCTTTAATGGTTCCCCAGGTCCAGGGAGAGGGTAATGTGGCCTCTGAGTCCTTGCCTGTGTGTATGAATGATGTATGAGATTGTGAGCGGGAGATAACGAAGGAGAGATTGGTATTTCCAAGACCAACCAGAGCTATGTAGAAGTTACTCACCGAAAGCAAAAGCGAAAGCGGCCCAAAAAGCTGCCATAGCAGATCGGTAGCACATGCTTCGACCAAATGGTATTGCACGGCCTAATGAAAGTGAAACATGAATCAACGGTAGTCACATAAAGGGGAGAGAATAGTGTACACACACCTTCCTCATCAAAATAATGTACAAAATCAAGAGCAAATGTCGTCGCCCTTTCTTTAAACTCTCGAGATCTGTCCGGGTCCACATCTTCCGCAAGCCGACTATACAGAAGCTGGGCTACTTGGATGGCAAATGAAGAAGAGTAGTAGTCCAATTGGACGACACCTTCAGGCCCGTCCCGAGACCACCCTTGTCCCAGGTAAAAGGTATCGAGATGGTCGAGGTCAGCCTTCATCTGATCGGCGTCGTAACGGGGAGAGTTGACTTTGTGAAGTCCGAGATTGGCAAAGACCTGAAACGGTGTTAAGTACGCTTTTTTTTAGATTGAGAAAAGTGCTATACCCTAAACCACAGCCAATTGGTATTGGGCATAGTCTTATCGTTCATGCCCCCAAGCCATTCTCCTAACGCAGTCTGTCCTTTCTCCCCTAATCCTTCCCATACATGTCCCAGTCCATTCTCAGCAGTCACGCCGAGAAAGTAGCCAATAGCAGAACATTCCACCATCCGTTGGTCCTTGTCCGTCATCCATCCCCAGAATTCGTGACTCTGAGGATCAGCACCGTTTGCCAAACCGCGTATCCATCGGTCCAGACCATCATAAGAAGAGCCTCCTGCAACAAGAGAAGCTAAGCCCCAAAGAGGTCGAGAAAAACCTTCAAGCTGAGCAGCGGTTTCGTCGAAATGAGTCCCGGTGTGACCGAGTTGGATGCGGGCACCACCAGGTGAAGTGTGTCCTTCGAGGCCATCAAGGAGATCAGTAAGGAAGGATGCTACTTGTCCATGCGTCTGTAGTGGGTTCGAGGCGAAGGATGAAGGAGGGTTGAAAGCCATCGTAGAGAGCTCATAATGACGGTCGAGGTTAAAAGAAGAAGAGCGGGCCGGAGAAAGTCCGGTGATTTGGCGCTGATCCAACGGCGAAGCACAAACGGTCCGCGGAAGACTTGTGACCTCTACGGCCTCCTTGAAGTTCTTTAGAATCTCCTCCACCAAGGACAGGCTACGAGGTGGGGGCAGATCATCGTCACAAATGCTCAGCGACTCTTCCGAAAATCAACGTATTCGCAAGTATATCACTACTACGCATCCTACATCTTGGTCGTTGCGTCTTCGCTCAAGATTTCCTGTGCTGCCGCTTCAAGCATGCCTCTTTACACTTCTCCCGATGTCCTACCTTCCAATGAGCTTTTTGACAAAATGTCGAGCAATAGCTCGTCTCCAAACAACTCGCACAACTCTTGCTCTTGCCGCCGAAAGCCTCCAATCTCTTTTCCCATTCCTTTCCTTCCTAGCTCTTGCATCCCTGACTTCCATCAACTCAGCCTTTTCTGGACAGTTCTCATTGTCACAGCCGTGGAATTCTACACAATCCCATTTATCAGAAATGCCGAGATTGGACCATTTGTATCGACGCTCAACACTACATGGTAGGTAGATGTATTCGTCCAAGAGTTTTTTCCATGTAGGCGATGAAGAGGAGGCGACAAGTTGGGTTTGCATTTCTAGTGTAGCGCGTTTGAGCGAGTGTGAAAGGAAGTGGAAAAGGACGGGTGTTCGCCAGGTTTCGGGTTTGCCGGCAGCACGGAACAGTGCGATCCCGTGACGTTTGTACATTTGGAAGAGAGCATTGGAAAAGATTGGATGCCTCTGCAATGTAAATAAATACTTTGAGAAATGTTGTATTTGCTGGAGAAGAAACGAAACACACCAAGACTTCCCTACCGTCATCCGAATGTTCTGTCTTAGCCGATAAAGCACGAGTGATAGAAACCAATGAGGCCCTTGTCTGTTTGTCCCAAGCGGAAGCTGGTAGTCCCTTAAGGATGTCTTCACAAAGTTTAATGCAAGAGGTGTTCGCCTACAATGCCAGTGATGTCAGTTGCATGATGAGTCATCGGTGCTGTACCAACAGGATGGAAACATGGACCTACTCAATCACCGTAAAGTGAGCCCAATCCTCCAGTGTGACTGAAATTGACCAACGCGTCTTTGTTCCAGTTGATGAGTCTAATAGAATCTGTCAGCGGATCTCCAAGAGTATCTCTCCAAGCGTCCGAGGTAGACCAGACTATAAGTCTACGTAAAGCATTCTCTGCCCAGCGTTTCCTCTCTGGATGGTCTTGGGTCTCTGCGAAGACAAACACGACGTGAAGGTTGACAAAGAACCAGGTCATCGCGTATGTAGCGAGATCCTTTTCTGCCTTGTCCGAGACAATCTGTAGGACTTCACGGTTATCATCATCCGCCAATTCGTCTTGGTCCAATTGTCTTGTCATCTCCTTGTGAATTACTCGATAAGGGCCAATGTCGAGCTCGTCATCAAGTAGTAACTTTTCGAAGGAAGGTCCGCCGGCAGCCATCAAAGCCCATAGACGAGGAAGGTCGACTTGAAGATATAGACCGAGTTTGTGCAGGTTCATCACCATGTCGAAGACGGTTGGAAAGTCGCAGTATTTTTTTAGGTTTGATGTCCGCGCTTGTGTAACTCGATAGTTGTAGTAAACGCGAATCAGATATCGTAGACGACGGAACATGGCAGACAGCTTGTGGAACTCATCTCTGCGATCCCCTTCAACAATTTTCAACGCGTTTTCATAGCACCAACACGCGCCGTTTTCTATCGGAGGCGTAGTTCGAGTGACAATCCCTGTCTCGGTGAATGGACTTGACCCGGCTCCTGTAGTAGTCTGCATTCGTTCCCCTACTCTAGCAAACTGCATCCTTTACTCGATTTTGACGTTCAAATTTGCACCATCGTCGGGTCGCATGTTTGCAGCGTGATCCAGGTAGATTTTTTGGCCAATGTCAGTGATTTGTTTGAGACTTTCCCCGAAACTGTCCCAGTCAATTTCATATAAAAACTGAGGCAGAGGCTTGGGCTTGGGCATGTCCGGTTGACGATGATGGAGGTTGCGAACCAGGAGCGTGAACAAAACGGTGTCTTTGTTTCTCATGGTACCCGGCACTCCCTCAGGCCAAATGATCGGCATATTTGTCTTTGTTTGACAGGGCCTTCCGCGGTTCCCAGCCCGGGTAATAGACTCCTCCTCCTCCTCCTCCTCCCACTATCGCGCCGTGCTCAAAACGTATCTCCTCCTTCGTCACATTCTATGTCTTTGGTCTTTGTACTTGGATAGATGAATGACATCATAAGGAACAGTTTTGCCCATTCAGATATTTTAAATAAACCTATATAAGGTAACTTATCTGTGTTTTTCTGAGTATTTTGTGAATAGCTCCAGCGAGAAGAAGAAAAAAATTCTGATTGAACAATTTTGAGCCCAAGTATAATATATTGCAATCCCGAAGCAAAAAATTGACATATATTGAGATGAGCAAAACTAGTTAGCGATCACCGAAGCCCTTGCGTACGCAGTCATCATCTAATCCTTTGTCCCAAACATATATGCCATCCACTGCAAGCAGCTTCGTCCTCAGCCAGCTCTGCGTTGCATAGATCGCTGGCGTATCCCGATGGTTCTGAGTACTATCCTATTCTGGACATGTTGAGCGGCAAAACCTTTTTAACCGGAGTCATAACCAGTGAGTCGTCGGCAGAATTCATGTACGCCACTCTGTATTGCTCATTAGATCGGCTAAGGCTAGGAGTGCTGCCTCCTTAACCGTATAAAAGGGCGCGCGGACATGTCGTAGAACATCTTGCAATGGCCCCAGTCCGTAACGCAAAAGTCCTTTTCAATCAACCTCTCGCGGGTATGTCCGCTCTCTTGCTTTTTTTGCAAGGCGTCACTAAAGCATGCTCTTTACACAGGTCTCCCCGAACCTGGCAAAACTACCATTTATGATACATCAAACATCATTGACCTAGACATGGTCCCTTTGAATGGAGGTGTCCTGGTGAAGGTTTTGAGCATCTCAGTCGAACCTCTCACAGCTGGCCTCATGATGGGTCCGAACAAGCCTGCTTCAATCCCGGTGGGTGGAAATCCTCTATATTTTATCTTTTCATGTAGCTAATGGAGCTTTGTTTACGCAGTTCCCCTCATACCAGGAGGGTCAACCGTAAGCTTCCTTTCGCGCTCATGTCGGCTATTTTTCATTCTCATCGTTCTCTAGGACATTCAGTTTCGGCGTCGGAAAGGTCCTCAGGTCGGAGAACGAGGGATTCCAGAAAGGAGATTACGTCGTTTCTCCTGTACTTGGTACGCCTTTTCACTGATTTGGTACACTGCTATCTCATCCTTACTCACGTTGAAAATGGCCTCTCAGAACACGCCGAGTACACAATTCCAACTGACCTCAACTTTTTACAAAAAATTGTCCCAGAACCGGGGCTCCCACCTTCGGTGTACATCGGTGCAGCAGGCATGCCAGGTCAGACGGCGTTCTATGGATGGAAGGAATACTCAAAGGCAAAGAAGGTGCATCAATAGGCTTTGCTGTCCCTGGCCATTATACTGACCAAGGCATTGGTACAGGGAGAAACTCTGTTTGTCTCAACAGCTGCAGGCCCAGTCGGTTCCATGGTCCTCCAACTAGCCAAACGGGAAGGAATGAAAGTCATTGCCTCGGCCGGGACCGACGAGAAAGTGAAGTTGGCCAAGAGTCTTGGGGCGGATGTCGCCTTTAACTACAAGACCACAAGCATTGAGGAAGTCCTCCAGAAGGAGGGTCCCATTGATGTGTGAGTTCTTCGATAAGTGAGAAACAATCCCGACGATGATTCTGATGCCTTTTGTATATAGGTACTGGGACAACGTATCTGGGTCTACCCTTGACGCTGCATTGGGCAACGCCGCTCTACACGCCAGATTCATAGGGTGTGGCTTCATTTCTCAGTTGGTCGATCGAACGGGCAACGGTGTTAATATGAAGGTTTGTCCCTTCGTCCCTTGTGACAAATTGGCCCCTGATTTACGAGCCATATCTTTGTTTTACCCTCACCCATCACTGCTTCTCTCTTGATGTTTCTTCCGCAGAATCTCGCCAACATCGTCATGCGAGGCATCAATGTGTCAGGATTCCTCGCCAATGATGCCTTCCTCCTAGAACACTGGGAGAAAGAGTTTAACGATACTATCCCAAAGTTGCTCGCGAAAGGAGAGCTGAAGTATATCGAGGATCGGACGATGGGGCTGGAACATGTTACAGTAGGGTTGGCTGAAGTGATGGCTGGGAAGAGTATGGGGAAGAAGATTGTTGTAGTCAGCGAGGAGTAGGCCCGAGGGGGAGGTGTTGGGGAGGCGTGCTGGAGCCTGGGAGGATATGCTTCTGATGGCTGGAACGAATGAAATAGATTCTTACAAGACTTTTCATACAAGGGGAACGTGTTAGCAGTGCGCAGGTCATAGTCATTTTTTTCTTGCACGAACCGTCGTGTGCTGCCTTCTTCGCCGTGTTGACTCTTAATTGCAGATCTCACTGGAAACTCTCCTGACTGTGCTTCTACTAGTAAATTCCACTCTTGAGGCTCCTAGTCAGATGAATACTCATGATCACTTGACCGTCATATACTTATACTTATGTAGAGAGGCTGTGTGCCCCAGGTATACAAATACCAGCGGCTGCGTTGGGCCTGCGCAGTACTAGATTGATTCATCCCCCCATCAAAATGACTTCCCCTGAGTCCTCTATCCTCAATTACCTTGACGACGATGTTCTGGGTGTCATTTGTGAACATTTGCAATTCAAGTTGATATCACCAGTGGACACGTCTTCCGGAAGAAGAACATGTCCCAAATTAGTAGAAGGTGTACAGGTAATTGCTTCTCCCAACGATATTGAATTCGACACATATTCTATCTTCTTCCCAGAAATCCCCGCTCGATTCCCTCTCGCGAACGTGCAAGCGGCTTCGGGTGCATTCTCTGCCATACGTATTCAACCAGTTCACGTTACACTGCTACGGAAACAGTCCATGGGACCTTGCCATGCTGAAGCTGCAGGACTGGAATCCTGACTACTCCTCCTACGTCCAGTAAGCTGATATTAGTGATGCCCTTGATTTTCTATATCTGACGAGACGTGTCTTCAGGGAAATCCATCTTCGCATTGAGCTGGGCTACAAAGAAGATCCGGAAGCTTTTGCAGAGGAACTGCCCGACACACTTGCAAAGGTGTTATCAAAAATTGCAACTTCCAGCTCGCGTCTGCACAAATTCTCATGTATCATCAACGAAGACCGTGCTCATCTGTTTCATGATGCTTTTACTCGACACAATCTGACGTTCTCGACCGTCAAGCAGTTGATTGTTGGTCCGTACAATGAGTACGCAGTCAAACTTTGTCCCAATACAGATTATGTCTCTGTCAATGACTGGGTTTGGGGTCAGTCCAAGAAGGCTGGGTCATCCCAGGAACATTCTTTCAACCTCATCAAGGAGACTGGGACTCTTCCATACCTAAAAGTCTTCATAATAATGGAGTGGTTGTCTGAAAAGCTTTTGCAAGGTATATTGCAATTTGTCGCTATATCTCGTTCTTGCTCATAAGCCGGCGTTGAAAGCTTTGCATGATGCAGTCCCACACATCCAGACACTTGTCATACCAACATCCATTGGGATGGATTTTGAGGTATGTGAGTTTTCCCATAAGGATGCAGCTACTAAGATTTACTTTCATCAAGAAATTCATCATGCATCTCTCTCGATTCCGCCACATTGAGATACTTTCTATTCCCTCTGTTTCTCAGCTAGGTCTAGGATTCACCCCCCCAATATGTGGTAATGCATACAGGGGTCCTAATGGTGGTAAAGTGCGCAAACGGGTAGCAGAGGAAGCACAAGCAGTTCGAGAGCGTGCGGCAACAGAGATTTTCGACAAATGCCCTTGGCTCAAGGAGCTTTGGTTTGAGGGCTATGTGAAAGTAACGCAGAAAGATTACGATGCCCTTGGGAAGAGGAAGAGGGACTTGGATTACAACAGCGATAATAGTTGTCCATCATGGCTCTGAAAGGTCTTGTTTGATTCGTCTCCAATCCGTGTAATTGCATAGTTAAAGTAATTTGGTCATGAAAACCTGCTCTGATTAATGGACTATACTGGTGAGCATCAATCACTGTCGATGATGGCTATTTGACTTACTCCTTCAAGTCTTAGACTTCAGAAACTGCCCGCGAGAACATTAGAGTGCGATTCTCTTCCAATATCGATATCAATGTTGAGTTTCCTTGCGTGGTGGCATCGCTGTCCTTTTCTTCCGTACTTTGTAGTTCTTCAAAGCTTATGCCCAATACAACCCTGACGATAACGAATGTCGGTGCAATTCCCTTTGAGTCGTGACTTTGTAAGAAGAATGTTCTGACTTAGCATTGATGAACTCACCACAACCTGGGTCAGCACAGCGATCATACCGGTATCACCGCTCCATGCTAAAATTCCTGAAGTATTCACAATCAACACCACGAGGATAGCTATAGGGTATATCATGCCCGATTCAAGACTAAGTTCTGTTAGCAGTGATATACCAAGAATTTGGAAAGAGAGGCAAACCATATTGCTATAGTACGCTTTATGAGTTTAGTTTCCCTTGGGATCAAAACTGAAGCTTGGCGACCAATCCACCAGATTCTTCCGGCTTGTAGCGTTGTAAGATTCAGGGCGTTAACTGAAAAATTTGTTCCACGTACTAATCATTAGAGGGATAAGCAGATTTGTGAAAAAGTTGACAGCTAAGACAGCTTTGGAGATTTTGTCTTCAATAAATATTGCTCTCGAGAACGACTCGGAATTGATCCCCTCGATAGATATTGTCTTCTCTGCTTCACTTGCTACGATGCCTTTGCTTCCCATCAATGCAGCCTGTTCGACGATATAGGCAATTAATGTCACCACGGACAAAGCTTCCTCATCATTATCAGACGAGTAAAGCAATAGGCGCAAATAGTGCTCACCGGTATCAACAATGGAGAGAAACGCTGGAACTAGGACAATGATTTTCCTAGATCCCCAGATAACATAGCATCTATGAATTAGGACGATATTTGCAGTGAGGCTCAACAACAAAGTGAGCTTGGATTTTACAAAAATTAGATCAGTGGGGCAAGCCGCTCACTTTGCCACAGCATAAAATCCAAGCTGAATAATTCTGAGTTTGTTGCCAGATTAGGACTAGACAATAATACGAAACAGACAGTGATAATGCATACCGAGAGATATTAGCTATAGAGAATAATTGCAAAAAGCTATCTGAGCTATCTGGGAGTTGCAGAGATTTTTTCGTAACCAAGATGTTTGTGATGCAGACCAAGGTGAAAGCAAATGTCGAGATAGCAAATAATGAAACCGCTGCAATGAGGTGCGTTTTCTTGAAAAATTGTCTGTGATGGACAACAATGTAGATGCACATTGCGAATAGGGCCAGGTAGGTACCTGGCAAATTTTTGAGATAAATATTTCCCTGAGTTCTGAAGAATGGTACCATATAACACAGCAGTGACCTGAGCATTATAACTCAATTTCTCGAAGTCATAACGACATAGATCAGTTACATACCATCCATGGAACAAAAATACTGGCATAGAAGGGAAAAGTGAGAAGAGATTCCATGAGGACGCAAGGATGGTAGCTCGGTATTCAAAGGCGAACCTTAAGTATACAAAGTAACCAAGGCATCGCTTCCTAATACAGTGACTCCGTTGCCTTTTTATGACTGTCCTATCATTGCGGACAATCCGAAATACACCGCCATTGCTTATGGTAACTTAGCTAACCCAGACTCAGAGCACTGTTCACGTATGGGAGCTGTAATACTTACTTTCCTGCTTCGGACCTTGATTATATGTCTTTCGAGTTCATCTGCCCGGATCCCTCAGAGTTCTTGGGCAGGACTTTTAAAGAGACGCCACACCCAAAAATGACTGTCCCGGCGTAAACGGAGTACTTGAGCGCCGTGAAGCCTAAAAAAAGACATCAAGATTGAGTTTCAAACAAAAGGGTGCCGCGCTATGTATAAGTAGTGAAACTTGTCTGCTGTAGTAGTCCTGGACGCAATACTTACTTGGAGTAGCGCAGAATTCTCTGCCACGGTATCTTCATCTCACATTTTTGCTGACACCGACTGATCCGAGACTATCTGACGGCTATGTATAGACTGATGTAATGAAGACGCACCCGTACTTCAAGGGATGGAACGAACCCGAGCTAGAATTGCAACGACGCCTTCACTCTGCGGTCAGACTGCTAGTTCAGTAAGCTAGTCCAGAGTCCGGATTCTTGGCAAAAAATAACGATACCGGAGAAACCGAGACGAGCAGTACCCAAACTTTGGCAAGCTTAATTGGCTCAAAGTAGCCTGGGGACCAACCGTGGATGAATGGAGTACTAGTATCCTAGCTGAGGTTCATGGGCATCTTGAAAGTAAGTATTCACATGGGCGGGAATTACGAGACGACGACTGGCAAGGTGCGCTGCGTTACATGCATTCATGGATGCGGTTGGGCATTGCGGTTGATGATAGCAACAAAGGTGGTGGGCAAAACTGGCCGTGAACAATTTCAAAACAAACCGAAAACGCGACGGGACCTCGCCATGATGATGTGATGATGAGAGGAAGATAATTTCTCACCCGCACCACGACAACGATATCTGGGTTTCTTCCTCTCGACTGTGGACCTTCACACAACGCTCTCAAGCTCTCAGGATTTACAAGACGTGCTATTGCCAGGACTGACTCCACCGCAGACCACAGGAAATATGGACAACAACGGCGGGCCTCACTGTCAGGACTCGAAGAAACAGCCGCGGGCATTTTGTACGCTTGGAGGCAGCCCAGATGGAAAATGATTACCCCCGGGGCTGTTCCAGCGTTAAGCCTAACATTTTACACTAGTACAATCGACACGAGGCACTGTCACCCACTTTCACCCAGACACGCACTCGTCGCGACGCAGTCTACCTGTGCGTTTTACTTTTTCATGTTACAGGCTATTGGTCTTTGAAAGGTGCGTATACTGCTCCCCTGGAATTTTGTAGCGTTAGAATGACATTACAGTTTTACTTTTGTAGTTCCTCTCCTACGGGTACTCTACCAGTTCCCGTCATCCCGTCCTTGGAACTACATCAGTTCCTCCGAAATTCTGCTCTTTTCCTTACATCCCCAACTTTCTTCAGTCATCAGTGATTTACAGGTGTGTAACAGAACTTGTTTATCACTTTATTTCGTTAAAGATATCACTACAGCTTCAAGTTTGCTCTTTGAAGAGCTCTTCACCTACCAACCTCGCAACGCAATCAGTCCAGACTGTTGAGAGTCCACATACCCTCTATGTTATCATGTCTTTCCCTTTAGAGATGTATCTTAACTATCCGTTAAAAGTGTGTGCTGTGTTTCGTTGTTGTTTGTATCTGGAGCTCATCATACCTTTATCTCCATAGTTCAGTTCTTCAGCCATATCCATGCGCCTCCTCCACACATCTACCTGCGAGCTCAAAGAGTTCGTTCCTGGATACGCCATTCCCTCGCATACTTGGGAGGACGGGAGGAGGAAGAGATTCTGTTTTCAGATTTACGTCACGAGTCCATGCGGGAGGCTGCTGGGTTGGGGAAGGGATTACAGAACGCTCTCAGGACGTGCAAACGCGCAAGAGAAGATAGCCTGGAGTGGGTCTGGATCGATACATGCTGCATTGATAAATAGAGTAGTGCCGAACACTCCAAAGTCAATGATTCCATCTTTGAATATTACGGCGACTCTTGTGTGCTATGCACTGTATCTCTCTGACCACGATATCCAGGACCACGGTTACCCCGACATTGACCCAGGCTGGTTTAGAGTCACTGCGCTCAGGCAATATCGACGCGTTGTTAGCAATATTTTCGTTTTGTTCTTCGCCTACGGGCAGTCTGACAGTGGGTGCAAAGAATGTGTAGAAATGAATTTCACGGATGATGCAAGCAGGCTACAATCCGCTAGTTGTAATGGTCAACTTATTTTCGCCGCCCCCAACCATCTCAATTGAAGCACCAATCTTTTTCATGAAAACAGTGCTACCAGTTCCACACTCGATGATGCTCCAACTTCTGAGCCCTTTCATTCACGCATCCTCGTCAGTGCCTGCTTGCCGTAATGAATAAACCAAGAGTGTTTTTTTTTGTTTTTTTATTTTATTTTACGAGGGACGAGGTAGGGTACTGGTTTGGAGGATTCTCAGCCTGAGAATCCGACTGGAAGGGAGGTAATGTGAAACATATCGGCAGTGTGAGTGGACACGGACTGGTTTTTTGTGTGCTCTGATTGGGAGGAGGAGGAGGAGGAGTGCATAAAGTGTTTCGGGGTTATAGGTGGATATTGTTATGTTTAGGCGCGTATTCAGTCTTGCAGAACTCGTCCTATACGCCGATTCTGATTCATAACAATACAAGCATTGAGATCTTTGAAGGCGCCTCAGCAGAATGCATTCCATTTTTCTTGAACCATTGGCAATGGATCCCGAAAGCGCTTTTACCGAAGGAGACAAAGAGTACCGTTTTTCAATTGTCCTTCGCTACACAATAAGCCCGCACAAGACGCCCAGAAGAAGGTCAGTCATTGTAATCATCAGAGTTTTGAGGACTCCCCCGAAGGTCTCCGAACAGGAAAATTGCGCATGCCTTCTCCTACATGTTCCAACCGCAAACAGCAGCACGACATCCAAAGGAAAAGTGACGAACGGAACTTTGCCAATAAGTATCCTGGTTGACGTGCATTGAGGAGTTCGTCATGACTCGGTTTTGAGAGGCACCCAAAGCGCAAGAGAATGGATAGAAAAGAGTGTCGCTGTTTTTAAAAGAATAAGGTTAGCTCATTGGTAGAAGGACAAGCGATTCGATTCATGGCTTGCGATGTAGAGCAGTCGATGGAGAACTTCTCGATTGACAAGGGCCGCCTACTAATCTCGACGAGCTAGCATCTCAAAATTGAGCACCGTCAGGCCTCAGCGCCTCAGCCTTAATGCCAGCGCAATTGCCAAATCGTTTCGAGACGCTTACATAGAACGCCTTGAAGATACGCATACACGTCAAAAGTGCAGCTGGAAACGTGTCTCGAGATGATGGTGGAATTTGGTCAAGTCGCGATCGCAGAACGGTCGTCGTCCTTTCTTCTCAATTTCCATGTTGCCAGCAAGACCAACACCCAACATGTCTGGCAGCTCGATCTCCACATTGACCGGACCAGAATTGGACAGAAATTGACGCCCAGTGAAAATCGACAATGGGAGAAGACGGCAGGAGATGGCTAGAGATGGGAGGAGACGTGAGGTGATGGGAGTGGATGGGAGAACACGTTTTCCCATCTCTCCGCCAGAATTTTGGCGTTTCCCATCAAAAAAATGGGCGCATATGGGAGCATATGGGAAATTTTGTTTCGTATATTGCTCAGTACTAGATAAATACTATATACTGTACAATCTACTATCTTTAGTACAAATACCGGAATGCCCCATCCTCTGCCATAAACCCACATCTGCCCCCATCCCTGTCCATCTCTGACCATCCTGTCCCATTTCGCAGCCATGGGGTCCTTCCAGTACCTCGGCTCTCCTTCCTTTCCATATCGTCGCAATTAGCCTGATCCGATCCAATCCGATCTAGCTATCCTCTAGCTTCTGCCAAGTCCGGATGATGTTGCGAGTTCGGGGTTACGAAAGCGAAGCTGAAAATAACTCAAAGCCAATGAAGTACAAAAGAATCGCGTACTTTGTGTGATCCTCGAGGTAATATGTATTGACTGAGGGATAGAAACGTCAGATAAAGGCCTTGTGTGGATGCAATAGAAGACGTACCAGTGGAATTTGACATTAGTACTACCTGATGTGCAAGTAAATTAGACACAAAGACAATAAAATAAAATCAAGTACTCACCAAAGACAGTCGAACGGTACATATTCTGTCCGCGTATATGCGCTTGAAGGACTCTCAATGAGCGAGAGGAAGTCAAGTAACGAGGTTATAACTACATACCTCACAGTAAAACGGGCAAAAACGCGTCTCAACACACCCATTTACCCTGCGACACTCCGACATCTATCCACTAAGCACCCTCTGAGACGAAATCCTGCGGAATCTGCTCGCAACATGATACAGTCACCGATACAATAAGAACGGAGGAAGTGCGGACTGGGGCGAAGGGAACAGCTGTGAGCATTGGGATGGTGGTGGTAAAGAAGAGGGAAGAGTGCGTGGGGAAAAAACGCTACGACGTCTTGACATACGAGACGTCGACGTGACAAAACCGAGAGACATGGCTCAGAGTCAAAGTTAACACGACTCAGCTCAGACTAGCGTCTTTGCATGTGTTTATTCTTATATGACGGGATGACGGAGAAGAACGAATTGATTGACAAAAGAAGACGAGCGACGTCCACATGGAGTTTACCATGCTCACCCATCTCCTGCCATCTCCTGCCATCTCCGCCCATTTCTCCCATAAGGAGCCATTGTCGATTTTCACTGGGATTGACGCCCCAGGGCTGTCCAACGTCAAACGCAAGTCACGTCAAACGCTACGGCTCAATGTCGCCATTCACTTAACCCTTTAAAGTTCTCTCCGGTACCCACTGACTTCGCAGGCAGCCTCTCTGCTAACCGCGTATCTGCCTCCTTTCCTAAGTCGCTGTAACCGAAGATAATACTAGGATTGGTCTCGGAAAGGTACGTGCCCAAGCTTGTCTACATCTTTTCGGCTTCAAACAAACATTAGTACAGCTTTTTCTTCTACTCCCCTCCTCGCGAACCTGCCGTTCGAGGCGTACAGGAGTAGCCATCTGCCCAATGCTAGAAGAAACTATTCTAGGTGTGTGCTGCGCCTAATCGCTACTTGTAATTGGAACTCACTATACCTAGACCTCTTAGCCCAACTCGTCATCCATGCGTCTCCTCCACACATCTACCTACGAGCTCAAAGAGTTCATCAGCTCAGACATTCCTGAATACGCTATCCTTTCACATACATGGGAGGAAGAAGAGATTCTTTTTGAGGACATACACAACCCCGCATCTCGAAAAGTTGCAACGCGAAAGAGAGGTTGGCGGAAAGTTGTCGGGACGTGTGAACGCGCCAAAGAAGATGGTTTGGACTGGGTCTGGATCGATACATGCTGCATCAATAAGGACAGCAGCGCAGAGCTTTCCGAGGCTATCAACTCCATGTTCAGATATTACCGCAACTCTTTTGTGTGTTATGCATATCTCTCAGATTATCACGTCCATGTGAATGGCTTTCCCGGCAAAGAAGATGCAGAAACTACCGCGTTCGACTCCCTCTCTGGATACCACCCTCACGTAGACAGTTGTCCCGTTCTCAAAGACGGAAATGCTGCTTTCGCAAAGTGCCGGTGGTTTACGAGGGGCTGGACTTTGCAGGAGCTGATAGCTCCCTCAGAAATGGTCTTTTTCGACGCAGAGTGGAATAATTTGGGGACAAAGTACAATTTGAGGTGGCTCATCAATCAGGTTACGGGCATCCCTCATCACACTGTCCTCATCGATGGGGGAAACCTCAAGCGCTACAGCATTGCGACCAGAATGTCATGGGCTGCGGATCGTCAGACGACTAGAGAAGAGGACCAGGCGTACTCGCTTATGGGTATTTTTGGAGTCAACATTCCAACACTATATGGTGAAGGAGGCGAGAGGGCATTTATGCGTCTTCAAGAGGAGATCATCAAGTATTCGGATGATCAGAGTATTTTTGCCTGGATGAGCAACACCAAAGAAGAGACGCGCAGAGGACTCCTCGCGAGATCCCCTTCCGAATTTAAAAAGAGCCATGTCGGTTTCTCTCTTCGCCCCTCTCGAGCTCCTTACTCTCTCACCAACCACGGGTTACATATCCACCTTCCCATGCAATCTTATCCTGGATCTGACTTTGGGAACGCTCAGTTCTACTACGCCTATTTGGATTGCGGATTAGGCGACCCTGCGGCGGGTTGGGCGTTTGGTCCAGTCATTTGTTTGCGAAAGATGGTTCAGGGATCGGACAATTTGTATGAGAGGTGTGAACCTCAGTCGTTTTCGATACGATCTTGGCCCCCATCTCGGGAAGAGGAAGTGGTCGTGAAGGAGATTTATGTACCGCAGGAGTCCAACTTTCAGCATTTGGCATATAACGGTATTAAATTTGATTTTGGACGGAAGGATCCACGGCCACCATCTGTTGCTACTACTAGTACAAGTATGCCTTACATTCCAAAAGGACCAGACCAGTCGCGGATACAGATACAACCAATGGTGTTTTCATGGGTCCTTTGCATTTGTTTTATTGCATGCGGTTGTGGTTACTGCGTTATACGCATATCTAAATATCGAAAATCTAGTAGCGACTAGTACTAATTGTAGTGACGACCGGGATTACTATTTCAATCAAGGAAGCAAAAATTCCTTCCAAGCAATCCAGATTCGACGGTTCTGCTTCCCTCGAAGACTTACAGTGCAGCGTCGCAATTCCAACCATATAGGCTGTCCACCAAGCCAATGCAACACCTTACTCTCGCTAAGCAGCGTCTCCTGTCTCACAGTAACGCGAAGGGTTGTAGCGCGTTTGCGCCTTCCTTCTTCAAGTCTTCGAGAGTGCTTTTACGAGTATTAGACTAAAAAAGGTGTGGGATACTGCTGCTCTACAGCTGTTTAGCGTCACAATCATAAAATGGCATTACAGACAGCTTCACTCTTGGAGTTCCTCACCTACGTATACTCTACCAGCTTTCATCCTCCCTCCCAGACTTACGACCACCCCAGGCCTACGAGAGTCCGTCCTTTTCCTTACATCCACAAGTTGCCCTAGTCGGTGGTCAAAGGTGCGTAACAGAGCTTCTCTGCCGCAAGGGGGTCCGGGCCGGAGAATCCCGTACCGGGGCTAGGTAGGTAGGTTCCCTGGCGAAGCCCTTAAATTTTTTTTTTTACTGACTCATTTGGAGCTGGCAAGCATGCTGGCGGGTGTCAATCTGGTGAGCTGTGAAGTTAAACACATAAATATATGCTCACCAGATGTTTTTTGACAATTACGCAGTATCTCTAAGCGCGAGCCGGGTAAGGTTCCAACTGTCCGGCAAAGCACGAGACTTGAGGTCATGTGCACATACTATATTTGGCAGGTAAACTCGTGTGAACTTACCTTATATAGAAGGTAAGGTAGGTAGGTTCCTCGACCGAGGCACTAAATTTTTTTCCGACCCCCGGTCGTTAATTTTTTTTTTTGGACCCCCTTGCTCTGCCGCTTTATCGTGTTCGAGACGCTATACTTTATTGGAGTATGATAAGTACACCGTGAATAGGGGCTGACGCGTCTCCATTGGAAGACCAGAGTGGTCACTAAGGTTTGTTCTCCCTGGCGAGTGCGTGTTTACGAAAGGGCAACACCGAGATTGACTGTAGAATGGGCAATATCACCGGGGCCAAACATTATGCCAGTGTGCATATTCATTTTATCATTCATACATTCCGCTATGGTGCATCCACATGATGGTTTCTGTTGATGACTCTGACAAAGTGTTGGTATTCTCTCCTCCACGGAATTTGTCTACCGAAGCGAAGCTATACTTACTATAGATGTGGACAGAAATCACTGTAGATTTGGAACATCACTCTTACCGGTCTTATCGAGGTTTCCTCTGTCTCATGCAAATTAGCACCCGGGAGCAAGACTGGACAGTGGATTTGTGTGTCCCAGAAATCGGAGAAGAGGCTGAGGCGTTGAATTGGAGTGATCTGAGAGTAATTCCAGTCGGCTATTGCGTTCACAGGACCAGCCAACGGCGAGCACTGGCAAAAGCCCTCCCATTCCCAATTGTCCATTCAGCGATTTTACTTGTTTTTACCGATACTGTGTAATGTTTGTCAATGGAATCGTGATAAAGAGAAGTCACATGCTCAACCGGTTCGGATAACTGAAACCATTGACTCCTCTTTGGCATTCAGTCTGGCGATACATCTTTGTGGAGTTTCTTTACTTTGGTTGTAGTACTGTTAAGTACAAGGGGTGTGCAGCTGGTCTACCCAAGACTGGACCTTGGGGGGGGAAGGGGTCTGGAGAGGGCTTATGGCCCAAAAGTACATCATGCCCTAGAGAGTGTATAGACCAATTTTCTGGAGTCATCTCTGCTTCAAAGTGTCAGAAATACACTTGTGTCATGATATTATTGTTGAAGAAATGAGTCCCTACATCCACCTACATCCATAACAAGTAATTCCCTTTTATATTTTTTGCTCCTATTCCTTTCTCCTATCATCGTTACCTCTCTCCATGCTCGCCTCATATATGTTTGATTATGTATCTGATCTGCCTGTAAAAAGCCTTACATATACCATACAACCTCATCTGACACACCTCAGTTGTTCCCACTCCGTTGTGTGAACCTGAGGTGTGTCCTTTATACCTACAATTACCCATATACATATCACTGACTCTATTATATTCACTACAGTACTTTTACTAACAAGTACTATTCTCTTATGATTATTATTTTAGGGTATTTTCATTGATCAACATAGGATAGATTTTGGTACACATGGTTTCTGGTCCTTCTGGTACCAATTTGATAGCATGATCCCAGGGTTTGTGAGCAGGAAGTTGTTCAGACTCCACCTCTGAGAATACTTTTGCAAAATCTTGATATTGGGCCAGTATCATCTGTTCAAATGTCTGCTTGGGTCTGTCCTTCTTTGACGAGCAGGCATGATACAGAATGTATACTAGAAGCGGAGTGGCAACTCCATACTTACCTGGGGATGAGTTGCTTGTTAGAGCTTTGTTAGAGGCTTGTGAGGCGAGTAGTTAAGTTGAGAAACTTTTTTATTAGGAGGGCTATCTACAAGCCCTTTTATACCTTTAAGAGGGGGTAAATACATGTGACTACATATGACTACTGTAACAATAAGATTGATGTATTTAGGTAATGACAGAACAATGATGGTAATTACTTTATTGTTCTTACGGGTATCTATTGTTCTACATAGTAGGTTGATGGCTGGATGTGATGTACCAATTCAACACTTCTGAGCCTGCTCTGCAAGCTGTTGGGAATAAGTGAACCCAGCTGCACACTAAACTTCTTCATTCAGTTCCTGAAGAATGCCTTGCTTCCACCGATTAGCATGTATCTGACAAAAGGGTGTTTCCTCCTCTTCTATGTCAGACTCTATTTCCTCCCCTTTCTGTTCCTCTAAAGAAAATAGAACGAAAATACCCTAAAATAATAATGTCACAACAACTTGGAGGGTAAAAACAGGTAGAAGACATATCTAATATGCCTTATTTGGGTGGAATCCCACTGAAATGGTATGTAGTTCTCATGATAGTGATGTTGTCATTTCAAGGGGGTACAAAAAAGTTTTTAAGGACTGGGGGTCAGAAAAGAAATTAGTGGCTGGTTGAGGGAACCTACCTACCTCTTCTTCCATATATGTTACTTTCTCATGATGTTACCTGCCATATATAGTAAACTTACATGATCTCAGTCTGAATAGTTGGAACCTCAGTCAATCTTGAGTCAATCTTAGCTGGATATGTCTGCAGTAATAGTCAGAAAACATTCAGCAAGCATCTATCTATGTGTTAACCCCCACAGCTCTCCACATTGACTGCTGTCAGCATGCTTGCCAGCTCCAGATGGGTTGGTAAAAATTTTTTAAAGGGCTTCACCTGGGAACCTACACAGTGTAAAGCCCCAGAATTCAGTGGGGCCAAAATTGTCTGATTCTTGGAAAATTTTGGAATTTGATGTGAATCAGATGTCAATTAGCTACATTAAATTTTGTACAGTTCATTTTCTTCTCATTCCAGAATGTCAGTATGGACTTGGTGCTTTCTTTTTTAAAATTGTGCCATCGTGACCTTCTGCAAACATGGTGATGTGTCACATTGAGAAGCTCTTACCCTGACCACCACCTTCAACTTCAACTGCCTTGACTCTCAACTCAACACACGACATTTCTGCTTGCGGTAACATGTACTAGCTGTACCCTTCTCTCTACTTTGACAATGCCCCAGCCCTCATGATGTGCCATGCAACAGCAAAGTATCAATGGTATGTGTACATCCCCTCTCTTTTTTCATGTGTTGCAACTCTGACAGGCTGTAAATACTCTTAAGGATCATTAGCAACAACATATATGACCTCTTATGACTTGGGAGATGCTGATTAACAGATGGATATGGATGGAAGTATGGCTTGAGCAAGGATCTGGTAGCAGCAAAACAAGACAGTGTGTCCTTGAAAACCATGTTTTATTTGCCTGAGATTTGATCAAAGCATCCTTTACTCCTTTTCCATCAAGTCACCATGTTCCATGTTTTGGCAGAATGGTTAATCAATGAGGTTTTTTCTCTAGCTTGTCACTGATAGGCTAGAGGTGAGCATCCCAATGATCCAACATATTATTCTTTCAGTAGCATCATTAGTGACATACACCAAGGCTGCCCAATGAATTGCTGCTGGGCTTGGTGTGGGTGGGGTGAGCAGACAGAATATTCCTTCTTCATTACTTGAAATAACTGCTCAATTTTGCAGGCCCACCTGTCAGAAATCCTTGTCTTAGCCACCTTTGGCTACACTCTCAGCACATGCCGTACCCATACACTCCTTCATATTTCCATATCTGTCACTCTTACATCATTCACTGCCTAAGCCCAAAAACCCTCAGAGGGTTTTTCAATTATACCTATGTGCGCCCCCCACCCTATTCTATTTCTGTTTCATTTATTATGTCAACTATTCATTCTGTTCATCGCTCCACATCTATATTCATTGTTTAACATTTGATTCATTTATTCTATTTACCATTTGGGACTCATAATCATTTAGTATATTATACAGGAGTTGGTTTCACTACTCATATATAGGTAGTGTTTTCCTGTACTCAAGCCTCAGAATTGATGTTGTTGTTGTTTCCTCTCATTCTTCTCTGCTTGTTCTGCATTGTGAATTGAGGGATATGTGCACTACACTTGTACATGGCGAATCTAGTCACACGACTCTCTCAGGAGTCATGGTTGTCTCGTATCCTTTACAGGGATTCTTGTTCTACATTCACCATCCATTGTCATTCTCCTTGGTCTAGTTCCTTGCTGTCATCTCAGTTGCTGTACAGGCGTGTAGATTGATCCACCAGCAGCTCAGATCATTGGTCTCGTAGGCTTAGGGTCAGTGAGTGAGTAGTGTCACTCCCTCTCACCGAAGCCAACCCTAGGTTCCAGACTCCTCCTGGGGCATTCTCCCCTCATCGATGAGCCCATTCGGCATCGAGAGGTTAGCCCGGCTTGAGGGTTCGTGACAGAAGATCAATTCTCCCATCGTCATTCAGGGGAATTCATTCAATTATCTTTATCAAACCTATCCTATCCTTTATTCTTCCTTTTCCGTCATTACCAAAAACCTCAAGGAGGGGTCGACTTGTTTGAGAACCTCTTTGAGCACCTCAGGTACTGCCATCAGACGTCAACATCTTCCTTAGGAACTCACTACTTCTTTGGATCATTGTTGGGGGTTGTTGGTGCTGCTCATTAGTAAAGAGCATCACCCATAGTTACATATTGGCTGTTGACACCTTTCCAGACAGGGGTATATTGGCTACAGTATGTTATGATGGGCCACTGCCAGTTTTAGGGGCACAGTGTCAGTGCTTGATTGGTTGATCAGGACTGCTGGGCAGGTTATCTGGTTGATCATCTCGTATTTGGTTCGCAGAAATGTTATGTTTAACTGTATTCAGACTTATATCATCCAATTCTATCATATCCATATTCTTTGGCCAATTGTATCCTACACTTTATGCTCATGGGAAGGCTTTGCATTTATTCAAAACCCTTCAGAAGCAGTAGGAGCTATACTCACACTGGAAGAACACGTTGACCTATACTGAGATACCTTGCAAGGGATTTTGACTGAATTTTGACAAATGCATATCCTTGACAAGGACACCATTAATCGTTACGCAATTCCCACACGAGACTTATTATTTGCCATGGAAGCTATTGTTGCCACAGAGTACATGGAGGCATTAGCATTAATCACCAGTAACCAGTTGGACACTGAGTTAACTCGTGACCTGGATAATCAAAGAGCCTTACAATGTCAGATCAGAGATGTAATTTGGCAGAATCCAAGGGCAGTCGAGAGACTTAGGAACAATGAACCTCTGCTAGGTACATGAACAAATACACTAGGCAGCATCAAGCTCGATTTCCAGTTACAGGAAGAGATCTCATATGACCACATATGCTCATAACTCATGATCTTATGGGAAACATTAAAAGGCAATTTTGGGAAGGAGGATACACCTGACCCACTATGTGAGAAGATATTATTCAGATGGATCACTATGTCAACACGTTATGCATTGGAGGATTCACAGATGAAGCTACTTGGGTAGTTCAACAGATCAATGCACTTCTGGAGTACTCCATTCAGCCAGATGCTATGAACATGTTTACAAGGGAAACCACAGAAGAGTCTCTGCCACAAGAATCTGGTATGCCTATGGAAGTCGACTCTTAGGGAATCTAGGGAAGATCAAGGCCTTTAGTGGGGTTCTTGATGACCAGAAACCTTTAGAGGGATTCTTGAATCCTTTTCAGACAACTATGGCTTGGATATTGCACAGTAAACAGATGAATAACATTTGACACATGTGTGTCATGTACCCCTTTTTTCTGGTGGATTGACTGGGAATACAAGGACACAATATTAAGGCTACGTATGCTATTGAATTTGGAAAAGGTGATTAGGAAGCTGGATTTGAAAATCCGCAGAAGGATTTTCACCACCTTATACCCTTTGGGCCTTCAATCATATTTCTCTATTGACTATTAATGAATTTTGACACAGATAACCTTCAGAAGGTTTTATGTCTCATACCTGGTCCAATAGAAGATCAAGACAGATGTACCAACTTGGATTCAAGTTCTCTCATCATATTCCTATATTCTCAAACTCTTTCATTACTATTTGTCATTGACTCATTTTCGGTTTTGCAAATTTTGACGTTCAACTTATTTTCACATGAAGATTCAAGAAGGACGGCACACAGTGCACGCATTCATACATTTCATATACAAAAACAAGAAAATAGCGATACAGCAGAGAATACATAATTGACTAAAGTCCACGAGGAAGATGACAAAGAATATGAGTGTTCAATACTACCAAGAACGATTTACCCTCTGTGTGACCAAGATAAAATTGCACTCGGTGAAAGTTGACAATGATGAAGACATTCACATCAGGGCGTTGACGATGCCTAGGTAAGAAAGTCCCATTTGCTGGTGAACTTGCACTTGGTGAAATCTTTGGGAGCCACTGGGAAAAAATCCAATCAGTATTTGAAAATCCTTTGAAAGGAGAGTGAAGGTACTTACACCAAGTATGCCCATGATGAAATGGCATGAAAGTCGTGCCCATAAACTCATAGGGATGGAAAGATAGGTCCCAGAGCTCTTTCAAGGAACACTTCATTCCTGCCTTCCATTGACACACTAGACATGAAATTGGGGACTGCCGCAAAGACTCGCTCATGGTCTTTTTGAAGACGCAGGGGAGCCCGTGCTTTGCACACTGCTTGCAAGGAAATCTTGGGATATCATAGATAATCCTGGGAGCGGTGTTGATGCAGAAATTACTGATGTTCTTCGCAGCATCGGTAGGACTGATGAAAGGCATCAGGGTGGTTGACCGATAATTGTTGCGTGGCCAAACAACACCCAGAATTCTGGATATGTCTTTCACAAGCCAAGATGCTAAGGAGAAGAATAATAAATAAAATGCCTGGAAAAATATACCAGGTAAAAGAGGATCTCACCTTAGTGCCCTGTCTGTGTTTGAAGGGGACTCGATGTGCTGGTGGTTCTTGAAAGGGTTCTCGTTGATGATATAGATGAAAGTAGGGACACAGGAGTGAGAGTTGTTGTTGGAATGGACTGGATTACAACAAAGGAGGACTCGAGACTGTTCAAAAGACAGATCTCAATTGGACAGAGGAACAAATCCCTCAGGCAACACTGGTCCAGGATCTTCTCGACAGTTTTTCACCCTGAACTGTCTGGACTGTCTCGTCTTCCTCACCCTCCATTTCAGCCCCACAAACCAATCTCACCTTTCCCTTTCCTTTATCCTTCTTTCTATTCCCCGACAATGGCTCTTCACATTCCTTCTCCTTATGAATTTGATGATGTCGTGCACTGGATGGACATTTTCGCAGAGTAAATGATGATTCCTGTGGTGAGACATTGGGAGCAGTTTTAGGGATTTTGCGAGGAGGAGGAGGGGAGTATGAAGAACGTCTTTTACGAAGATGTTTGGTGATCGGAGTCTCGTCTTCAGATTCAGACTCTTCTACAGGATCTTGAAGTACTGGAGAAGGATGAGGGGTTAGCAATTCCATCGAAATTCCTCTGGGGCTTGAAACAATGTTGAGATCATTGTTGAAGAGCTGAGAAGGAGATGTTGGACAGGTGGAGGTGAATAGAGGTGTCTGGGAGGAGTGTGATGGGCCAGGTTGTGAAGACAAAGGAATGGATTTCAATTGGAGAAGGGTGAGTTGGCAATCCAATTGGAATGAAAAGGCAGATGGAGTGCGTATAGAAGATGGTGAATGAGGAGGGGAGGCAGTGACCACAGGAATCTCGGGATCAGCATCTTCGACAACATCTTTGTCGATATCCATCGCATTCATTCTGAAGTAATCTTCAACCACCATATCTGGATCAAAAGATCACATTAGGTGTTCAACCAAAATCGAAAATCCTTTGAGGAGACTCACCATATGAAGAAGAAAGTCAAAGGTGGCGTCAATAATCTCAGTTCCAGATGGATAGGTGCCCTTCATAAAGACAAGAGCAGCAGCTTTTTTCCTTGCTTCTTCAGAAACCAGGAAGACTTCTTCATCAAGGAATTCTGCCGTCCACTTCTTAGCGCCACAAACACGAAACCTGAATGAACACTTTGGGTGTCGGAGCAGACGCTGAGAGAATTGCTGAGTCAGGGGGAGCAAGATTGGTGGGAATGGTGGAAATTCAAGATCTTTGATGAAGGATTTGAAGCAGGACATGAGCATGGTTCAGTTGGTCATGATGGATGAGGATGGTTGGATAATTGGTTCAGTGAGGAGAGATGGTGGTGATCATTGGGCAAGAATGGGTTGTCGTTTGAGGGCTCAAAAAAAATTCAACAAAACCCTGAAAGGATTTCGATCAAACAGAAATTCTTCCTTTTCCATTGTCACAATCACAGAAGTGACTATTTGGGGAATGCAGACACCTTTAAGGTTATTCTCTGATGGAATTTTGACTTTTCAAGAGATCAGGGAGAGGTGCCAGAGATGGTAGGAGGAAGACCAATGAATGTGAAATGACTTCAGATGCTGATTGAGGATGGAGAGGGGAACCTATGGGTCAGAGGCATATGTGGTCTTGGTCTTCGCTCAAGTTTGTGTTTGTGTTGGCATTGGCACTGGCGTTTGGATGTTGAAGAAGCCAAGCCGAGCGCTACTGCTGATATGGCTAACTGTCATGACATCTATATTTGGTACTATTTATTTCAGATCCTTACACCATATGACTCTTGTTCCACATGCTACACACCGGACCTTTCATTTCTCTGATACAGCTTCTTTTACAGCTTCCTTTACAGCTTCTCTACAGCTTTACTTTTACATATATAAGCCCTGTCCTGACACCTGGTTCCCCATCTCGACCTCTTCGTTGTTGGGACCAGGTGTGTATCTTCCTTTTCATTACTTCTTTCACCTTTACTGATGGGCACTGTAGTTCCAGTACTTATTGCTGTCTGTTAGTCAAGTTGAGCCTGTAGCTCCTTGTTATTGCTATCTAAGTGCTTGCCTCTTTGTAACACTAATGAAGATACTTTGGGCTTTTTTGGGGGAGGCGTGACGGAAAAGATGAAACAGGCCAACTGACACTTCCGAGGCCGGGTAGATGAAGACAAATGTGCAGGCGAGATGGGTGACTACTTTGAAACAGAATTACCAGTGGAGGAATGGTATGAGGGGCTGCTGGCTGAACAAAAGGGGGCAAATTGGCCAGCGTTTAGGGTGTTGTTTTTGGTGAAGTTCCCAGCACCGGCAATGAACTATGCAAGGAAATCCTGGTGTTATGTCTGGATGGTACAAGGTTGGACCAATGTCATGACAAATCCAAGCAGTGGATGCACATCTGAAGTTGGCTAGTGCAGCTGGAATGGAGGGTGGGTCCTCTGATATCCTCTCTGTCCACGAGAAGTTGCCTGAGGTACTCAGGGATCTAGTCCCAGATGACGCAGCAGATTGGAAGGATTTCATCAAATCAATCAAGGATGTGGACATAGAGAGGATCAAGTCTGGCAAGGTGAAAAAGGACTGGGTCGACATGTTGGCAAGGGAGGTGGCAGCTCTGAAGGAACTGCAAACACCTACCAAAGGCCTGGCAAAGTCTTTTGGTTGGGCTAGTATCAGCTCCCCGCCAGCATTTCCCACTGGACCATCTTGAGGACCTGGACCAGCAACTGCCAGAAGTCCACTCCTGGCCTCCATACCCTCCCTGCCTGAGGACAGGTGTGTGATCCTGCATACCAACGTTGAAAACATACAACCATGTGCCAGTGTCAATGAATTCTGTCAGCTTGCAAAGAGTGGGTCGGTCATAACCCAAATTGGTGCAGCTACAAGTTCAAAGAAACAGATATGTTCCCATTGGATCTGACAGCAGCGAAGCCAGGATCAGGTGAGTGCTGGACATGTGGTTCTTGCCATATGAAGGGATCAGACTGCCCCACTACCAAGGGTATTGGACAGGGAGCAGAGTTGTATTGGTGGAGGTGGTGTCAAAGGGAGCTGGGAATTGTTAGGGTGGCACTGGTTAACTTTGTGGGAGGAGCATTTGAGGGTTGGAATGAGGGAAATGGGAAGGGGTCAGATGCGTAGACGGCAACCAACTGACCCCAGTTTTGGGCACTTTCTTGCACATGTGTAGTGATGATACTGTAGATGAATACGATATTGTGAACATTTTTGCAATGGGCAGTGCTGCCAACCAAGAAAGCAAACTGTTCTGTATGAACGTGAAGTTGATAGACAATGAGGGAAAAGAAGTGGAGATTTTGGGTCTAGTAGACAATGGTGCCATGGTAGTGGCCATTGACACCACTGTCTATGACTCGATCTGTGGCTAAATTGGGGGTTGGACATTGTCCAGGAGAAAGATGCATATGGCAAATGGAGAGATTGTTCCAGCAGCAGCATGATGGGAAGGCACAGTGAGGTTGAGGGGGATGAATGTGAAGGGTACATTTGAGGTGTTCAGTTCTGGTGGTAGTTGGAAGCTGCTGTTCGGGAAACCATTACTCAAGGCTTTCAGGGCAGTGCATGATTATGCAGTGGACGAACTTACCATTTGGAATGGCAAACATGCAACAGTCATCTTTAATGAGGGCTTGGGCTCACTGATACAGATCCAACGAGTGGCTACAGTAGAAGAGGTTGAGGAGGAACAGGAAGAGTTGCTGTGTGGGGGAGCTGAAAGGTTTATTATTGAAGAAGTGGTGATGTCAGGAAAGGTTGAGACTGGGGAGGCAGATGAACACATACCAATGGGAACAGCGTGTAATGATAGCAGGGTACCTGAGAGTGAGGCTACCCCATGGGACAGGGAAGTTCATTCACTTGAGTCAGTGAATACAGACCCTTTGCCCACTGATCTGTATCCAGAACTCAACTCTAGATCTGCTCCTTATTCGTTTGTCTTTGAAACACCAGACGAATTCAGACAGCAACAACAATGTGAGGATGAGGAGGTATTACAACATAGAGACCAGAGGTTGGCAGAAGACAGAGAGTTAGAGGAGTGACAGAATAGGAGATGGAGTGAGAGTATGAGGAAATTGAATAAAGGGAGGAATGGTCACCGATGGTGTAGATCGTATGAGAAGGGGACAACCAGTTTGTGGTTGCCAGTGGAAGGAGACAGAGATTGCAAGAGTTTGTATGGCCAAGGGGGAAATGATGGAGGAACTGAGGGCAAAGAAGAGATGGAATAAGAAACAGGTGGAGTTGAGGAGGAAAATGAAGGATAGAACATGTTCAAACTCAATGGGGGGAAGTAACGCACCCCCCTTGAGGGGAGTTTTTAACAAACCCTCTTCTGTAAATGCCATCAATATTGACCATGGTACCATCTCAGATCTGAATCAACCAGGGTTGCCACATGTTGGATCACCAGATGCTGTAGGTCTTTTGTATAATACCCCAATACCTTATCCGGTAGGCTTTTGTAAATGGTCTGGATAGAACGGGCAGGTCCCCATCCTCACTGAGGCCCACTGGTTTTGCATAGACAGCCGAGCGTTGCTTAATTTTCGCTTACCGGCACCATGGCACCAGCCGGCTTCTCAGCAGAATGTGATCCACAATTTTTGAAACTGGTCAGCTTTTGTAAATGCTGACTCCCTTCATCAGCATTTACAAAAGCTGGGGGTAAGCAACACACATCATTTAATTCCTATTTACAGGACATGATTTGTAAATAAAGGGAGAGCTTTTGTAAATAAGAATGCACATTTCTAGATAAAAAGCGTAAATATCAGCAAAAAGATCGAGCATGCAGTGACATATGATAATGCAATCAAGAAGGGTTGGAGCGGGTATTGTATTTGCTTGGAGAGGGCTTGGCACCAGTGGATGAGGACGAGGCTGTCAGTTGAGCAAATGACTGGGGTTTAGTGGAAGTTGAATGGGGCTTAGCACTGGTGGACGAGGACGAGGCTGTCAGTTGAGCAGATGACTGGGGCTTAGCAGTATCGGACACCTTCTTGGTTTTCTTGGAAGGGGGTCCTTGGCTGCTATACATCCCCTGGGTAATGGACCGCATGACCCAGACGATGTTGGCAAGGGTCTTGGTCCAAACGGACAAACCAGTCTGTGAGTCGGCTGACTAGGACGAATCAACCTCAATCTTCTTCTTCTCATTCTCCACAAGAATCTTCTGATCCAGGATTATCCACCACTTCAACAGTGCCAATAGGGACTGAAACCCATTGACTCCATGGCACCTCAGCCCATCCCATGAACCCTTCACCTCTTTCACCCAGCTATAAGACTCAATGTCATCGGGATTGGTCTCAATTCTCCTCCAGTCCAGTTGCAGTGCATTCCACCAAGTCACTATAGAGTTTGCAAACTTTTGTAAAAGCTGCAGATAGTCCTTCTCCATAGGGTTGAATGCAATGAGAGCTGGAAGAAGAGGTTCTCAGCCACTCTTTACCCACGCTTGGACAGCTTCCAGCCGATTTACCATAGAGAGGGTCTTGCTTCCTCGATCATACCCAAACAGCGATTCCATGACGATCAGGTTGTCGATAGCCTCTGTCCATGCTGGACCAGACACCCCAGGATGAAGGTAGTTCTCCATTTTGGTTACCCAAGGCGGTCGTTCATCATCAGGAGTGGTCAGGGCAACCATTTCAAACTTCCTTTTTCCGCCTTTCTGTGGTGACTCCTTTTCAGGAGCAGGACCAGGGGAAGGGAAAGGTGTACGTCGCAATGGTGTAAAGACTGTGTTTGTTCCAGATACTGGAGGATGAAGTCGAAGAAAGGATGTGGGAGTGGTGGAGGGACCAGGTTCTGACAATGTAGCAATGGGTGGAACAGAGAGTGGTGTTGTAGGACTGTTGGATGGGAGGGGGAACGGTGCTGTGATGGGTGCAGTTTCAAGCGGGACTTTGAGTTCTGGGCACCTTGAAGTGTAGAAGTCAGTATAAGGCTTTTACAAAAACAGGAGATAGCACGGTGTCAACTTTTGCAAAAGACCAACAGTGGACCTGGGCCAACCAATTTGCAAAAGTGGATGATAGAAGAAACAACTTACTTGATGTAGATAGCATTAATCACCCTATCAATCTTCCCCTCTAGCATACAGGGGTCGATGACATGCTCCATGACATGTGCCAAAGCCTGGTACAACACTGCTGTTCCCTTTTTGCCCCTTTTGACCAGCTTATTCACATAAACCTCCTCACTCTCTGTCCCAAACTTTTGCAAAAGAGTGTTCAACGAGCTATCCCAATGTTCCCATGAGTCAGGGCTGGACATGTCTTCTCCCCACAGTTCATCCTGCTCTGAGTAGAATGACGCGGCAATGGGATCGCTGTCCTTCCCCTCTTCGACAACCAAAGGCAAGCGGAGAATAAGGTCCCTCAAGAGGCGGAGTTCCTTGTTGGCATTGGAGGGCATGGGAAGATTGAGTGTGGGGGGTGCAGTTTGCTGTTTGAATTGAGCAGGACCAGACTGGGAGTTTTCCACAGGCTTTGGGGTGGGTGCTGGGACCACAGAATTGGGAGCGGGCAACAGTACTGAAGACTTGGCCCTCTCCTCAAAGTTTACGGTCTGGTTCTTCTTGCTGTGGGTTTGCATGACGGTGACAACCATCTTCTGTTTCTTAGCTGCCAGCTCAACCTCTTTCCCCTTCGCCTTGGTCTTCTTGGCATTCTTCTTTCCCTTCTTTCCCGTTGGCATTTCTTTCATAGCGCCCTTGACTCCAACATCTCCCTTGAGCTTCCTCATTGTGGCAGCGTCATTGGCCCTCCTAAATGTGTGCACATCCATGTCACAGAGCTTTTGTAATTCCTTCCTCTGAGTGGGTGTGTCCATAGCAGCCAACTTGTCCTCCATAGCATCTGTTACAAACACCTCTTGAGTCCTCTGAATCCAAGGAGTGGATGGCAGCATGGGTATATCATCCTCCTCATTCTGCAGCTCATCCTCTTCTCCATCCTCCTCATCCTCACCACTCCCATCTTTCCCACTATAATCACTGTCCGAAGCCTCCTCCTCACTTGTCTTGTCCTTCTTCCTCTTTTTCCCAGCTGCTTTGGCACTGAGGACGACTTTGGGCTTTGACTTGGGTTTTGGCTTGGCACTACCTTTGGGTTTGGGCCTGGGTTTTGAAGACGATGGCTGAGCCTCGGCACCATCTTTCGACAAGCCAGCAGTCTCCTTGGGAGGCACATACACCGGCACAGTCATGATATCCTCAGGAGGTTCACTGACCCCGAAGAACTTCGACCAATCTGCAGGACAAGCGTCCAAACCTGATATAAGGTTAGTGGACAATCACATGCCAGTAGTTTATTGAGAGCTTACCATTTTCTAACCGAATACATGCTTTCACAAACTCACCAAAGAAACCATGAGCATCCCACTGAGCAAATGTCCTGCCATCTTCCCCTGGAGTTGTACCAGCATGAATGCTTTTGCAAAAAAAACCAATTAGCTTAGTACTTTTGTAAAAGTGAGTGCCAAGAAATCTTACCTGCACCTGGATATATCATCCTCCTTTTCGCTATCCAAAGCCTTCCCGATTGCAACCAATGAGATCTTTGTGTCGGTGGCCTTTGCATAAACTTGCAAAAGGGAATGTAGCGTTGGGCCCAGTTGCTGCTAACGACTAGAATGAACGATTCATAACTTCAACTTTTACAAAAGCTCTAGGGGTACTCACAGTGCCAAGGACTCAAGGTCAGTGTTGTCAAAGGGATCCTGATTCTTGAGGGCCTCCCAAGCCTCCTTGTCCTCTTTCTGCTGCTCCTTTGCTTCCTGAATAATCTTCGCCTGAGTCTCCTCATCTTCCTCTTTGAACAGCTTCTTTGCGATGGCGGTGTGTCTCTGGAGGTAGTTCTTGTCCTTGGAGTCAATTGGCCCATACTCTTCCGTATATTTCTCGTCAATTTTCGCCTTGTAATTGGGATGACTCTCATAGAACTTGGCGGCAGTGGTGGTACAGGGAGCAGGTGGGAGAGACTTCATTTGGAGGGTGGAGATGAGGTCTTGACTGGCGAGCCTTTGAACTGCCCTGTGCTTTGTGTTGTGATTCGAGAACCAGGTCTTTATTTTCTGAAAATTTGGTTTAGTAAAAGGTCACTTTTGTAAAAGTTTCTGTAAATCTAGAGGAGAACTTACCATGGTACTAGCGCCCCTTGCCAGCAGATGGTTCTCCTCCTCCGTCCTCTGGGAATGATGGGCTCTCTTCACAGGAGCGTCATCTTCATCATCCGGAAGAATCGGATCCTTCTTCCTGGAGTTGCCGTTGGCTACCCCTGTTGAGGAAGACAGGTCATTGGAAGGAGCAGTGGTGATATCTTTACCAAGATTTGGGTCTCGAGCTGTCGAATCTGAAGGGACAGATGCAGAGGAGTCCTCAGCAGTCGTCTTAGAGGACTGGGCATTGGAAGCAGGGGTTGCGACAGCGGCAGCAGTAGCGTGTTCCTGTGACGTGATGTTGGTAGTGACGGCAACACCAGCATTCAATTACTGAGTTGCCAAATCGGATGTGACGGGCGCTTGAGTGACAGGGATGGCGGTATCAGACTCGGGTGCTGGACCAGCTTTGGGCACTTGACTGACGGTTTGGGAAGGGATGGCGGTATTGGACTTGGGTGCTGGACTAGCTTTGGACGCGTCAGACACGTCAGGTGCTGTCGAGGAGGCCACGCTCCCGCATTTTTCCAACTGTCCCTTTTTCCTTGCTCCTTCTTCCCTATCTTCATTTCCATCATCGCTATCCCCTTCACTGTCTTCTTCTTTATCCTCATCCTTCCTTCCAAGATCATGATCCAAATTGTATTTTTGGATCAACTTCTTCACCTCCAACTTCTCATCGGCAGTCAAATCATCCAGAAACTTCTCGCGATACTCCTGAAAGAAGTCGTTCCAAAACAATTTGCGTGAATCTTTTGAGTCGATGTACTTCTGGAGATTTGACTCGAGAAACTCAAGCGCATCGCTGGCGAAGTATCCAGGGTTGCCACGCTTTTTGGGCAGTTTAGTGCGTTTGGCCCTCTTGCTAGTAGCCTTTTTGGACTTGCTTCATTTTTCCCATTGTAACCGGTATACTGATAGGGCTCGATTTGTAAATGTGGATGTGGAACTTTGAAGAAGCGTGCTTCTGAGTGGCAACGGGCTGAAGGTTTTTGACAGTGTTTGAACAGGTGTCATGTGACCTCAAAGAACCTCTCCGCTGCCAACGCGAACACGAACACGAACACGAACTACAACCATAGATCAGTAAGTCCCATTTACAGCCCAAATCTCTTGAGTAGTGAACTGTGGATGTCAGCTTGATAGCTCTGCTCTGTTCTCAATCCTGGGCACATCCTGTGAGCATCTATGTTGACCTCACAGTTCACTACTCTTCTCCTACTTGCCACATGCAGCATGCTGATATTTTCTCTTCTAGGATCCACAAGGCTCATGATAATAAAGGTATGTGTTTTCTTTCATTCTCTTATATGCTTATTTTAATGTTTTTTTAGACTGGTTCCCATTTTTCTTGGACTCAGCATCCTCGCTCAGTCCCCACCCACTCATGATAAGAAAGGTACGTGTTTTTTTACTTCCCCGGTATGTCTTATGCTGCTTCCATCCAGACCCAGTCTGGGAATGTATTCACCGTGTGGGATGGCGGTTATATTCAACCACCTATGCCTTTCGACTTTGACCCAGCCACGCTGCTTCATGGGGAGCCTCACCCCTCAGAATTAGACGAGGTTCAGGACAATCCACACCTCAATGCTGCACATGCCCTCTCCTCAGACAATTCGGATCCTGAGACAGAGGAATTGGACACGACATCGGAGTCTGAGCCATCTGCATCAACCCCAACAACTGGTAAATGCAAGAGAAGGACTCGTCGTTCCAAGCCCAAGAAAGCTAGATCAAACTTACCAGAAGCTACCGTCTCTAACATGTCCAAAAATTCAACCATCTGCTCCCATGTCTCAAGATCAAAACAGAGGTCTCTTGCATCTCCAAGCTCGTATCAGCCCCACAGCCCCGCTGGCCAAAAAATGCTGAAGAGTGTCAAAACCGAGGTTCTAAACAGTTATAGTATAGGCGGAATGGTAAATTCAACATCAGGCTATATTGGTCGGGCAAACGGTATTGAGGGATTGAAGAATGAAGTCTGGACAATGGAGCAGCTCTGTGGAGAGGGAGGTCTAGGTTTTACTCTAGTGCAAGTGAAAAGGCAAGTTTTATCCTTTACTTTTACAAATGTCTCAGCTTGCTTATACCGTGCATTTACAAAAGTAACACACCCCGACCACTCCTTGATTCCAACAACATAGTATTTGGATGCTTGGTACCTCCCCCCAGGATGTCAAGGAGGCCAATTGGATCAAGGAGGTTGCTGAGCCAGCAGCTAAAGCACTGGAGCGAGAATGCAACCCTAGAGAGGTTGTTAAGCAGGGTGGAAAGAAGAAAAGGAAAGGTGTTCTTGTTGTTATGAAGCCAGGGCTTTCGTTTCCACCTGAGCAGGTATTTCATAGATGAGGCACTTATAGAGTCAAGGCAGATGGTGTTTCTGCTGGGGGTGGTCAAACTGTAAGACCTGACCTTTTTAGTAAAATCAAAATAATAAATGTGCACTTTTGTAAAAGTTCCCCAAAAGACTGTATCACTCAAAGAAGACTGCTGCTGCATTGAATCACCTTCGACACGAGCAATGCTTTGTCCATATGGCTGGACATGCATCTGCTTGATTTGCTCATTGGTCCCCAAACCTTTATGAATACTATGGCGAAATAAGGACCAAGTTGAAGACAAACGACCCTTCGTTGGTGTTTACTTTCATGAAATCCGTGTTCTGTTGTGTCACATACAATTTTGGACCAAAGACGGAATGTATCAGCCACATCGATCACAAGAATTACATTGCTGGATGGTGCGCTATCACTGCCTTCAGAGATTTTGACTTTAGGAAAGGAGGGCATATTGTTTTGTGGAAGCTCAAGCTCATCATTGAATTTCCCCCTGGATGGACCTTTTTCTTACCCTCAGCTTATCTTGAGCATTGCAGCACTGCTATCGGCTCTGATGAAACACGTTATTCATTTACACAGTATACTGCAGGAGACCTGTTTCGGTATGTTGAGGATGGATTTAAAATGAGAAGTCAGATGTCTGATTTAGAAGTGGAAGAAGCTGAAAAGAGGCAGAAGGATAGGATTAAAGATGACTTAAATAAATACTCTACATTGCAGCAGCTTAGAGAGAGGTACGAAACTAAATAGATGATATGTTGATTTCAAGTTGTTCTTGCTTGATTCTGAGATACATAGGTTCCTCTGAGGAAACTGAGGCGAAGCAAAGATAGATAGAGACATATAGTGTATCTGATCTATCTTCCACATTAAACCAATGACTTGTTTAGTGGAATGAACCATAGATGCATCTATATGATCTATTCCACTCCTATTGGAAAGTGAACTTACAACTTAACTCTGAGTCCGTTCCAAGTCAAATCTTCCTTCTAATCAAATCAAAGATTGGATCAGGCAAACATTGAATGTTCAACAATCAATCTCAGCTCCTCACGATTAAGTCTGTTTGAAGCATTTTGGAATCATTGTTTCAACTCAAAATGGCTATTCATTGATTTCGACAATGACAACTCAATCTGGCACTGCAAGATTGAAATATTGTATCAGTTGTGCTTGTTTTCTTTCCATGCTCCGTCTTAGCTCTAATATACACAGACTTGGAGTGGAGCTTTTGTAAAAGCTATTGATTGCTTCTCAGGACCCACGTGCATGTTCAAACATACGCGATTTTCCAGCTCCGACAAATCCAACCTCCGCCTTCTACACTCATGTCGACAACTCAAGCAGACTTTTGTGGATGCTCTCCAAAGCTCATACAGACTGTTGGGCCTTATTTTGCTACTGCTCATCAGAACTTCAAATATTACCTTATTCCCTGTGGTTCTTCTGCTGGTATTTACTTGGATCAGTGAGTAAGCATTCTTTTTTCACGCAAACTTCAGCTCATTTTTCCTCAAGAAAACTGGCCTCAAACCTAGCCCACCTCTCCAAACCACAACAGCCTGAGCCAAAAGGTTACCATGAGTCCGAGAAAGACACCATTCTGTCTACTTGGATGTTCAATTGCTCCAACCTTCACCAACATTCGGCCTCAGAAGCTCAACCTCTCATCAGCCCATTTGACTCAGAGCTCAAGGTTGAAGCCAAGACACAGGCTTCTCCCAGAAGGCAGGGCTTCCCAGCGAATCTGGTCGACACTTCTATTCTCAATCATGAGGCTCAACCTAACCTCGGCGTCTCGTATCTTCATCCGTTCCTGGCACCTTCAGCTGTTCAGACTCCACCCCAGTCTCCCACAAAACCCAGATCCCGAAGCATTAGTCCATCCAAGGCCCGGCTCAACACCACCTCAGCATCAACCCTTACCAGTTCTAGTAAGGGCAAAGCTGTTGTTTTCGTCATTCGTTATCTTGGTGGCATAGATTTCTATAGTTCAAGGTATCTTTCCAAAGTCAGCCCTTTTCTGTGATCTCATACCTTTCTCAGGGATAGTGCTATTGCTGCGTTCTGGGATTTATTGGATAGAGAGCTTGAGCCTGATATGCGTGCCACTGTTGATCGTTTCCTCATTGAAGAGTTTATTGCTGCCGTTTGAAGTCGTCTGTCCTTTCTGCGACACTCCATCTATGTACATCTTAGGTTGTTTTATATCAGCGTTTGTAAAAGTGGTCAGTTATGATCAGATGTTTTTGTAAAGTAAAGTGGTCTGTATGGCTCACTTTTGTAAAGTCAACAGGTCTTTGTGCTACCTCAGCCCTTGTCATCGGAGTTCCATGTCATCCTCGCTTAAATTCTGTTTCTCACTTGCCTCCATGTCAACGTCCAGGCCAGCAAAGCGTCCCAGAAAAGCTGATATCAACGCACTCAAGGGGATCACTTCCTTAGCGGCACTTGGAGTCAACTACAATGATCCCAATGACAACATTATCACAGAAGTCTCGCACGTTTCTGCTGATGGAAGGAGGGCATACAAATCCACACCACAGTTCCTAGCCATCGAGCACGTGTGTATACTGCCATTGAGGCAGATCTGGATTGGTCAGATTTAGGGGATGAGGATTTTCCACAGAGGATGTATCATGGGTTTCTCTACCAAGTTAAGAATGGTCGTGTCACCAAAGTTGGGCAAAGGAGAAAGCTATACGCATCGGTGAATTTTATCCTGGTTCTGTGTGGCTTTACCCTAACCTAAACCTATTCAGGACAGACCGATGCGAATCTTCCTGAAGCATAGAGAGGAATACCTCAACGTTCTGATGATCTTGAAGGGTCGGGGTGATTGTGTACCGGCGACCTGTCCTAGCTGCCCAGAAGACCGTGTACCAATGGAACCAACATTCCGATGTGTTGACTGTTCCCATGGTGGATTGGTGTGCCAGGACTGCTGCGTGGAGAGTCACCTTTCCAATCTGCTGCACAACATAGAGGTGGGCTTTTAGTTTTTGTAAAAGCGCTCGACAGTCACTTACATTTTTGAAGTTTTGGAATGGGAAATATTTTGAAAAGGTCTCCTTAAAACGGTTGGGTCTCACCATTCAGCTCGGTCATCCAGATGGGTCAAAATGTGACCTTCCCATGAAAGGCCCCTCCAAATTTGTAGTGTTTCACACCAATGGATGTCATCGCGTTCGCCTTAACTACTTGGATGTACGAGGTCAAGGTCACTTTCAACCGGCATGCAACATCAAAAATGGGAGCAACTCATGCATGCTCGTTGGTTTCCCAGGACTCACACAAGACCGGGTACTGCATTTACATTCGAGACGATGACCCAATTTCAAATGTTGAATCTATGTGGAAAGACAACACCTTTCAATTACTATAAGTCAATGGAGAAGCTCACAGATAACACCGGTACAAAAATACCTGTGAGTCAATTCTGTACCTCACTCCACCAATGTCTGACCAACAGTACATTCTTGCAGAATCGTTATCCAACCTTCCTACGGACTGTTCGACAGTGGAGAAATTTGAGGATGCTTAGGCGTGGTGGTCGAGGAAATGATGGGATAAGGAATATCGAGGAAACGAAGCCTGGGGAGCTTGGCGTCGTTTGTCCAGCTTGTCCAGATCCAGCAGTCAACCTTCCTCCTAACTGGGACCAGACCCCGCTTGGAAAGAGGTGAGTCTGAATTCCTACACGACTTTTGTAAAGTTGATATTCACTTTTACAAAACAAACAGTTTTATATATTACATGTTCCTCTCTTTTGACGCTTGCTTCCGGTTGAAAAGAAAGAAGGTTTCAAGCTGGGATAGAGACCCTAGCTTGCAGGATGGCATGGCTTATTTTGTTGAATCAGGACCTTATTTGAAATGGTGCCGAATGATGGAGGACCAGAAGGAGGTGAGAACGTGATCAACATTTAAAATCGCTAATACTAACTCCTGTGCTCCAGATGAGCACTTGTACTGGGCTGGCCGCACTTGACCATGCAAACACAAAATTCCATGAAGGTTATGACAATAGTGGAGAGGGTGCTGGATCCTGTGCTCGGCATGAGTTGATTTGTAGGAATGGGATGGGACCAACACAGATTGGAGAGAGGTAGGTTTATTATTTCTTTTGTCGACTGCTTTTGTAAATGTGCTTGAAAAATCCAAAGCTCATTTACAAAAGCAATCGACAATATTCAAATTTTAGGACTTAGCTAATCTTTTTGCAGATATGCTAATATGGATTACATCAAGGCTTCTCTTCTGCGTCACATTGCTGCCACCCTTATTCTAATCATCTGTTATGATATTGTTTGTCAATGGTCAAAGAAACTCGTTGAACGATTCAAGAAACTCCCGGCATTAGTTCATTGAACCTTACTCTTCGCATCCTTTGCTTTGTGATTCCTAAGCTTCACATTCTTGGTCACCTTCTGAAATGTCAGGAAAAGTTCTCCACCAATTACATGCATGGCGCAGGTCAAACTGATGCAGAGGGAATTGAAAGAGTGTGGTCAGGGCTGGGTGGTCTTGCAAGCAGTCTGAAGGAAATGGGTCCTGGCTCACATCATGACACCCTGGACATCACATTGGCCATTGGAACTGCAAAAAGTTTGCTTTTGCAAAAGCTGGGGCTTGATTTATGTTTTTACAAAACAACTTAGGTGCACTTTTGAAAAAGCGTCTCATAAATGCTGTTGCACAGTTTCAGATCCAGTTTCAAGTCTGGAAGGATTTCACAGAAAAGCAAATGGAACATGCTCCACAATGGAAACAGATGGTCGATGATTATGAGACTCAGCAAACTGAAATGAATCCATATGCTTTACTGATCAGTGGTAAGTTTACCCCACATTTTTGTAAATTCATCATGACCTCATCTATAAATACTAGGCAAGACTCTTCAAAGTGCCCACCTGGAACTAGCCCGAGAAGAAGAGAAGAAGGCTTGGAAGGAGATGAAGTCAGAGGAAAGGATGGTTGTTGATGAAGAGGATAGCAGTGATGAGGAGGTTGATGACCTTCCAGACTTTGAAATTAGTCCAGGGGAATTCCTCTTCCTTGGTCTGGAGATTGAGCAGCTCCAGTAAGTGGTAACTATTCTTTTCCAAAAAAAGTCTGCATCTAAGATACATTTCCTTTTACAGACGAGACCTTCACAAGGATATTAAATCAATTAGTAACCCAACCAATAAACAACTAACTCACCTCATTGATCGAAGGACAAAGATAACAAAGCAGATCAAACGATTTCATGCTCTCCAGCTGGTTTACTCACCTGTATCCCTCCAACGACTTGCTACACTGCCCCCTTCAAAAGCGTCTCTTAATGCTGAAGATCTACCCCTTCTTCTGCCTTCTGAACTCTCTGTTGAGGACCGTAGTTCCTCTGACAACTATCATTCACAGCTCACTGATTTCGAGCTCCGATTCATGAGGGTCAGCTCAATGAATCCCTGAATCATCTCCGAAATCATCTGCTGGTGAAGCAACGGCTGCTTCACTACAAGAAAACCAATGCAAGGAATCAAGGTGCTACCACTCATTCTCGTTCACTTCTTATACGACAAGATAAGAAGGTGAAAATTGCGGCATTGACCTATCAAAATGCATGGCAGGCGAAGCTATCACTGGTGGGCAATATAACGCTGGTGAAATGGAATCCATTGAGGAACGAGGATATTATCTGTATGGAGGACTTGCAGGAGGTTGAAAAGAAGAACATCAAGGCAGCAAAAGCGAAGAGAGCTGAGGCTGCTCGACGAAGCTTCCGTGGTGAAAATGCAGTTGAAGGGGCACGGGAGAAGCACAGGAAATTTTCCTGGATCTGGCATGGGGTCAGTACTGGTGAACTTGTAACTGACCAAGTTCTATATCACAGTGAGTGCATTTGCCTGTCACTGACTTTTACAAACTTGCTGATTCTCTATCCCATCGTTTTACAAAATGCACTCTCAAACTCCCATCATCCACATTTACAAATCCTTCCATCTGCCAATGGCAATTGGCCTTTAACATAAATCTATCATTTAACGAAACTTTCCTGACATATCTGGTCACCAACCCATTTACAAAACCACCTATCTCTTGAATGTTATCTTTTACAAAACACCTGCCCTGAATCCTTTACCTGTTCTACAAACTCTCATGCTCTTTGTTATGGACACCTGCCCACCTCACAAACCTATTGGTCTCCTCTTTCCCTCCGCAAAAATCTGGCTCTGATCATGGGATTTCTTGGAATTCCATTTGACCAACTCAATTTACAAATCTGGCTACACCTATTGGCCACATTTACAAAAACAAAAGGGCTACGCATGGAGTGGTGCAAGGCCTATGCATGAGTCAAACGGTGGAGGGAAGAGATAATGATTCTCTGAGAAAGTGATGTGCTGCTGCCTGGTTTCCCTTGAATGGCAAGCCAAACAATGGGAGTCCAGAGCCAATTACCCAACTTTGAGGGAGAAAGATTGGATGGTTCAAGTGCTTATGCATATCAACAAGCGGCTGTTCGCCGATCTATTGCAGAGAGGTTCAAGAGCATCTGGGATACCTCAGCCACAAAGGCCTGCCTGCAATTCGACACTGGAAATCTTAGCCTCGAAGATCTATTCAACACAAGTCACACTACCAGCCGAAATGACGAAGACGAGGAGGAGGAGGAGGAGAACGAATCTGGAGATGAGGAGATGGGAAATGAATCATTAGGATTAGCTGAGGCTGACGATGAAGATCTGGATGAAGAAGAGGACGAGGACGAAGAAGAACACAAGGCCGAGGAAGAAATGCTGGAAGGGGAAGAGTTTGAGAGCAGAGTGATGGAGGATGATGGTTCTGATGAGGAGGAGGAGGAGACAGAGAAGGAGGCCGTCAATATCACGCTCATGCTGAAAGAGCTAGAGGATGAGCAGTACTAAGATGTATATATTCTAGATTTGTAAAGTATGTGAT